>OZ038315.1:1494355-1567826 GCA_964035775.1 Osedax frankpressi | reverse complement strand
TAGACGCAATATGACTATAACATATCAATGTATCGAGTCTCTTAATAACCCGATAACACAATATTCAAACTTTGTAAAAACGTGACAAGAACAATTCAATATCGCCATTGTCATTACTATCAAATGCTATTGTGAAGAACAACTTACCAGCATATTAATAATTAATAACTTTCTCCTGGGTTCGAGTACAGATAAAGCGGACAATGGTTTAAGAAATGTAGTTCATATAGATGTTTGCTTCTTTGATTAATTAAATATTGATAGCCTATGTTTATGTTGACCACATCGAATGTCATATAGATAGCCAGAGAATTGACCGCTGGGGTCAAAGTGAACAATTCGTATCACTGCTGATGGCATTATTAATCGTTTATATATATTCTTCTCGGGTGATCATTTATTCTTAATATATATATATATATATATATATATATATATATATATATATATTTATGTCGACCTCAAATCATTATTAATAACTCATTAAGTCCTTTTATAAATACTCTCTATATTACCCATTATATATATACTTTCTCGATTCATACTCTATACAACCCAACGTATGATTTAGTTTGTTATTATATATAATTGTAACGGATGTTTAAAACCAGGGGAATTACCAGAGGCATTACAAGTGAGACATGTAAAACAAAAACGTTACAATCTTATCATCAAAGACACTAGACTGAATACCGTATTTATAAATAAAAGCAGAATACACTATGTTCGAGTCTCCGTATCTCCCTATTATCTCTTGATCTCCGGCTCCTACTCATATAAAAACAGGTGACTTTATTACACACTATTGTTGTTTATACAGGTTACGATGGTAACGGTAATACATATTTCTACTGCATATTAATGCATATTACGTTATTCTAAATATTATTTATTTAGACGTAATTTTTATCATTTATTATAATATATTATCACGAGGATTATATATATTATGAATTAAGTTACAAATATAAACTAAATATAGTTTTATAAACTAAATATAGTTTTATAAACTAAATATAGTTGTATAAACTAAATATAGTTTTATGAACTAAATATAGCTTTATGAACTAAAGGTTCTGGGAATTATTCTTTATTTAATGCATTATCACATCATTAGAACGATATTTATTAATAAGACTCACTCTCCAATAACTACTGACCACGCTGGCCACTCTTAACAACCCTCAATAGATCACAACACGCTAGAGAACAATAGATTTACGTCCCATGGACGCATTCGATGTTCGCAATTAATATCAACGAGTTACAAGCGATGTGGGACAAGGTACATCGATGCCACCATTACATTACATTATATTGCATATACCTGTTACAATCCTATATAGTTTGCCTTTACGATGATATATACTATATATACTATATCGGTATTTAACGCAATATAACGTAGAGTGGATATTTGTTAACAAATTATATAATTAGAATACATTTGGATATAATTATTATTTTAATAATATATTATAACTTTGGATGTTCATATTACTGACATTAAAACTTAAGTTTACACGTGTGTATATATTATTTGATAAGTTATCTCGTCATAATATATAAATATAATCAACTCTGCATATTAACTGCAAATTAAGTTATATTTTATATTTAATTGAATTGATACTAGTCATCCAAGCCAAATAACTCTAAATTAACAGTTTTATTTATATTCAAACTACTAGAAAGTTTACTTGTGATAAAATATACAGTTTATTTGGCTCATATGTTTATATAACAAATATTTTCTTATTAAATGTACGTTTATTATAAATTAATCAAACTTACAACTCGAATCAATCTCTCAAATATTAAACATAACTCCTAATAATGATCCAACACAGTCTTAACTAGACAATGAAATATTACATTGAAAACATATCCTCGCATCTTTTGAAATTATGTATTCTCTCATTTACTCCTTCTCTTCAAAACATTCATTTCATCACTAAAAATTACCTCATAAACCTACTTTTAATGTAAAATTAATCTTAACACCCCGTGATAATAAAATCCCATAACAACACTAGACAGATGTCGCCCGCTTATAATTGGGCGTTTATAATTATATATTTTCGTCACTCGCACTCCAGGGGTTATTATATGCTTTATATCAAACCAACTACAACCATTATGCCCACCCACTCCACGTTATCCCCCATACTACTGTGTACTGTATGCAGTTGGTAATAGCTAACACGTTATCATCCTATAGTACATAGTACCCATTAAAGACACCCAACACACGCTATAGCGTAACTATGGTTACGGTAGCAATACGTGGCAAGTAATGCACAGAAGTAGATACATGTAGTTACTGATGTTGTATCTATTGGTGAGACAATATGTTATAACATAGATACTCGTAATGGTGTAGTGACACACACCTCTTAACTAAATAGTATATAAAATAATGAAATTCATTTCGTATATGTTATTACTATAATAACAGATTATTTATATTATTATCGTAGTTTCTACTGTCTTAGAAGCTCGCTATATACCATATATTAATATTGTTAGTTATATTATATTGTATATGACGAAACCACTATGGTATGTTATAATAAATAAATTTCAGTTCCCGTTTCCTTTTACTTTGAAATGGCGTCATCTACAAAACAAATCAATATTATATAATGATCTATGGTTCATAGTATATTACGTGAAGTGTATAATATAGACTATACAATGTGGTGTATACTATTTGGAGTACTATTACTAATTGTCGAGTGTACAATTGTACCTAATGTGTTTACATATAAATTACGATATAACGAGGCTTTATTTCTAGGAGGTTAATTCATTTCAAGGTATCTTGTTTGCGTAGAACATATTTCACATTTAAATTCTATATTTCAATATTATCATCTCCGCGATTTCATTTCCTATCATTACAGTAATTAAACTAGTAAGCCACAATTGAGAGGTATTAATATAGTAAAGTTAGTGAGTATATATAAATATAATATATATATATATATATATAAATATATATATATATATATATATATATATATATATATATAAACATTCTTTATATATAAATATCACACTTTATTTATTATATTCACAGACTATAAATCACAGATGATAAATATATCGATTTATTCCGTTATTTCTATGCACCGTACATTATTGGTATTTAGCCCACAGGTGTGTCTATATCACAATATGTATTAAACAGGGCCCTATACTAGGTTACTACTTATGGCGGTTACAATGGTACCGATATACATTGAGAGACAATTCACAATCGATACTAATAGTAATTGTAGCTATTATATAATTTATATTATTAGCTATATCCATACATAGTAATACAGGTTATATCTTTATATATATATATATATATGTTACATAACATTATTATAAAAATTCTATTACGTATATGATTAGTTGTGTTGTTATCGCAGTACTATCATGGATAACATTATCGTATTATGTCATTCTTTCCAGTGCTTATATAAGAATTATCCTCCTGATACAGCAGTGACCACCAAACTAGTTTGATATAAAGTCAATTAGTCGGAACCTGAAAGGCCATGTAAAACGTCGGCGGAAATGTTATGGGACTATAGTGTTAATGGATATAGATTATTGTATACACGGTGTAATGCAGGGTATGTAGAGTATATATAAATATATGGTCTGTAGGAAGAGTGTATGTGTAGTTTATTTTGAATATAGGTTATGAAGACATGATACGAAGTGTATCGAGCTATTTATAGAACGTATAGATATTTTGTAATTTCCATTTCAAGTATTTTGACTAAAACAGTAGAATTTAAATAAAACAATACTAATATTATATAGGACTTTATAGTATGCAGTTATTACACTGAAATATACTCCGCTACAATGATAATGCCATTGACAATGACATTACCCATGCTACACATACAACTAACACTACATTTACTACTATACTACCACTACCAATACCACTAATACTAAAACTAACACTACCCTTATCACTACCCCTGGATCATAAAATAATGGGTAATTACTCTTATCTACAAGAATATAACCGCAAAGTAGATAGGTTAGAAACTCAAAGTATAAAAAATCTATAAAACCTTAAACCTTTAATTACCCCATAAGTATAAAACACATATTTCAGGTATATAGTGCAAGCAGTAACGTGTAAAGTGTACGGCGTAAATTGTACGCCGTACATTGTACGCCGTACATTGTACGGCGTACATTGTACGGCGTACATTGTACGGCGTACATTGTACGGCGTACATTGTACGGTATAATATATACAATGTACGGTATGTAGTTTACGGTATGCCATTTTCAGAACGCTATATACTCTTCGTTAACATAATAGACCATATATGTACGAAAAGTGTGTGCGTGAGTATAGAATTGTGTGCGTGCGTTTGTATGTATGTTTGCTAGTGAGTAAAGAGATGTTATCGTTTTCGTATATATATAAGTTTATATACGTTTATATTCTATACATGATGAAGAATACGATGCTTATCTTAGAACTCAATATAATTTGTAGGTTATATATAATGATATAGTAAATAATTCTACAAACTATAGTAATTTAGATTTTACATTTTTTTATAACAAATTAGATTATATAATATTTATTTAATATTATATTTTAATTACATAGTAATTTAAAATAATATTTGGATTATGAAAATAATTTATATATTTGTATAATGTTTAATTTTTACACTGATTAAATAATTTAAAAATTATTACATATATAATAGAATTCTAAAAATATAATTATATATCATACGATAGTGTAATTTATTTGAAATTATTCGTATTAGCTGATCATATTTAACCTGATATCATGATAATAATAGCCTATGGGGTAGTTATTTATGAAAGAGTTGTGATTACAATCACCATAGTAAATTGTAGTCACTAACTACATCCAAACTAGTTATCAAACTACTAATAAAAGAAAATTCAAATATAATTCTCTACTCTGCATATCTTTAAATCTTTGGGCTACTGATAATAATAATTGCACCTTTGCCATGAATGGAGATATGTCGTTCGATAATTACATAATTAGATCTTTACTTTTAGTTAGTAATTCTGTCTATATAAATAATAACAATCCGGAATTATAATGTGGGTACATTACTAATGATAATAAGACTACAATTATACTAGTTTTTTATATTTAGAAATATTACTAATACATTAATCATGTATTTGTAAAACTCAATGCAATATATATATATATATATATATATATATATATATATATATGCATCAATATTTATTTGAATGTGTTCAAATAAATAAAACACATATGATTTATTTATATGGAACCTTTAATAGTAAAATTAAATTGAAACACATTTAAAACAGATTACGTTTATACTTCATAATAGTTTAATCATAGAGTGTAATTCGAGTATCGTCTAGAGTATGAGATCATCGAAAATGCTATCGAGGTAGTGAGTTCGCCCTCCAATGATCTTGAAAAATTAGTTTATCTATTCGTATTCATAGATCATTCGAGATTCAATGAAGTATTCGATAGAAACAAATTTACAAGTGCTTATGAAGAGATGTATTACCGTATTATTTAATAGTATTATAATTGTAATTTACTCAAACTCTAGTGGATGGGTGTAAATAGAATCAATACGATACACGTCGTTATGATTGGAGCTATATAGAGAAAATACGTTCGTTTCACATACCTATTGTATTATATAAGATGTGTATTGTACTTCTGTTTGGTAGGGAACATATCTTTTATATACATGCTACATATCGGCAAATAATAATCTCTGCATCTCATTATTATGCCTTTTCTATATAGACCAGAGTCGCTGGATCAGAGCCCTAGATTTATTTTCTGAAAAGTTCGATGTTTATATATTATTTATTGTATTCGTATTATTTTTGTGAATATATTTTTATTTACAAAAATATCAAATTATGATGTTTGGATCAAATATGAGGATTCTAGATACGCATGACAGTATATAGTTTTAGTCTAGTTTTAATATATATATATATATTATTCAATTTTAGATAATTAAATCATTCAATAGACATAACAAAAATCAATTTGTAAATAATATATGCACAACACTTATTTCCTATAGGATCTATTGATTGTAATTTGTCTATAAACAGATGTCTGTGAATATCCATCAAATAATGGATATACACTGTAATACACTGTACTAAGTACATTGTACTAAGTACATTGTACAAAGTACATTGTACAAAGTACATTGTACAAAGTACATTGTACAAAGTACATTGTACAAAGTACATTGTACAAAGTACATTGTACAAAGTACATTGTACAAAGTACATTGTACAAAGTACATTGTACAAAGTACATTGTACAAAGTACATTGTACAAAGTACATTGTACAAAGTACATTGTACAAAGTACATTGTACAAAGTACATTGTACAAAGTACATTGTACAAAGTACATTGTACAAAGTACATTGTACAAAGTACATTGTACAAAGTACATTGTACAAAGTACATTGTACAAAGTACATTGTACAAAGTACATTGTACAAAGTACATTGTACAAAGTACATTGTACAAAGTACATTGTACAAAGTACATTGTACAAAGTACATTGTACAAAGTACATTGTACAAAGTACATTGTACAAAGTACATTGTACAAAGTACATTGTACAAAGTACATTGTACAAAGTACATTGTACAAAGTACATTGTACAAAGTACATTGTACAAAGTACATTGTACAAAGTACATTGTACAAAGTACATTGTACAAAGTACATTGTACAAAGTACATTGTACAAAGTACATTGTACAAAGTACATTGTACAAAGTACATTGTACAAAGTACATTGTACTAAGTACATTGTTCTAAGTACATTGTACTAAGAACATTGTACTAAGTACATTGTACTAAGCACACTGTACTAAGTACACTGCACTAAGTACATTGTACTGTAATCAGTACGTACTACGCTAACGTGCTCTATGATTTACCAAGCTATGTGCATGGATATCAAACTGACATATGATAATATGTTGACGACATTCCATGGATGTATATTTACTATAGATATGAACTTCCGCTTGTCATATCACGTGACACATCGGTCGTTGACTATTTAGAACGATAAGACAATGAGTATATTGTTTACCTTTTTAAAGGAGAATGGAATACGCATCCTCGTATCAATTGTCTTGCAAACGATTATCTAGTCATTGTCTTGTGATTATCTAGTTATCTAAAGGGTGGTCGACCAATAATTTTTCTTTGCATATTACCCTGAATTCAAAGAATGTTAATAAATACTATTCTCTCTATAAATAGATCACACATCCATCTCGGTTTTGCGATATATCCTATGTATATATATATATATATATATATATATATATATATATATATGTATAACGAATAGCAATTCGCATCACCTCTATATATATATACGAATGTTATATATTGCACTATTGGTGCAGAACATAAATTATCTATTATATAATTCATGCTGATTTGCGGACAATTTTTATCGATAACTATCTCGTGTAGGGGCTCACAGAAAACTCCATTATAAACCCATTGTCTGGGACGTATTTGCATAGCGTCTGTAACAAAAGATCGCCATCGACGTTGATTCAATAAAGTTACTACTTATCTATGCGTATGGGATTCGAGTTTAGCTTGTACTCGGTTTAATTATCGTGAGAAACGCGGTGAATAGAAATTGAATATCATTATCGTATGGTATTTGCAACTAACTCACGAAATATATTCCTAGGAGATAATTAAATATATCGTCTGGTTGTTAATCTTATATTTGCCGTAATTCTTAGTGGTGTCAGTTGTCTAGTCGGTAGTTTAATTAAAACATACCTTAATCCTCGTTAATCCTCTTCCCCTAAAAGGCATATTCAACAGAAACGTCTCAAGGGATAGAATATGGTTTGAACGGAAGGGATATGTCATATTCATATAACACTGGCATGTATGAAGTCTAATGACTTTTCCTAGAACATTGCGTAATATCCTTTCCTATCTAACTCATTTCATTATCGCATTAATGTCATTTAGTATACATAATTAATAGCAATACATTATATATTTGTTGTCAATATTTATATAATTATGTAATTCATTATAAATAACTAATAGTAGCAATTAATATATAAATAAATATATATATATATCTATATATATATATATATATATATATATATATAACTATACTAGTTTTAAAATCGTATTACAATATTATTGTATATATTATAAAAGTATTTAGCACATTTTAAATTGATGAGTATCAATAAACACTATTTACCCTTTAGCTAAATGGGTTTGGTAGCTATGGTAATTTGTAATTCAATATGTTAATTAGATCATTAATTAATGTGATATAGCAGATTAATAAACAGCGTGTAGTTATATACCGTGTACGATATACGGTAAAAGTGTTCAATGTAAAACAGCGTGTAGTTATATACCGTGTACGATATACGGTAAAAGTGTTCAATGTACAGTGAACACTGAACACTGTACACTGTACATTGTACATTGTACAAAGTACAGTGTACATTGTACATTGTACAATATACACTATACAATGTATATTATAACTTGTTAGAGTGTACATTGCACACTATACAGTATACATTAAAAGGGAGTACACTGTACACTGTACACTGTACATTGTACACTATACACTCTATACTGTACAGTTTAAGGTGAACAGTGTACATCTTATTTCAGTAATATATTAAACATAGAAAGTGTGATTACACCCACTGTATACAATACTCATATTATTATGTTATACAATGATGGTTTACCATCCTTACATATGACATACTCCTGAGTATGGTCAGGTAAGGTCAGGTAAGGTCAGGTACTGTCATATATGGTCAAAAGGCAATTAATAATACTAGATGAGTATGTTATGATATACCATTGATGTTTAATATGGGTAGTATTACACCAGAACTAACGGAGGTCAATAGGTCATAATGTATACACATGGATTCACTAACACATTGACTACTGCACACAACTACATTACAATATAAAGTCAACTTTACAAACTATCATCTCTACACGAGATACATAACTCATATATAACTGTATCTATGTTATATCTACATATGATCAGATATATAACTGTATTTGATAGTAATGATAGTAATGGTACTACCAAGTGTATTCCCAAGTCTTATCTCCCTTATCATCAACAGTACTACTTCTCCCTCACTTCACCTTCCCTCGCCTGCAATTACTATCCCTTCTTTTATTCCCCTTCCAACTAATTTCTTTAAATTCCCTGTAATATTCAGCTTATAGATATTCTTCAAAGGCAATGTTTGCAAGTTCTCTCTGCATTCCCTACACCACTCCTTCCAATACTATTTATTTCCATTTATCTCCCCTTTCTTTCATGTTTTCCCCCTCATCTCTCACCATCCCACTCAACTCTCACCCTCCCTCTCAACTCTCACCCTCCCCTCACCTCTCACCCTCCCCTCTCAACTCTCACCCTCCCTTTACCTCTCACCCTTCCCCTCAACTCTCACCCTCCCTTCCCCTCAACTCTCACCCCCCTCAACTCTCCCCTTCCCCTCAACTCTCACCCTTCCCCTTACCTCTCAACCTTCCCCTCAACTCTCCCACTTCCCCTCAACTCTCACCCTTCCCCTCAACTCTCACCCTTCCCCTCAACTCTCAACCTTCCCCTCAACTCTCACCCTTCCCCTCAACTATCACCCTCCCTTCCCCTCACCTCTCACCCTTCCACTCAACTCTCACCCTCCACTCACCTCTCGCCCTCTCATCAACTATCACCCTCCCTCTCAACTTTCCCCTTCCCCTCAACTCTCACCCTTCCCCTCAACTATCACCCTCCCTTCCCCTCGCCTCTCACCCTTCCACTCAACTCTCACCCTTCCCCTCAACTCTCATCCTTCCCCTCAACTCTCACCCTTCCCCTCAACTATCACCCTCCCTTCCCCTCGCCTCTCACCCTTCCCCTCAACTCTCACCCTTCCCCTCAACTCTCACCCTTCCCCTCAACTCTCACCCTTCCCCTCAACTCTCACCCTTCCCCTCAACTCTCACCCTTCCCCTCAACTCTCACCCTTCCCCTCAACTCTCACCCTTCCCCTCAACTATCACCCTTCCACTCAACTCTCACCCTCCACTCACCTCTCACCCTCCCCCCACCTCTCGCCCTCCCTCAACTCTCACCCTTCCCCTCAACTCTCACCCTCTCCTCAACTCTCATCCTTCCACTCAACTCTCACCCTTCCCCTCAACTCTCACCCTTCCCCTCAACTATCACCCTTCCACTCAACTCTCACCCTCCCCCCACCTCTCGCCCTCCCTCAACTCTCACCCTTCCCCTCAACTCTCACCCTCTCCTCAACTATCACCCTCTCCTCAACTATCACCCTCCCTCTCAACTTTCACCCTCCCCCTCAACTCTCACCCTCCCTCTCAACTCTCACCATTCCCTTCAACTCTCACCCTCCCCCTCAACTCTCCCCCTTCCCCTCAACTCCCTCCCTTCCCCTAAACTCTCACCCTCCCCTCACTTCACTTATAGTGTAAACCTCGCGTAGACCGCTACTTTATCCTGCACCTTATCGTATCCGACGTGTCCAGGCACGTTCTAACTGCTAATGCTGTTTGTTTTAATCCCCGACGTACCCCTGTTATTATTACAACTAATAACCGTGTCGACTGCATTGCCGCGCTCGATTACACACTTCCGGTGTACGGTTTCACAGAAACTTGTGTTTGCCATGCGCAAGGTGGAGATATCCGTTATATTGATATAAATCACCGATACGCGCACAATAACACACACACACACACACTCACTAGTACACATACACATATACACGCACACTCTTACACACATATACACATACACACACCCTAACACACATATTTCCACTCCATTTGCTATTACTGCATTCACCCAATTGTATAGTACCTACACCTATACCTACACCTTACACCTACACCTATACCTACACCTTACACCTACACCTTACTCCTACACCTTACACCTATACCTCATACCTACACCTTAATCCTACACCTTATACCTACACATTATACCTAAACCTTACTCCTACACCGTATACCTACACATTATACCTTATACCTTATACCTCATACCTACACCTCATACCTACACCTCATACCTACACCTTACACCTACACCTTACACCTTCACCTTACACTTACACCTTACACCTACACCTTACACCTACACCTTACACCTACACCTTACACCTACACCTTACACATACACCTCATACCTACACCTCATACCTACACCTTACATCTACACCTTACACCTACATCTTACACCTACACCTTATATCTACACCTTATATCTACAACTTATACCTACACCTTATACTTACAACTTATTTCTCTTTAAACATATACTCTGTATTATACTCACTACACTCACAACATTCCTAAATATCTACATTATATACAATTACTTCACTAACTACACACACTCCCTAAACTCCATATACTCCCTATACTCACTACGCTCCCTACTCACACTACAATCCCTATACTCACTACACTCACTACATTAACTATATGGAGTTTCTACACTTCATACACTCACTAGACACACTCCCTAAACTACATACACTCACTACACTCACTACACTCCCTACTCTCACTACAATCCCTACACTTCCTACACTCCATATACTCCCTACATTCACTATATGGAGTTTATACACTTCATACACTCACTACACTCACTACACTCACTACACACTACACTCACTACACTCACTACACTCACTACACACTACACTCACTACACTCACTACACTCACTACGCTCACTACACACTACACTCACTACACACTACACTCACTACATTCACTACACTCACTACACTCCCTACACTCACTACACTCACTACACTCACTACACACTACACACTACACTCACTACACTCACTACGCTCACTACACACTACACTCACTACACACTACACTCACTACATTCACTACACTCACTACACTCACTACACTCACTACACTCACTACACACTACACACTACACTCACTACACTCACTACACTCACTACACACTACACTCACTACACTCACTACACACTACACTCCCTACACTCACTACACACTACACTCACTACACTCACTACACTCACTACACTCACTACACTCACTACACTCACTACACTTCCTACACTCACTACACTCACTACACACTACACACTACACACTACACTCACTACACTCACTACACTCACTACACTCACTACACTCACTACACTTACTACACTCACTACACTCACTACACTCACTACACTCACTACACTCACTACACTCACTACACTCACTACACTCACTACACTCACTACACTCACTACACTCACTACACTCACTACACTCACTACACTCACTACACACTACACTCACTACACTCACTACACTCACTACACTCACTACACTCACTACACTCACTACACTCACTACACTTCCTACACTCACTACACTCACTACACTCACTACACTCACTACACACTACACTCACTACACTCCCTACACTCGCTACACTCCCTACACTACACTACACTCACTACACTCACTACACTCACTACACTCACTACACTCACTACACTCACCATAGCTACTGCATATAGTCAGTGATCTTGTTAACTTGTAACTAGATATATGTAACCGAGTATAATTCTATGATTTATTAGCGATATCCATATTTTTAATTTCTTTAGAGACATATCTATCTGTATATCTGTATATCTGTATATATATATATACATATATACATATATATATATATATATACATATATATATATATATATATAATACTTTATTTATAATTACACGAAGTATAAACTAGTTTATAAACACCCTCTATGACATTAAGTTAATATTATCAATTTGTATTATGAATTATTTACTCTTGATATATAATTTTAACTTTGAGATGGGGTGCAGTCAAAAAAATCAATTATTTAAAGAACAATTAAACCGTCTCCAGTGAATTACAGTCTAAACTCGTCTTGGAATGTCCTTTTAGATAGCATCTTACTTTCCATTATTCCCCTCTTCATCGGAATTTAATTACAATAGAGTATTTCTCAGCGTCTCGTTACGTAACCCAATTGCGTAATATCCCCGCCAACGCGTACACACCGCTATAGCTGTGTACAACAATAGACGCTTGGTCTAGAATCCGTTAATCAGTAAGTGCTATTCAATTACAACGGCTGTTCATTAACTTCAATTGACCTCGGAGAAGGTGTATGTGTTTTATCTGCTCCGGACAGGTTGTGACCACATAGCAGAGGGGGGAGTACGTTGTTTATACTGAAGTACTTGGATCTCTGGTGTTAAGCAATTCCTCTGAGTCGAGTGCCTAGTTGCTAGCGGATTTACTATGAGAGCTATAGGTATATTGGTATACCATAGAGTACAGAGCAGTATAGAGCATAGAGCATATTGGTGATGTATAGATAAGATACGTGTATGCAAGTATAAAGTCTGCATATGGTCAACAGCGTGGAGTTATTGGATATATTATATTGGATACTATACCGTTATACTCGACACACACTGTAGGGCGTACAGTGTACGCCATGTATACACAATAGCTACACGCCATACATACATAATAGATACACGCCATGCATACACAATAGCTACACGCCATGCATACACAATCAGCTACACGCCATGCATATACAATAGCTACACGCCATGCATACACAATCAGCTACATGCCATACATACACAATAGCTACACGCCATACATACACAATAGCTACACGCCATACATACACAATAGCTACACGCCATGAATACACAATAGATACACGCCATGCATACACAATAGCTACACGCCATGTATACACAATAGCTAAACGCCATACATATACAATAGCTACACGCCATACATACACAATAGCTACACGCCATACATACACAATAGCTAAACGCCATACATACACAATAGCTATACGCCATACATACACAATAGCTACACGCCATACATACACAATAGCTACACGCCATGTATACACAATAGATACACGCCATGCATACACAATAGCTACACGCCATGTATACACAATAGCTAAACGCCCTCCTCTCGGATACGATTTAACGTGAAGAATGCGCGCAGTTTTTACTTTATAATTAAAAATATCTACACCGATATGAGATTGACTGGCCTCGACTTCGTATCTCGTGATTATAATCATATTAGCCATTAGTAGTAAGTCTATCCCGATACGATGTCTGCTGATAATTGGCAGTCCGCGTATGGGGTGTCATTGTCAATGTTACAATACAAACGCTCGTGGAGTACGACTTACTCATTACTGACTACATAAGAACTAAGATTTCGTAATTGAACGCATCGATCAATTTTAATCTTTTTTGTAACTTTCTGAAGAGTCGATACATTCTGCTTTATATATAAATATATATATTCATATATATATATATAAATATATATATTCATATATATATATATAAATATATATATATATATATATATATAAATATATAAATATATATATATATAAATATATATATATATATGTATTTATATATATATATATATATATATATGTATTAATGTATTATGTTTATTTTGTAATTGTCGAAAAATGTAAAATACGAATACTTTGCATCTATAGGTGTCTTTGTTATTTTATAAATATATAAATATTTAGTTTAAATTCAAACCCCATGTTTATTATTCGGTTTTTGTTTATTCAAGATCATAGAATATAATTTTACATGTTTACGAACATTTATAGATCTATGATTTAAAATATCACATAATTGAATACACATATAGTATTATATATACAATAGAAGTATTTTTTAACTTAATAATATTATATAAAATCAGTAGATTAAATTCAATTTAATTGTCTTTTTTAATTTACCAAGAAATGGAATTTACATATGTTAATTTATGAATATATATTATAATAATAAATCATACGCGAAATAATCCAATAAATCTTCGATTTACTTCCGGAAACGCAATGTTTACTACTGTAGCTATTTACAAGTATAAGTATAGTATGCGAGATATATATTATAAGATAATTAATGACCTACTGTGTTTATACAATAGGTTATGCAGACACTTATATTATAACGGCTATCGTATTAATTACTAATTACACCTTCAAATGCCACCTTGTGTGGTATTCCAGGGTCATAGATATACGTATTGTTAATAAATAACCACACGTATATGAACATATAATTTATAACATGATCTATTTTAATATTGTGTAAATATTAAAAAAATCAATTTATATATGAACCATAATAGTATCCCCTATGTTCTATATAATACATATTTAAATCATGATATATTTTGATTATGCGTTATTATTAATAATTAACTAGTTTAATTGTTATGCAATGCGTATTGTTTAGTATCGACGGTTGTGTTTTATTCTAATGGCATGGCGGTTTGGTTTGACCAGTGGAAACACACGCCCTGTGGTTGCGGGGAGATAGCAGCTTATTAAATGACCATCAATCATTAAGCGACCGATCAAATCGTTGGATCACGTGTGTCACTCTCGCGAGTTGTACCCCCTTGGCCTCGGTCCCTTGACCATTGCCTCGGCCACCCTTGACCATTTCCCTATTTGTGGACCTAGTAAATACATTACGCAGATTTACATTTTAATAGACTTTAGAACACTGACAGATACAGCAAAAATGATGACGTTTTAAATCCGATTCTATTCATAGAATATATTATATTGTATTATAAATTAAGCTATACATATATATATATATATATATATATATATATATATATGTATGTATATGTACATATATATATATATATATATATATATATATATATATGTACATATACATACATATATATATATAAATGTGACTATTAAATGTTTATCTTATTATGTATATTTTTAATGAACTAATATTTAATACGTTTAATATAATATATGTAATATATATAATTATAAATATATTATGTAATTATTACAATATTAATTAATTATTTATTTATTTATTTATTTAAGTATAATTAAATGTTATATTTAATTATAATTCTAATTAAGTTATAACTTAGCATATAATTTAATTTATTACTTTTCTCAAAATTTAAATAATATTATATCGTAATTAAAAAATTAAATTGAATTAAAATAATTTTATCTTAATTATTTAGGTATTAGTACATATTATTATATTCTAATATGTTACTTAAAGGGCATAAATATATGGTGTCCTCTACTATTCACACATATATATATATATATATATACATATATATATATATATATATATATATATATATATATATATATATGATTTATAAAAAGAATCAGATCTTTCAAAAGAGAAATAATATAGACGTGGGAAACAAAAATTTAAAATGTGAGATTTGTTGGCAATATTAATTTAGATCATTTAGATATTTATATAAAATGCGATAAAATGGTGTTGGGTGTCAAAGTAATTAATCATTTATATAATATCATATTATATATATATATACATATATGTACATTATATATAGAATGTATATACATATACATATATGACTGGTTATGTGTGTTTCTTCGACTGGCACTAGTATGTAATGTTATATAAAAAAATAATATATTTAATAAATAAACATCATTAAATTTTTTCTGATGAGATAATAGAAGCTCGTACATATAATTAATGATATACTGTATATATATATATATATATATATATATATTGATTATACTACGTATATATTGTAAACTTGTGCGAAAATTAATAGCATACGAATATTTAAAACAATAATAAATATAAAATCAGACGTTAAAGGTCACCTTTGTTGATTGACAGGTAAGTTATACGATTATTGAGAATGCAATTTTACTAGAAATAATAATTAATCGGTATTCTTTTAGTATCTAATATATTATATAATGTTATATAATATATAATATAATTAATATTAATAAATACACGATGATAATATTATAATAATCTATTATTCCATTGTATATTTAATGCATATATTACAATTTACTTTTAATTATCATTAGTTTGTGTATATAATTAGTTAATAATAATGTATATAATATGTATAATGAGATACAATATATTAAATATTACAAATACATATTAACATTAATATTATATACTCAGTATATTAAATATATATAATTATATTCACTGATTCACTCTTCATCTGAATATGTATCACAAATTAAACTTTGTACAGTGTACACTGTACACTGTATATTGTACACTGTACACTGTACAGTGTACAGTATACAATGTACAGCATACAGTGTACAAATGTATCGACTCAATAACTTACTGACTTCTTGACACACTGACTAACTAATCTACTGACACCAACTACTGACTTTGCACTTTAGTATAAATATATTTACAAATATACACAAGGATTAAAATCGTCTGCTACTTATGAATATACTTTGTCCATATTTCATTATAATCTTATGAATAGAATTCATTATATCTATATATAATCATATTATTTAATATTCATCAATATCGTATCATACTGATAATGTGAAATGAAATAATGTTATTACATAAATCAATATATACATATATATATATATATATATATATATATATATATATATATATAAACTTATTAAACTTATATATATTACGGTAATAGTTAATTATAACAGATATAACAATTTCAATCCTTACATTTTTACCGCTTTCTCTACGTTATTATACATTGAAAAATACACTCCATGATATGATTTCACTAAGTGTCAAGGCGATATTTACAATAGCAATTAACTAGGTCAGGGGTCAATATTTAATAAAGGTTCCATGATTTCTGGCCGCCTGATAATATCGGCTGGTTCTGCATTATTTATGACGTAATTGGATATTTGTGGATTTGTCGCGTGTTTCAATTTTAGCATGTATATGATAATTGCCACCCGTCTGTCTGTCCCTCTATAGTCTGTTTGTCCCTCTATAGTCTGTTTGTCTCATAAATGGGCAGCCGGCGCTACCCGAACGCGAACAATAGACGACGTGTTCTTTTATGATCCACTTAGAATGTGCTGTATTGGTCCAACTGACCACAACACTTTGGTTAACCATAGTTGATAGCATTTGACATTTATTGTATTGGAAAATCTAATTTCATGTTGTTTACTTTCAAATATAACAAGTAATTGTCATATCTACTTTAAAGTGGTGTCGAGAATGGGGATAAGGTGGGCCTAAGAGTAGGTATGAGAGTCTAACTTACTCTCTCACTTAATCTCTCACTTACTCTCTCACTTACTCTCTCACTTACTCTCTCACTTACTCTCTCACTTACTCTCTCACTTACTCTCTCACTTACTCTCTCACTTACTCTCTCACTTACTCTCTCACTTACTCTCTCACTTACTCTCTCACTTACTCTCTCACTTACTCTCTCACTTACTCTCTCACTTACTCTGTCACTTACTCTCTCACTTACTCTCTCACTTACTCTCTCACTTACTCTCTCACTTACTCTCTCACTTACTCTCTCACTTACTCTCTCACTTACTCTCTCACTTACTCTCTCACTTACTCTCTCACTTACTCTCTCACTTACTCTCTCACTTACTCTCTCACTTACTCTCTCACTTACTCTCTCACTTACTCTCTCACTTACTCTCTCACTTACTCTCTCACTTACTCTCTCACTTACTCTCTCACTTACTCTCTCACTTACTCTCTCACTTACTCTCTCACTTACTCTCTCACTTACTCTCTCACTTACTCTCTCACTTACTCTCTCACTTACTCTCTCACTTACTCTCTCACTTACTCTCTCACTTACTCTCTCACTTACTCTCTCACTTACTCTCTCACTTACTCTCTCACTTACTCTCTCACTTACTCTCTCACTTACTCTCTCACTTACTCTCTCACTTACTCTCTCACTTACTCTCTCACTTACTCTCTCACTTACTCTCTCACTTACTCTCTCACTTACTCTCTCACTTACTCTCTCACTTACTCTCTCACTTACTCTCTCACTTACTCTCTCACTTACTCTCTCACTTATTCTCTCACTTACTCTCTCACTTACTCTCTCACTTACTCTCTCACTTACTCTCTCACTTACTATCTCACTTACTATCTCACTTACTATCTCACTTACTATCTCACTTACTATCTCACTTACTTTCTAACTAATATCTCACTTACTCTATCACTAACTATATCACTAACTCTCTCACTTACTCTCTCACTTACTATCTCATTTACTCTCTCACTTACTCTCTCACTTACTTTCTAACTAATATCTCACTTACTCTATCACTAACTCTCTCACTTACTCTCTCACTTACTTTCTCACTTACTATCTCATTTACTCTCTCACTTACTCTCTCACTTACTCTCTCACTTACTCTCTCACATACTCTCTCACTTACTTTCTCACTTACTCTCTCACTTACTCTCTCATTTACTCTCAATTATATAACCACACATGATTAGACGATGAAATCAACTATTATCTATAACAATATACAATGTAGATTACGGTATACCATATACATTGTACAACATTTATTGAGGCTATTTATAGAATTACAACGTATTAATCCGTACCGTCCAATAAATCATCATTTTATCACACTTGCTCGCTAGACTACACACATATTGACCACATAGATATAAATTGATCTTCTGAATGTATTAATAGTGATAATGCGCAATGACCATTATAATACTATCGCAATTACCAAGGCCTTCTATACCTGACCACAGCTCTACCTGACCATTACACTGATCACTACACTGCGCATTACACTGACCATTACACTGATCAATAAACTGATCACAACACTGTTCACTACACTGACCACTAGACTAACCACTACACTGACCACTACAATGTCTACTACAATGACCACCAAACTGACCACTACACTGACCACTGAAATGACCACTAAACTGACCATTAACCTACCACTACACTGACCACTACACTGCCCACAATACTTACCACTACACTGACCACTATATTGACCACTACACTGATCACTACACTTACCATTATACTTACTACTACACTTACCATTACACTAACCACTACACTTACCACTACACTGACCACTACACTTACTATTACACTGACTATTACACTGACTACTACACTTACCACTACACTGACCACCACACTCCCCACTATATTGACCACTACACTGATCACTACACTTACCATTATACTTACTACTACACTTACCATTACACTAACCACTACACTTACCACTACACTAACCACTACACTGACCACTACAATGACCACTACACTGACCACTATACTGACCACTACAATGACCACTAAACTGACCACCATACTGACCACTAAACTAACCACTAAACTGACCACTACACTGACTACTACTATATATTTAAAATAATTCCTACAATTATTCAAAAATGAATTATGGTTGCCTAACTCTACTGAACTTTACTGAATTCCACTGACCACTAAGTAACACTACTAATATCTACTGACCTCTATATTATACTATTATCTAATAGTGGTATTGGTATCAGTTGAATATAATGCTTTCTACTGACTATTACATAATGCTATCGACTACAACTCAACCCTTTAGATGACTACTGCCTTATCAACACGCTACAATGTATAGATAGTTATTATTATTGACCACTACTGACCATATTATATATTACATTTTACATACACAGTATAAGAATAGAGATGATAAAAGTATAGAGATGACCGGCATCCATTGCAAAGTATTTACCGTTACTAGGTATTGACCAATCCTGGCTATACACTAACACAGTGTATCACTACTGACCAATAAGCACTATTAAAACAGGGTATTGACCGCGTTGGCTTAATCTGGCCACTTATTGGTGTTGATTTCAATGGCCGTAGCATTAAGTGGCAGTAAGTAGCCCAATTGTTGTGGCCGGTGTATCAAAACAACAATATTTATCAAACTACAACCTGAAAATCACCAACTAATTCATAAACATTTTACTATTACCAATTGAAATTCTATTTATATATAATACTATTTACTATAAGTGATTTAAATTATATCGATAATTATAAATTTCGATAACATTAATTTCGATTACTTATGTTTGAAATTTAGTGAACATTTGAATGGTATTGAATTCATTATTTTGGATTCAAATGTGATTTTCAACCGTTATCCGTGATACGATTTAAATTGGTCACGTGATACCAATTTCGATTGCGTAACCCTTAATTACATCACCTGTTACATCGGTGTGACCCTTTGAAGTGACCGCGTGCAACATGCTTTGATAATAAATGTATTTTGAATATTTCCATTTGTATGGTGTTAGTTTAATATATATATATATATATTATACCGATTAGAGGTTAGTGAAAATACCTTTAATTTAATTTAATATATACCTTATTATACTATAACAATAAACATATTGTTATTAACCACATTTCTGCAGAAATGACGATGTTAGATTACGTCATGACTCAATGACACCTAGCTGGCAATCTATTTATAGAAGGGATTTGGCAAGTCGCTCCTGGATTAGCTTTTAATTCTATCGACTATTATTCAATAACTGCCGCTAGTCGGTTGTGGTTAATGGACGGGTTGCTATGGATACTCTTATGTATACACTGGTAGTATATCGCAAAATGGGTCATACAATTCACACTACAGTTTACATGCACACTGTGCATATACACTATATATTGTATACTGTAGCTACCAATTTCGCGGTAAAATAGGATCGTGTACATAAAATTGTAGTATAATTCATTTATCCATAGCAATGATGTACATATTATAGAGTGTGTATATAGTGTACATTGTATACTATACAGTATATAGTATATGCTATGCAATGTTTAATGCATAGCGTAAATCATCTTAACATGGATGTATTAAATTCCACTCGATGTAACCATGGTTACATATAATGCATTTCCACTGAAGATGGCAGAGTAAGATATTGCTATACAACCAGAGCTTAGATCTTTACACAACATATTTTATTACACACTCTATTATACATATATATATATAACTAATACGACACGACTCATGTAGATACACCAATATCTAATCAGCTATATGAAAATAAATAAATAAATAGATACATAATATATATATATATATATATATATATATATATATATATTAAATTCAGACATTACGTAAATGCCACCTGTATCCAGTGTCCACCTGAAGCGATATTATGTTCCACTGTACTAAGGCCTATATAAAATATGTGACGTATAACTGGTCGCACTGTCCAGCATTCTATTGCCCGGTGGCGAGTGTGATGTCACCGTATGACGTCATAAACATCCCACCCCGCCACAATAGGTGTACCGACAACAATAGGCCGCGGGTAATTGTCTCTTCTTCGGCCAGTGATATGTAATCTAAAATTGACCACCATTTATAGACTATAATATATATCATATAGTGGTCAGAGGTTAGCAGTTAATGTTATGTCATGTTTACTGGCCACTTTGCTTTTTATTATTATGTTTCGTAATATCTCATAATCTCCCGCTCAAATCTCTTTGAAGATGAGTAATATTGTTTTAAATAGATAATAAAACAAATGTATATTTCAAAAATTAAGCATCTACAAGTATTCACAAATATTTAGTATTCATGTTGTATGCAAGTAAGTATACTTAGTACAAATATATCAACTGTATAGTACTTAAGTATATTCACTTGATATATATTCATTAATTTAAATGTATCATTCATAACCTATTACATATCCGTAATTATTAACGGTATTATTTATAGAAAATAAATATTTCAGGAGATTTTCTCCAAACATTAAATAAAATAGTTTTATGAAACAAAATTAAAATATCTATAATATTTATATAAATTCTATTATCATTGCTAATGGATATGCCTTTATTTAGCATATGGCCGTTATAGAGTCTACATCACTAGAGGGGATGCCACTTTTATTACCATGACACGCTCTCAATCCTAATAACTGACAATCGCTAGTGACCATTACATATGACCACCATATATGACAACCAATGCCCAATACAACTGGTAATCATTAAAACTACTTCGTACTCTACCCCACTACCGACTACACAACTACTACGTCCAGTACTTACTACATACTGATTACATTACTAACACTACTGGTGACCTTTACTATTCATTGCCGCCCATCTATCTGGATACATAAAATCTCCATATAAATATGACATGTTTATTTCTTACCATCTCCTCGGTTATTACATGGGCGTCCTAGTATTGCGTCACGACCCACCCTTACGTCACACTTAATTACACCATCCGCTTTCAATATCGTTGTATTCGCGTACGATAATAGATTATATAATAAACGTCACTTCTGTCTCTTTATCTGAAATTATTATAACAGTAACGCTAAATAATGATTTTACTGTTGAAATAATTTCTGACTTAAAAACCTTTTATTATATTATATTTATAATATAGAATATTGTGCAATACTTTCTTCACATAGCAAATGCTACATTATAATATATATATATATATATATATATATATATATATATATATATATAGCTGGTGGTTAAATGTTATATTCAAAACTCAAAGATAGCATCTTCAGTTCTTCTTCCGGTGTAACGGTAGTTTTTCTCTTTGTACCTCGATATTAACTACATGTACCTAATGTAACTTCCCCGTTGAGTAACGCCCCCATCACTACGTGCAGTCCCCTCCCCCCGCCCACAATGTCAACACCCTCCGTTCCAATGTCCGTTGCATCTTCCACTTTAATTATGATCGATGCGTTTTGCTATATCCCTTTATGGAAGTAAATGTATAATATACTGTATAAATTACTTTATAATATACTTTATAATATAATATATTATGTACTCTCTAATATGTTATATACATTACTTTATAATATATTCTATAATATATTATACTATATACTCTAATATGATACTCTATAATATAATGTATACTCTATAATACCCTATATTACCCTATTTAAAATATATAATATACTGAATATGATATACTGCATAATATACCGTTATTATTACATAAATTATAGTATATTTTCTACAAAAATGTATAATATATTATATAATATAATTTAACATATTAACTGTTTACTAAAATTGAAAATATACTGTTTGTAATTTTAACAAAAACAAAGTTTATATTGTTTAATGAACCGGAATCAAATATTTAGCTACAAAATCAGATTTAAAATCTATTAAGAAGTTTACTACAAATTCTACAATAAGATAAATTACAAAATAATAATATATCGACGAATGCCTTCATATACAAATTTTATATAAGTTTTCACCAAATTGATATTCATAAATATAATATCATGTTTTCTAGTGATATCTCTTACAAAACCGTTATCGGGAATAACTTATATCCTAGCTAATATCGTCCCACTGGCTATGATATAATGGGACGATACTTTTAATAGAATATATTTAATAATAAGTATGACACGAAAATGAATAACTTTACGATATTTGTGGCACATAAATTCCCTCTCATTCTCCCTCTCCCCATCTCTCCCCCTCTCCCCATCTCTCCCCCTCCACACCTACTCCTAACTCCACCCCCAACTCCACTCTTACTATTCTGCACTCAGTGGTGTTTTTCGTTTGATTTCATGGTCTGCTACACTCTATTACGGTAAACAACCAATATCCTCTGTTATGATATCAACCGGATGATCCCTTAATTGCATTTGCGGTCCATTAGTTCGGAGAGCCGTACGTCAATCAAATATAACCAAGGCAACGCCTACTTTACCGGCGTAATCCGTTCGTTTTTAGCCACTCAATTCGTAACGGTATTGACATCTTAAATCTATTTTGCCCACTATAGTCTGACTTTAGCAGCCTTTCCGCTACTCCATATTACGTCAATCCGCACCGTTGCGCCCGGAGCTACTATTACTTAAGAGGAATAGTTATAGATAGAAAGCCAGCGTGGGAAAACCACCATTTCCTCTCTCTCTCTCTCTCCCGCTTCCTCTCCCTATTTCTCTCTCAAACTCTCCTTCCATTCCATAAAAATTATTTAAATGATTTAAGATAACAAATTTAAATACAATATCCCACCTGTTATATAATCATGCAACAGTATTCAAGTATTTACATCAATTTCATGTAACAGTATTCAAGTATTCAAGTAGTTACATCAATTTCATGTAACAGTATTCAAGTATTCAAGTATTTACATCAATTTCATGTAACAGTATTCAAGTATTCAAGTATTTACATCAATTTTATGTAACAGTATTCAAGTATTCAAGTATTTACATCAATTTCATGTAACAGTATTCAAGTATTCAAGTATTTACATCAATTTCATGTAACAGTATTCAAGTATTTACATCAATTTCATGTAACAGTATTCAAGTATTCAAGTATTTACATCAATTTCATGTAACAGTATTCAAGTATTCAAGTATTTACATCAATTTCATGTAACAGTATTCAAGTATTCAAGTATTTACATCAATTTCATGTAACAGTATTCAAGTATTCAAGTATTTACATCAATTTCATGTAACAGTATTCAAGTATTCAAGTATTTACATCAATTTCATGTAACAGTATTCAAGTATTCAAGTATTTACATCAATTTCATGTAACAGTATTCAAGTATTCAAGTATTTACATCAATTTCATGTAACAGTATTCAAGTATTCAAGTATTTACATCAATTTCATGTAACAGTATTCAAGTATTCAAGTATTTACATCAATTTCATGTAACAGTATTCAAGTATTCAAGTATTTACATCAATTTCATGTAACAGTATTCAAGTATTCAAGTATTTACATCAATTTCATGTAACAGTATTCAAGTATTCAAGTATTTACATCAATTTCATGTAACAGTATTCAAGTATTCAAGTATTTACATCAATTTCATGTAACAGTATTCAAGTATTCAAGTATTTACATCAATTTCATGTAACAGTATTCAAGTATTCAAGTATTTACATCAATTTCATGTAACAGTATTCAAGTATTCAAGTATTTACATCAATTTCATGTAACAGTATTCAAGTATTCAAGTATTTACATCAATTTCATGTAACAGTATTCAAGTATTCAAGTATTTACATCAATTTCATGTAACAGTATTCAAGTATTCAAGTATTTACATCAATTTCATGTAACAGTATTCAAGTATTCAAGTATTTACATCAATTTCATGTAACAGTATTCAAGTATTCAAGTATTTACATCAATTTCATGTAACAGTATTCAAGTATTCAAGTATTTACATCAATTTCATGTAACAGTATTCAAGTATTCAAGTATTTACATCAATTTCATGTAACAGTATTCAAGTATTCAAGTATTTACATCAATTTCATGTAACAGTATTCAAGTATTCAAGTATTTACATCAATTTCATGTAACAGTATTCAAGTATTCAAGTATTTACATCAATTTCATGTAACAGTATTCAAGTATTCAAGTATTTACATCAATTTCATGTAACAGTATTCAAGTATTCAAGTATTTACATCAATTTCATGTTCTCCCCTAAAGGTTAAAGTTGACGATCCCGACTGCGGAGATACGATAACCTATAAAGACAGCGGGTCGACATCATCTCTTACCAATGCTCATTTTACCGTGGACAGAGCAACTGGAAACCTTTGTCTGGCCAGAGCACTGGACTACTCGGTATCTGCCAATGTAGTTGTCATGGTAACTGCAAAAGATAAGTGTAAGTATATCGGTACTTTATATCAATATCAAGTATATCAAGTATAATCAAGTATATCACTGTTATTGTATATATAATAAAGCACTCGGTGTTTATGCCTTGAAATCACATACATTTCTTATTACAGTTATACGAAATGTTATACGGGCGATATAAATAACTTAATTCTGTGAGCAAATGATTGAATATAATTATTTGTCTTTTTTTAGTACAGAATGTGCACTCAACTATGACCTTTGAGTTAGGTGACTCTCCGCTATAGCTGATTAACCTTTGACACCCACTATTCGCAGACGACCTCGAAGACACGTTGACCGTGTTATTCAGGGTGCACGAAGTGGTCAATACGCCCGTGACCTTGAGAACTCCAAGCCGATTACGTGTGTCCAGAACGGTCGGTGCGAGTACACCTTTGGCCGTTGTGTCTGCCAGTGGTCAGCCACGCTCTCGTCTCCTCTACGGACTGGTCAACGCTACTATTGAAGTACTTAGCTACGTGACTATCAACCAGTTCTCAGGTTTATAATCTTACTGGTAGTAATGGCATTCACAAATAACATTCAAAAGTCTCACTCCATTTCACTATATATCAGCTCACAAATTGTATAAAATGCTATAAACTTCACACATATTATTCTATACAATTCTACCTTATAAACGTTACAAATCTAGTATCTCATATAAATACATATTAACACTACTTATTAATTTAATATTTATTAACTTAATAATTATTAACTTACTTAATATTTATTATATTCATAATTTTTAACTTACTTACTATTTATTAACTTAATAACTTAATAATGATTAACTTACTTATTAACTTAATACTTAATAACATTAACATTTATTGTGAACTCACTGACCAGGTGTCATTACATTGAGGGAAGAGTTTCCGCAGAAAATGACCACCTTTGAAATAACCGTAGATGTATCTTATCTACTGAACCCGGATGTAGAACCTGCGAGTGCCCCGTTGACCTTTGACCTCATCTCTGAGTCTGCCCCTCCATTCCATATAGCCAGACCCCTTCAAACCATCAATATTCAAGAGAATACTATTTCTTCATCTTCCATTGGACGAGTACATTTTGAATTAGGTAGATACATAATTATTAATGTGTTTAACATAAAATTACAATTTATCAAAGAGTTAAATTAATCATTGTTATTTGAGATTAAAGTTTTACTATTATTATTATTATTATTATTATTAAGCATTATCTAATTATAAACCCATTGTAAAATTATTATTTTTTTTGTCTTCTATATAATAATCTGTAATATTCTCCAAAACCAAATTATATAACTAATTTAACCTCCGACCCTACGTCCATTAGCATTACAAGGTAGCGTGGTTACCTTTGATATGTTGACCTCTACGAGTGACCTCATTACCGTTGACCATTCTACGGGAGAGGTGTTTATATCTGCACTGCTGGACTACGAAAAACACCGTACTCACGTGATTTCCATTAGACTAACCAGCGGTCAATACTTTCTAACCTGCCAGGTACAACTTATGTAGTCTTATGTAGTTAATGTACTCTATAGTCTGCCAAGTACAACTTATGTAGTCTTATGTAGTAACTATACTTTCTAACCTGCCAGGTACAACTTCTGTAGTCGTATGTAGTTACTGTACTCTATAGTCTGCCAAGTACAACTTCTGTAGTCTTATGTAGTTACTGTACTTTCTAACCTGCCAGGTACAACTTCTGTAGTATTATGTAGTTAATGTACTCTCTAGCCTGTCGGGTAAAACTTCTGCAGTATTATGTATTCACGGTACTCTATAGTCTGTCAAGTACAACTTCTGTAGTCTTATGTAGTAACTGTACTCTCTATTCAATATAGGAAATACAACTATTAATGCTATAACTTCATCAACTATTGTTATAGATTATCAATTGGTTTTCCAAAGCAAATTGTAATTTATAGTTTGCAATATTTATTAATACAATCCACTAACTGCGACTAATCTTTTTTCAGGTGTTAATAGTTGTTACCAATATACTGGATACTCTCCCGCTGTTGAACACTGGTGCCTCTACGATTTACGTCGACCACAGTATAGGACCGGAAGTGCCTTTATTTACATTCACCGATGATCAAGGGAGAACTAGTGTGAAACTCATCGACAACAAAGATAGATTCTTTATCCGCAATAATAGATTGTTTGCGCTTTCCTTGGAAAAAAATGGTAAGCAATAATTTAATTATTTATTGCACTTAATTAATTAATTAATAGCTATAATAAGTATATTATAATAAGAATACATTTATTAGATATTATTTAATACTTATTATTCAATTCATTGTGAAGTGTTGATAATAAATGTGTAGAACTTACAAGTTAATATAAATGTAAAATAAGGTTTAGCATAAATAAAAATAAAATGTAAATATTAAATTGAAAGATTGAGATTATACAATTTAAAATAAATAAATATAATAATATATTATTGTATGACTAATAGACTATATGATTATTTATAAAACTAGTAAGATATATAGCTATTAGTGTATAAGGTAGTATTAGGCCAATTGACAATTCTAATATAATATTATTATAAAATTATTTCAATCTTTAATTTAATAATTTAATCATGTAATTAATTAATATTTTATTATTAATTATAATATATTATATTAATAATTAAGTATAAACTTCATTTGTATCTCTTTATGACTTTCTATTAACGAGTTTAACCTTCTTCATGCCTCCATTTAATTAATATCTCGTATTAATGTAAAGTGTCATCTCCATATTCTCAGTGGTGTACAGCATTACTGCAGAGGTAAAAGCTGAACTGTCAATCTTGCAGAAAATACACGTTATTGTTAGAGATTCGCAACACTTTTGTTCTTTTGAGAAGTCACTCTACGTGTTTGAGTTAGTGGGTAAAGAGAGAGGGAGGGAGGGACGCATTTACGGAGTGAGACCCTAAACCCTAAGCCTAATCATTAGACTCTAACTAGTGGTAACTCCATAACCATAGCTTAAACCTTTTCTAAACTATATTTTATCTTAATCATAAAATGTAGAATTTATGAATTATTAAACAATAGAATTAAAGATGCCCTGGCGAGTCAAGTCGGAACTGTGAAATCGACGTGTCAACATGTATTTTTCTCATTGGAGAACTCCGCTGATACCCGTTACTTGACAATCGACTCCGAATCCGGCGTTTTGTCTGTCAAAGGCGACATCGACACACTCAGTTACACCGTTATCGTATTGCTGCGGTCCTCCAGGCTACCGGAGTTACGGCCTATAGCCCGTACGCACGTCTACGTCGGGCTAAAGTACTCGGGTAGCGTACAGCCGCGATTCCTGCAACCCGACTACGAGTTCACTGTGTTGGAGTCACTTCCGGCCGGCTCCATTGTCGGGACAGTGAAATCAAGGGACCTGGGTTAGTGTTTAGAAGGAAGCCGGTGAAGCATCGGAGTGGTCAGACTAGAGATTTGGTATTTTTTAACAGCGGAGTCTATAAATAGATCTTTTGTGCCTACATTACCACATCACAATAACCACAAAGTACCATACCCAGAAAAAAATGTATTTACAAATACTATACTACTGATCATTCCCCTAATCACATCACACAACCCTCTACACACATGAATATACTACATATACCCCCACACCTCATCGTCCTACCCTCTACACACCTCTCAGATCACGTGGTCACCTACGCCTACACTATCGAGGACAGCGAAGACAACGCATTCATCATAAACGAATTCAATGGAGAAATCGTTACTAACGCCATCTTGGATTACGAACTCCAACGTATATTTGTAGTTAAGGTGTTCTACACTAGAACCGATATCACAGGGGCCAGAATCCAGGTTTCTGTAGTCATGGCAAACTGTCCTTTATAGTCCAATATATATAACTAATAATTGTTGTCAGACTTCACAATGAAGCAATTTCTATTTGTTTAATTTTTCTCAAATATTTAACAATAATATTTCTATTTAACCAGATTTTGGCTGATGTTAAGATTAATGTGATCAACACCAATGATAATGAACCACAGTTTCTTGGTAATAGATCTTTGGTTCTAGATCAAAATGGGAATTGCCAAATACCGACTAGAGATAATGATGGATTAGCTATTCGCTACACAATTGTATCTTATGGTTAGTTTATTTCATAAAGTACTAGTTACTAGTACTAATTTCAAATATACTTTATATTTACAAATGCTTTTTTAATGAGTGTTTTTAATGATTTGTAAAATAAATATTCATTAAATTAAATATCACAATGAAGGTGAAATATATGTTTTAACAATTGTTACAACATATCGACCACTAGGTGACCACACCGATGCTCCGTTCTTCTCTATCGATGCCACTTCCGGTATGCTTTCTTTACTGATGTGGGCTCCCATTAAACCTTGGTATTCTCTACGAATATCGCTTTTCGATGGACTTCATCTCGTCGAAGGAGACATAGACATCGCTGTGAATAATACTCTGGTTTTGACCACTACTTCCGGTGACATGACATCGATATACAGGCACCTAAAGCTTGATGTAACGACACCACTGGACACTGTGGTCATCAATGTTGCATTAGAGAAATTAGGTCACCAATTGACGTCTGTGTTAGTCTTCCTCTCCTCTCCTCTCCTCTCCTCTCCTCTCCTCTCCTCTCCTCTCCTCTCCTCTCCTCTCCTCTCCTCTCCTCTCCTCTCCTCTCCTCTCCTCTCCTCTCCTCTCCTCTCCTCTCCTCTCCTCTCCTCTCCTCTCCTCTCCTCTCCTCTCCTCTCCTCTCCTCTCCTCTCCTCTCCTCTCCTCTCCTCTCCTCTCCTCTCCTCTCCTCTCCTCTCCTCTCCTCTCCTCTCCTCTCCTACTCCCTATCTCTATATCAATTTCTCACGACACAGAGCGGTCATCTACTCAATAGAACGCGGAGATAGTGGAGGTATTTTCACTGTAAACACTATTACTGGCGACGTAGTTCTTAGCTCTCGACCTTCAGATTCACTCGCTAGGGGAGCTGGCAGTATTTACGGCCCCGTAGCGGTGAAGGCTCTCGACGTTGACGTGTGGCGCCCCTCGAGGAACACTATGATCTACATTAGCGTGAAGTGGATAGGTCTAACTGCCCGGGTGGAGCCCAGTCAACGATATAGTATAACATTGATAAAATCTACTCCGCCCTCATTGCCTGTATACTCTATAATGGGCGGGGCTTTACGACTCGCTAAGCCACACCCTTTGTTTGAGGTGCGTGGTGGCGTTCTCACCCTTCTCGCGGATCGACTGACCGAACCCCCTCGACAAGAGAAGTCTCTTCACGTTATCGTCTCCTACTCCGGCCGAACACGTTCCCTGCTACTGGACGTAGCGGTCAAGCGTACCCGGCGCTACTCGCCGTCCGGTGTCCGCAAGACCATCTCACTCGCCGAGGCCACAGCAGTAGGTACTCCAGTGTGGCACGACCATCGGATCACTGGCATTGCTGACGGTAATCGGTTTGGATGGTTCCACCTCGAATATACAACTGGTATGTAGTCATTTCTTTCTATTAGATCTAATGTAAAACATAAATGTTTTACGTGAAATGAAAATTTGTGTATTTTATCAATTAATAAATACAAATATTATTTATAATAAAAAATAATTATGATTTCTTAACTTTCTACTGACAATTTCCTCTCATAATAGGAATCATAAAGGTCTCAATACCACTCAATGCTGAAATTGAACGCATTATCACGTTGACCTTGAAACATGGAAATCAAAGATTATATGACCTTGAAATTACCATTGACGACAACAACAACAATTGGCCCGTAGTTCACGGCCAGAGAGATGTGGAAATAGACACCAATTTCAGAATCTTCGCAACTGATGCAGACCAAGGTTTTACAAAGGCTTATAAATAGATTTATACTTTTTATAGTTTGGAAGTTTCAATTATTTCAATTATCTATACAGGTGACACATTGAGTTACTTCCTTGTTGAACCAACTTTCAATACTACAATAAATTCTCTCACTGGAGAAATCGTGATTCCCAACGATATTGACTCTAAAAATAATGTTATCACATTGAAAGGTTATTATTATATGGTAATTTTTGAGAACATTTGTAAACATTTTTGAAGCTATCTGTTAGATATTTGTGAGGTCGTCTGTGTAGAGTTAATTTAATTTATATAAATAAAATGAAATCATTCCAATTAAACTACCGATGTGATTCTTCTCTGGGGATTACATAAGCTTTATTACATCACATAAAGGTTACGTAAGCGATGCTGGGATACCGGCGAAATGGACAAAGTTCAAGAAGAAATTCTCCAGAAAACCAAATTCTGCAACTGTTCGCTTTTTCAGTAATTCTTCCGACATCAGAGTTCAAGAAAATCGACGACTTTATAATATTGGTTTTGTTTTGGCATATAGCAATGGCAGCTGCGATATCAAATACTCCATTAAAGGTTCATAGTAGTTCTACTTTCAGATGTATTAGACATTAGATTAATAATCTATGTATTTAGGACAACTTTTTAAGTTAAAAAAGATCTAATTTGAATTTAAATATCTTTTGTAACTCTTTGTAATAATAGTAAAATTACAATTATTTACAATAATTTGTATTTGTTTATATTACAATAATAATTAGTTTATAATTTTGTTATAATTCTACATTCATTCTCTATTTTATGTAATTGTATTTGATCTTATTAAAATATATGTTGGAGCGTTTATCTTATGTGCTATCTATTACCTTTCTATTTAACTATTGCAAGGAACTCACCTAACACTTCTCTTCCTTCTTATCCAGATAGCGACTCCGCCGTCCTATTCTATGTACACCCTACTTCCGGCCGTCTCTCCTGCAATTACCTCGACTACGAACTAAAGAAATATCACGTGATTAACGTGCATGCTCGTTGCCATGGTAATTCACTTGGTTACGCCGATAAACAGATCCGTGTGACGGTCGTCGATGTAAATGATAACAAACCACGTCTGCTTTTACCGTCGCCGAGGACTTTTAACGTATCCACTAGCGCCCCCTACAATGCTACGGTGGTCACTGTACGTGCTTCCGACGACGATTCGGACCTTAATGGACAAGTTTTTTTCAGGTATTATTACCTCTTATTGTTATCAAAATATTTGAATATCTATTTATAGGATAATAAATTATTAAGTTAATTTTGATATCTAAAACCGTGAATAATGGGTAACACGTCTAATTCGATTATCGCATTATTAGCTTGCAAAATAACAGTGGAGCATTGTTTGGAATCGACGTAGACACTGGTCGGATATATGTGAATGGGTTATTATAACATTTATGATGCTCTTGTAGATTTTATAATTCTTATAATCATACGGAGAATGATTTATATAAATTGCGCAGGAAACTAAAGAATGAGAAGACCACACATTATCTACAAGTGATTGCGAGTGATTCGAGTTCTATTAATCGCTTGACCACTTCTACAACCCTCGACATTCACACTTTCATTTCAACTGAAGTACAGACAACTTTTTCTTCACCTTCGTTCTCGCAAACTGAATACAGACTTTCTCTGAAAGAGGGATCTCCACAAAATAGCTTTTTAGCTCAAGTTAGTCACTACCTCTCCTCTCCTCTCCTCTCCTCTCCTCTCCTCTCCTCTCCTCTCCTCTCCTCTCCTCTCCTCTCCTCTCCTCTCCTCTCCTCTCCTCTCCTCTCCTCTCCTCTCCTCTCCTCTCCTCTCCTCTCCTCTCCTCTCCTCTCCTCTCCTCTCCTCTCCTCTCCTCTCCTCTCCTCTCCTCTCCTCTCCTCTCCTCTCATCTCCTCTCCTCTCCTCTCCTCTCCTCTCCTCTCCTCTCCTCTCCTCTCCTCTCCTCTCCTCTCCTCTCCTCTCCTCTCCTCTCCTCTCCTCTCCTCTCCTCTCCTCTCCTCTCCTCTCCTCTCCTCTCCTCTCCTCTCCTCTCCTCTCCTCTCCTCTCCTCTCCTCTCCTCTCCTCTCCTCTCCTCTCCTCTCCTCTCCTCTCCTCTCCTCTCCTCTCCTCTCCTCTCCTCTCCTTAACTTAGCCCCCTTTACCATGTAGTTCGACGTCTACACGATATCAGGAACAGCCCCTCGCCTCTCCATTTTATCCGGCAGCAAAGGCGTTTTCTCCTTAAATGCGGCCACAGGAAAACTGACCTCCGCGGTTCTAGTCGACGCCGAAATTGGAGCTCATTATGAACTCACCGTCGAAGCTGTAGATTATTCGACCTCTATGTCTGCCAGGGTCAATGTCATCGTTGACGTATTAGACCGTAACGACAATGCCCCCTATGTTACTGCCCACCACTCTCTCGACGTCAGCGAGGGTTTGACCTCGTAATTAATGTCCATATAATTAATAATGTTTTAATTGTTCATATCACGAGTCTCGCTCGTAGTTATTCTAAACAATCTCTGCCCTAACATTATTTAATCACCTGCTTTTTCTCTTCTTTTGTATCTTAACACGATATCTCTCTCTACTTCATCCTCTCACTTCTGTATGTCTACTTCCCACCAGACTTCTCTACAGACCTCCTCCGTTTCCTCCCTTTCCTCCCTTTCTCATATTTCCTTTACCGCCACCAGACGTCGTACCCGGACAATTAATTGGCAAGATTAAGTACAGCGACGTGGATAAAGTTGGTGTAATTTCATTCCGCAGCGACTACGAAGGTGCCGTTGCTGTGAATATATTCTCTGGCAGACTTTACGTTACACGTCGCCTCGTTTACAACGACACCAAGAGAATTCTGTTTAACGTTGAGGTTTAATAAATCCTTAATAAACTCCATATATCTATATGAAGTATTGCAATATGTAATGATAATTCTAGTTTAATAAATATTATTAATCGATATTTTCTATTAATAAACACTTGAAACTATTAACATTTCATCGCCGAAGACAACTTTATATTTTTTATTCTCCAGGTATCCGACGGAATCTTAAAAACCTCTACCTCCGTCACTATTAATGTTCTGAAAAGTAAAAAACACCATTTCCCGCCTGTATTCGGAAAAGATTTCTACTTCGTTAGTTGCGATTTGAGACAACATTTTAGAGAACTAACTCAGTAATCATTTCACATTACTGCGACTTTTTAAACTATATCTAACTATATTCAGACTAATGTCACGGAATATACGGAGAGTGATCACTACCTTTTGACTTTGACGGCAGTAGATAAAGATGGTGGAGATGGAGTGACCTTCAACCTACTTAGAGATTATGACCTCTTCAAAATCTCCAGTCAAGGTACAGCTCTATTCTTTCAGATTTAAGTATTGCAATAGTGAATACATTTAAACATTTTAACATTTTTTAACAGTTTTCAAATTATCCATAACAATTATCTTACATGTACTTTTTATTATATGTACATTTCATTACATGTACATTTCATTACATGTACTTTTCATTACATGTACATTTCATTACATGTACATTTGATTTCACGTACATTTCACTATTATTATAACTTACTGAATTGATCATTTATTTAAAATTATATCTTCTTTATAATAACAAGATCTGAGTATCGTCAACTTATTTTATATGTGATTTCGCAAACAAAGTTATCTAAGCGATTCTTAAAATCTATTGATGTTTATAAAATAATAAATAATAGGATTCTTTAGTAAAATGTAATTTTATGTATAGAAAATTCGTCAGTAAATATATTTTTGAATCCACTAATTACCTTTTAGGAGTACTAAGTACGACAGCCAAACTACCCTCGAAGTCAACTTACCAATTCTACCCGATCACCGTGGTTGCTGAGGACGTTAGCAAGGCCGTTTCCATGGTTACAGTGCTAGTACAAGTAACTCCTAACATGGATTGGAAGCCACAGTTTGCAAAGAATTCCTACCGGTAATGATTGTAAATAGTTACTTATCTATCACTCATCTATTGTTACATTATAAGTCTCAAGATATTTGATTTCTTGATATTCTTCTTGATATTCTTCTTCTATTATGCAGAATTTCGTTGTTCATCTGATAAAAAAATCCTATTATTCTCTACATTATTCTAAGTTAATATATTAATAATAACGCGACTGCATTTTCATTAAATCAATGTTTTAACCCCGTAGAGTCGAAATCAGCGAAGACACGGTTCTGGGTACCGTAATCGCATCTGTAACCCTATTACGACCCTCCCCACGAATCCTACTCTCGATGCCCGATGCCGGAGGTCAGTTCGCTCTGGCACCACTCGGGGGCGTAATCTTAGTAGCCACGCCCCTTCCGGCCGAGTACTCCATTCGCATCCGGGCTACTCACACCGTCAACCGACGTTACTCGGAGGTAACCCTGTTCCTGTTTGTGTCTCCGGGCACCAACGTAGCCTTGCGTTTCGCGAATCCGGCGACTTTCAACTCCAGCATGACCTTGACGTTGTCACGGCCCGGTGACCCAATCTACAGCCTAGTTAACCCCTACTCGCCCTTCGAACTGGTCGGCGACAGGCTAAGGGCGAAACCCTCAACTCTACCTGGCGCGTACGTGGTACCCGTTACCGCAACCCTACGCGGGGTTACCGCTCGCCTTGACCTCTACGGTCTCGTGCCCGTTGAGCCACGCCCCGTCTACGCCCCGCCCATCTTCTCCTCCGCCGGCGTCGTCTACACTAGCGCCCCTGAACGCGTTGCCTCCGGAGTCTATTCGGGACGGCTGAGGGCTTTTGCTGGCTCGTCCGTCTCGTACTACGCGGCCAACTGCCTCCAAGTGGTCGTGGACCGCGTCACCGGCTCGCTGACCACTACGGTCAGGCTTGACCGGTCGCGCGACGCCGCCGTACGCTGCAACGTTACGGCGACGTCTGGCGGCGACCTTCGCTCCGCCGCCAGGATCGTTGTCGTCGTCGTCGCCGACGCCAACCTGCAACCGCACTTCGTAGCGCAACCACTCCGACCCGACACCAGCACTCCGGCCGAAGGGGTGTACGCCTTCGAAGCCGTGCACCGTCCAGGGGCTGTACTGGGCAGGGTTCACGCCGTGTCGCCCGATCCCGCCGCCAGGGTTTCCTATCGTCTGCACGCGCGCCCGCCTCCCTACGCGATTAACTCGACGAGCGGCGTGATCTCGCTAACGTTAGCCACGCCCAGTCGGGGGCGGCGCGACGCCCTTGACCACGCCCCCTCGCGTCTGTACGTTATCGCGCGCGTCGGAGTTCGCGAGACCGGCGTCGAGGTGCGCATCTATAGTCCGGCCTCGAGCTCTACGTCAAAACCCGCCACGTCGGCAGGGGTCAAGGGCTTCTCCGGTACGCCCGTTGTGCTGTTGATTGTGTGCCTGGTCGTGGCGGCAGTGGTCGGAGCCGTGACCTTAGCGGTGTTGGTGTTGAGAAGACGAGACCGCAATCGAAAACCCCAACGACCTCCCGTCGGCGTCGACAACGACGCGTGTAGCGTGGAAAGGACGCCGGCGCCACCTTCCCACCAGGCCCCCAAGCCCCATCAAGCCCCCAAGCCCCATCAACTCCCGCATCAACCCCCCATGGAGTTACCGCCCTACAGGCAGACCCTACCGGAAATCCCGCCGGAGTCGAGTGGACGCGGATCTGCGATCGATTACGACGGTGATGAGGTTACTAGTAATAGATCATTCATTAGCAATAACTACGCAATAACTACGCAACAACTACGCAATAACTTTATAATAGCTAATTTAATATCTAGTAACCTAACATTAGTTAATTATACAATATTTTCTTGGTGATAAGTAACCACAATAATTTAACATTTCCTAACAATAACTTAACATTACCTAACAATAACTTAACATTACCTAACAATAACTTAACATTACCTAACAATAACTTAACATTACTTAACAATAACTTAACATTACTTAACAATAACTTAACATTACTTAACAATAACTTAACATTACCTAACAATAACAGGAGATAAGAATGATCAATGGAACAAATTTAAATTCTTCCAATGACACTCGTGCTCACGATTCCGGCATTGCCCGTGATTCCGAAGCCGACCAAGCCCTAGCTCCTCCCTTGCCCCATCACCACCAATACCTCGCATCGCTGGGCGTTCCAATCGTAGAAGACACGCCTCCTCCGGCTGGTTTAGCCCCACCCATTCACCTCGACCTCCCCGACGACCTACCAACGCCGGGATCCCCGTTGGACCACAAATACGCTACGATAGACGAAATTGCGGCCGGCTCTTACAACTGGGACCATTTATTGGGCTGGACACCAGCCTACCAACCACTGGCCGACGTATTTGCAGAAATCGCGAGGCTCAAAGACGACAATAGACGAATAGCCGGTCGAAAACAACCCACGAAGATAGTGCAGCAAAATGCGTCAACGAGGCCTGGATTGTCACCTTTGACCTCTACGCCGAATATGCGCCCACCGCCGATGATTACGGACGCCCCTCCTCTTTCGACGCTTGCGCAGAGTAAGCGTTTTGTATCGCCAGTGGGTTACGACGACGCGTTTGCCCAGGGGGTGTTGACGCCGACCATAACACCGCAGTTTACACCGCATGAATTACACCCAGTCAGGATACAACATCATATGTAACTCGTAAATTACAATTAGGAAATTTACATTTTTATTTATTTTTATAATGTGTACATTTCAACATATTTTTATATATCTCGCGAATAATTGATAACATATCTATCAAATTTTTAAAGTACATCAAGTATTATTATCATATACCGTTTCCGCATTTATTGTGTCTTAGCAAAGAAGTTCGAATATCCAGCAATATTTCACATTTCACGCGGAAATCCTACCCTACTCAGTAACAGTATTGGTGATCAATCTATTATGCAAAAGTTTTAATAAATGTGAAATATATTTTGTTTTATTCGGATTTCTATATTAAATAATAATATCTATAATATGTACAAATTAAAAATAATACTCATTCGTGAATAAGAGACAATGAAATCTTTTGAAATTTGCCAGTTAACCAAATATCGGTCCATTTTGCATTGAATGTAATTTTCTTTCGGAATTACTGGCTAATAAACGTCTGTAAGTAAATAAATATATATTAAACTTAATTTGCTTATATTTAACGATATAATGAGTATAAAGACAATATACAGAACCTAGACTTTCTGACTGGAATCTCTATAAAATTATCCAGACTTTCAGATTCTTCCGAGTTTCTTTTAATATTCAGTTTAGAACTGGAATCTGGCATTGTTGAAACAGGAAAAGTTTGTTTACTTGCAAAGGTAGCTACTTTTGATTTTTTAGTTTGTTTCTTCGTTGTCTTTTTCTGATTTTATGGAATTTTCAACGTTGAAAGTTTCGGAGAAATGGTTTTCATAATTAAAATAATCGATAATTAATATTATTATTAATTGATTTTGGGTATAAATAAATATGAATACAAATAAATTAATTAATGCAAACTTTACGTGGAATTATCTTCTCTACTCTTTTAGCAACGACTATAGAATTATCAGTTGAACTTGAAATATTGTTTCTTTCAGCCTAATCAATATCATTTATTAATAATAAATGATTATTTAGATATTGTGTTTAAATTTTAAGTTACAAAATTAACAATTTAAGAATGATTCAAGATTATTAATTATTAATAAAAGAACACTAAAATGAATTATAAACTAAACCAATTTAGTCTGTTCATAGTTATCCTTCATCTTGTCCTTTAGAGATCGTTGGTCATTTTTATTAAGAACTTTAGGTTTCATTGTCATCTCGCAGCCAAAGAATGTAAACTTGACATCTGATTTTGGGAGAGTCACTTCGAGTCTCTTTGGTAAAACGTGTTCCGGGGAATATGGGGGGTTGGGTTTCTTTTGCGCAAGCTTACGATGTAACATTACACTGGTCGGGGATGCATAAGATGGAGAATTCGCGGAGAGGTTATCGACGGACTTTATCTCGGACAGGCCAATTACATTCGTCTGATAATTGTTACTGTAGAATAAATGTACAAATATATTAATAAGCATGATATCAATTAATTTATTATTATATTGAGACACCTATTTGATTTCATTTAAATGTCATTTAAAATAAAATATACAAATAGTGCTCACTTATTTATTTGTTAAAATATATGACATTTTCGTGCTTCAATCATAAGATAAGTAAAAGAAGGATTTTTATTTTATTTGATATAATTATTAAAATATACATCTTAAATTTCAAAAGATAAATTAAAATCTTAACATCTTAAATTATGATTTATAACTATATCAATAAAGTTAAGGTAATTTGCAATGGCGCAGATCAGTAAATGCATTGAAACCTCTTCGGAGTGTGTATGGGCGTGCTGGTGTCGCTGTTATGGTTGACGCAGCGAGCCGAACTCAAGCCGAAGGACGAGGAGCCAAACGAGGTTGAGAGCTTGAGGCTACGCACTGTGGCTGAGCGGGAGGAGTCAAAGGTCGACGTAGAGGCGTTACTCGGCGGACAGCTGAGATCGTAAGACGAAGATAACGAGGAAGCGAGGGGACGAGCCTTCTGTCTAGTAGAGTTCGCAAGCACGCCGTAATTATCGGAACCGCCGGAAATGGACTTAGGGGGAGAGTTCTCGTCTGTGCGGTGTCTATGGGGGTGGCGAGAACTAGGGTCCTCATCGGAGTTATTGTGCACTGCACGGATCCAATCCTTGAGGGACGTGAGTTTAGTTTGTCGTAGTTGCGTAAAGGGAGATCTATTGGAATGCAGAAGATGAGTATCTTTCTCGCAATCTGAATCGTAGTAGGAGGCATTGTGGGAGGCGTTGTGGGAGGCGTTGTGGGAGGCGTTGTGGGAGGCGTTGTGGGAGGTGTTGTGGGAGGTGTTGTGGGTGGTGTTGTGGGAGGCGTTGTGGGAGGTGTTGTGGGTAATTTTGTGGGAGGTGTTGTGGGTAGTGTTACGGGAGGAGGGACTGTTAGTTGAGAGTTTATTTCGTAGGGAAGTGGGACTGCAGTTGGAGAAAGGGCTGCAAAGGGAAACAGAGCTACGATACGAAGTGGAAGTGGAAGGGGCAGGAGTTAGAGAACTCTGCTCATAATCGATTGCAACTATCCTCGACTCCGTTTGTACCGTCTGTTTAGGTGATGCTATAACTGTAATCGCGTTATTTCCTCCGAGATCGTTGGAACTAAATATTTTAAGCGGAGATAGCGGAGATCGTTTTGTTGTTGGGGAATCGAAAATCTTTAGAGGCGTATAATTAGTTTCTTTTGAAATATATTTTTTCGGTTTCTTTTTTTGATAGCCTTTCTTTACCACTTTGTTTACACTGTTCATTAAAAGAATTAGGAGAAATAATTAAAATTATATATAAAATTATTGGTATACAGTTATTTATAATATAAATATATTCAATAATAATAATTTAAATTAAAGCTGATTTTGCATTCACTTTTTATATAAATAATTAATTATTTAATATTATAATTAAATCAATGTACAATTGAATAAACCTGCTATATTTTTTCCAAGACTCCAAACATTTTCCAACAATTTGATCATTTGGTAGAAATGGATATTTCATTTTCAACAAAGCTTTTTGCCGAATCATAAACAGCTTATATGGTAAGACTTTACTCATCTATTCAATACAATGCAATGTGTATATTTAATTATTAATAACATATTAGCATTAACTATCTATTCCTTGCTTTATTATATAATATATATATTATTTGTTATTTTATTATCTTATATGAATAATAATTAACAAATAATATAAAGTTCAGAATTTATGTAAAAATTAAATATTAAAAATTTTATAAATCATTCATTTTTATTTGGGATATTTAGATTATATGTATTTTGTATCCAATATTTATAAGAATAAGCATTGGGCACTACAACATTAAATAAGACACTTATATACTATTTCATAATAACTCTTTGAACTAGAATGCAAATAAAAACAATGAACTAATATTCAATTCTGAATCAAAAAGAGCTTCGATGAGACAAAATCAACTTGTCAATTACAGTTTTTTATCAGTTAAAGTTTATCCAATAAAGAAGAATTGTGAAATAAACACAACCTACTAATATTACGATAAATCATTATGTAACTGTCATCATAGATTTAGACTAACAATAATTATTACAATTATTATCGGTATACTGTAATATATATATAAATTAGAATGAATGATAAATATATAATATATGTGAATTGTGTGAACACTTTAATAAAATGCAATTAATAGCCTCACCTCCTTGCGCGTTTATTTATCTATTTAGATTTATTGAGTATAAAATAATAAATTGTAGGGCCATATAAGACAACAGTAGCAACGTTTTTAGTTTCCTTTGAACATAAACCTACAAAATATGCATGAATAATAAATAAATAGTTTACGAATTATAATATATATTAATATAAATTGTAAATTATTTATTAAATATTAGTATCTGAAAAAAGCACAGATTAGGAAAAATGAAACATTAATTTACTGATTATTTAGATTACTGTAAATAAAAAATAATAAATAAAAATATTTAAACATTATATAAAATTCAATAAATAGAGAAATTTAAATGTAAGATTTTGCAATTTAACAAATTATAAATTAAAAATTTATAATAATTAAAAAAATATATATCTATTCTTTCAGCCAAATCGCATGATAAATTAAAATAAATGAAATAATAATTTCGTATTCACCAAATATATAGAAAATAAATGTTTGTATAAATTGTTCATATATAAATAATTTTGGGGGCCAATTCAAGTGAGCTGATGTAGGTAATAGATCTTGCAAATCGAGTTTTTTGGCAGAAATATTTGTTTACACCACTTCCTTCGGTGTATTTGAGTCTCGATTAGTTACTTATTTCAATGTAGCATTGTTTAATGTCGGCTTTCTACATCGTACCTTTAAACTATATACAATATCTTCTCATTTAGTGGTATTCAAACGAAGCTGAAAGATAATCAACTACATTCCGATTCACAAAGATCATCTAATTCATTATTTTGTAAATATAAATAAACATGAATTCTATTTCATAAAATATAATAATATATTTGGAGGCTATTTATATTGAAAAGATAATACATATTTAATACTTATCTATACACCTGCAACCCAAGTATATATATGATTATGGGATGAATGACTATATAGAAATATTTATACATTAAATATTATTTGAAGTTACGGAAATCACTGAACTTGTGTGTACAGAATATTTAAATCCTGATAATTGTGTGCAGGGAGCATTTGAATTTATACCATTGAATCAATCATCATCATCGGTCATACATTTAAATATACCAATATTAAATACAGGTGTAATATCCTCTTGTATCATATATGTCCTCATGATGCATATACACGGAGAGCAAGTGTAATATAAAACACAATAATAAATTGGTATATTCCAAATGTTGATTTTGAGGACATATTTAACCCTGATAATATATAAAATATATAGATAAATATATTTTTCCATATATTCTAATTACTGAAACATACTATAACAATATAATAGTATTTGTATATAAATAATTTGTTATAATCTATTATAATTAACTGCATAATAATATAATATGTATATATAAATAAAATATAGTATACCAGCATAATTTAATAATATATATCGTATTATTTACCCAATATTTCAATAAATATATTTATTTTATAAATTGAATACTATCAATCGGAATTGAGAATTCTAATATGATTAAGTTTTATTAACTCATATTTATATTTGTGTTTATTTTTTACATGAAACTAGCTACTGAAGGTACAATCTCATAAATATTTTTCTTCGATCAAATCCACATCATTCAAAGCCATAAAAATATATTTTTTTAAATATTAAAACATATATAATCATAAATTTAATCGTAGAATTAATTTTTGAAAAAATTAATCACATACAAATGCATTACTTCGAAATTAAATACCAACAGCATCATAGATTATGCCTACTATTTTTTAATTAAAAATACACAGCTTATTTTCAACTTCTAATAATTAATTTGAAAAATGATGATCATACATTTTAAGTTAATATTAATTTCGATAATATAATATTTAATATATATCAATATAACATATAAATTGCTCTTGGAAATAATTATGTAAACATTAAATAACATATACATAGATATACTAAATTTAATTTCAAATTACCTTTTATATTATTAAAATAAAATAATAATTATAATAACGATGTTTTGTATTTTGAGATTTTAATATATAATCCTTTTTTATATTTAATTTTTATTGTTATAAATATGAAATTAATTAAATATAAAGTTAAAGATACTTTTTGTATTTTATATTATACAAAATAAATATATGTTGTATATAAACCAATATAAATGTTTAAAATGTATTTACCATTAATCATAAAACGATATTTATTGTTTATGTATAATAACAATAACATTGATCGCTAGTTACACTATAAACAAATGATGAAATAAATAATATATAATTAGTCAAAATGTCATCATCTAATCAAGATATAGATGACTTTTTTGATAATTCACCCCGATCTCAATCAAAAACATCAATATTTCACATGTCAAATAAAAGTGATATATCGGAAGATGAAAGTAATGTAAATTCTAAAAATAATCTCGCAAGAACATGGAGTAGATCATCAAATAATAAAGATGCATCGGCAAGTGATACCGATAGCCATACGTCATCATTCTCGTCATATTCTGATAGTAGTAATTATGATAGCGAGGATAATCAGACGGCAAGGTATGAATCATCACTGGATACCAGGAAAAACGATTGTTCACCTACCAAAAAAGTTATGGATGATATCTGGACAACGAGGAAACGTGTACAATCTAGGTTATGTGATATTTAATAGTGAATAATACTATGTAATTTATATACTATAAATATATATTATTATAATGTGCAACTTTTATAATATAAAATATATTATTATATTTTATTAATATAATAAATATTATATTTTAAATTAATATTTAATATTAAATATAATTTTAAATTCAAATTCAAAAATCATTCATTAATAAGTAGGACATCAAGGAGTAGGTTACACTATAGTATTTCAATAATTCAAGTAATTTGTAAATACAATTAAACAGATATAAATATTATATACATTGTTTATCAATAATGTTTATGATAAATATGTTTCATTTATAGATCACATATTCTTTTCGTTTGTACTGTATATAGACTATATCATACAATATTGTCATCACCATTTATATAGTGGTTATATATAAGTGGTTATATTATACAGGAATATCAGAAATAACTCATAATTAAAAGGCTTAGCAATATAAAGATTCTATTTCACTTATACTTAAACTCATCAATCCACGAAAAATAAATAAAAATAAACTAATAAATTCAAAACTAGGGAATACTTTACAACACATCAAATTCAACTAATGGATAATATTCATATATAAATTGTTAAAGATATTTCTAAAGTACTGTATAAATATAAACTTGTTGATTAGATTATAATCGTAAAATACTAACACCAAAAATATTATCAATACATAATCTTATCTAATATTTGCATAATTTGTATGTAATATTTACATATTCTAAGTTAATCTCGACTAATACTATATACACTATATTATCTTACTTGTAATATAACTGAGATAATTATTAATCTATGCAATAGTTATATATAGTTACTATAAAATATATACTAATAAACATAACTTAAAAAACTTACAATATATTTAGTAATAACAATTGTAAGGCTTTAAAATGTCCAAAAATATTATTTTACTTAAACTAACAATAAAATATAAATATTTACTTTTTAAAACAAATAGTTAATATTAATATTATATTACTGATATCACGGACTATATTAGATTATTAATATTATTCGTCCGTCAATATCATTATTTATTAATCAATATAGTATAATATCTGTCAAATTATATCTATTATATAAATATTCCTTAAACATGAACTTATTGGATAGGCTTTTATTAATTGTGGTTTGCATCTATATTAGCATTGAATACAAGCCAACTTCTACGATACATTATTAATATAATGTTGATACTACAATACATTAAACATTAACATATTTGTATGGTAACGGTATATTTGGATTCGACGATTAAACTTTTTATAATATATATTATATAATCTAAATATACTTTTCGATATTAAAATTATTAAATTAAATAATTTGGAGAGAGAAAAATATAAATTATAAACCATCGCTATTAATCTGTAACAAAATTATAAAATATAGTTAGATATACAATTAGTTATATATCTAAGTAATATTATTAATATAAATATATATGATTATTAATGTTAATGTATATTCTTTTTTATATGTTATTTATTGTATTATTTTATTATTTATGGTAATAACAAATTGTATAGATTTATATGGTTAAACATTATCATATAGAATTATATTCCATAGCATTTATTATACCATACATTTATAAATAATATATATTGTATTATACTCACGATCAAATCATTTAAATATATATTTGCTACTGACTTTAGGAGATAAAAACAAATTTCATAATAAATAGTTTGTAGTTTTCATTAATAAATGTAAAATATTATTAAGTTATAATAATAATAATTAGTTATGAATATAAACCTGGCAACGGAGTGATGTAATAATTTGTAAATTTTCTAATGTGATATTAAAATTATTGATTATTAATATAAAAGAAGTTAGGCAATGCAAAAAAGGAAATTACCTGTATGATTGCTGTGTAGATATAAATGATACGAAGATTGTTAAATTAATGATATGGTATAAATATTAATGATATGATATAAATACAAATGATATCATTTATATTATAGACAAATCTTATGTAATATTTAAATTTTAAATGTATATTTTCTATAGTGACATTAGATTGAATATATTGAACTTTGGTCAAACAAAACAGGAATTATAATTAATTTACACCTCTAATTCATAGTTTAATGTATATTATTAGCTAATATAGTTACAGTTATATTATGGATAACTAGAAGCAAAATATTCTTCTATTGTAGTTCAACACTAAACCAATAATAATATAATAAAATAACATAACATAAGTTAAACCAATTAGATAAATTATTGAAGTATCAATTTAAATTCCTAATCTATGGAATTGTAATCTGATATATCTACTTTATATATATATCTACTACATAATGAAACTATTTATATTATTCATCCAATATTTTAAATTATATTTCATAGATAAATTATATAAATATTATATTTATAATAATCATTATTATAATAAATACATACTGTGTACATATTCAGCATGACATTATATATTATAGAACAAATATGTATGTAGGTATATCAATTTAATGTCATGATATAATTATAAATTATATAAGATATATACCTCTATATATAGATATAGAGGGTAATACTGTTTAATTAATCTTTAATTGCTTATATTTCCAGACATGTGAATAACATTATAATTCTCTTCTATTAGATAATGAGAGATATTACATAACATGTTATTATGTAATATTCACATTAAAGTTAAGCAATTTAACATTGTTATTTATTCTCTTGGATACATCATAATATGGTTGTATTTGTAAACATATCTGCTAGTCTTTAATGCTAGTTAAAGTAAAATTTACACCAAATATTCACTAATAAGATAAGATGATTTTTTTATTTTAATTTCTATATTTATTTTTTTATAATTATATATAACAACTCTTTTTTACTTATTTATATAAAAAAGTGTAATAAATATTTTTATAACATCGATTTGTTTATTTTGTTATTTTTCAATAATTATTTTAATCTATATTAGAACATAATAATTGGATCAGATAAGGCATTTAAATAACAGTCGTTATAGTAAATATATTCTAACCACAGTATATGTTAATAGCATTATGACTAATAAATAAACTAATATGTGCATACTAAAGGGAATTGCTAATTTAAGTTCTAATTATAACGAATTATATAATTATTGCTAATTTAAGATTTAATTATAATGAATCATATAATTATTGCTAACTTAAGTTCTAAATATAATTAATTATATAATTATTACTAATTACTAATTAGTAATTAGTTCTAATTATAATTAACTAATGATTAACATGTAAGGTCTAAATAATTGGTAACATATTTAGATCGAGATCAAGATCGACCAGCGGTAGTGAAAGCAGTGCTGTCACAATGTCGGATGTCAGCGGAGTGACGATGTCGGACGATAGCGATGTCACTGATATTTCACCTTTGAACTCGCCGTGCGTGATCTCCGCAAAAGTCAACCAACGGTTTGTCATCTCATTAAACGACTTTGAACGTGATTCTACTTCTAAACTTTTTAGGATATCTGATATGCCTTCTAGTACAAACATATTATATTTAGTTGTTGATATAATAACGTACAAGTTACATAATAATATGTATTCGCCTGCAATATTTGTGTAGTATTTCTTTCCTCTTCAATTAGATTAAATCATACATTTAGTATGTTATATTATTAATAACATTCTATTTTTTAATATGATAATTTGTATTTTATGGTGGTGTAATTACATATTTATATTGTCACTTCACTAATTATGTTCATTTCCTGAACATTTACACTAGGTCTGGTCATCATATCTCACCTCGGACCCATTCGCATTCGCCCCGACACAATTCCCATACCGCCGATGAAACTAGACGTGGTTCTCCAGCGATGAACCTGTTGAATGCGAGGTCAGATAAGATGGACCTGCGCTTGTTGATGGAAGCTGTCGCGGAGATGGATAAGCAAAGCGATGATAATGTTGTTTATTTCCACGTTAGCGCCACCCTGTAGGATGTTTTAGAATCAAATTTATTGTCATTGTATGTTAATACTTTCACATTAAATAATGCATGTTCTAAATTATTGTAATGAATATCGTTAAAATAAAAAATCATTAAATAAATAATTTATATTATTAATATTCAAAGATTATACTAAATTCTTCATAAACAGTGTATAACATAATAAACAGATATTTATAGATTTCTGCTTTTTTTAATGATATATTTACAATTTATTTTATGTTTTTATATTTATTTATTGTCATTAATTTTATAAATATATTTAATAAAATTGATTAACATTAATAAATCGTGTATAAATATTTTCAATTGAAATATAACCTCTGAATAGCCAAAAGGAAAGAATGCTAGTCAGGAATCACGTCAGAATTTATCTTTTCGGCGAGACAAAGTCAAAGAAATTAATAAAGAAAATCGGCGTCTATTGCAGAAAATTCTAAATTACGCGAAGAGATCGGAATCCAATAATTCTGGTTTGAAGTTATATAAGATTATTTCCTGTAAGTAAACACCTTTATCTAATCTTTCTTTCACTTCTATCACACCTTTATCTTATCTTTCTTTCACTTCTATCACACCTTTATCTAAACTTTCTTTCACTTCTATCACACCTTTATCTAATCTTTCTTTCACTTCTATCACACCTTTATCTTACCTTTCTTTAATTCTATCACACCTTAGTTCTATCTCATGCTTATGACAATTGTATTTCACTTTATCTTTAGTTTCTCACACGTTTATCTTATTTTCATTTCACTCTCATTTATTGCAAAGTTGATCTCGTTTGTTTCGTTGTTGGAATAGCTAGTTTAGGCCTCTATCATCGTATAAACCCAACTATCGGAGCATCGTATATGAACGCCCATAAATCATGACGTTGTACAATATACGATGCTATTCACTCGGGTGTAGTTGTGGTGTAGTTACGAGACTCGGGTTAGTAACCTAGCCTTACCTCGACGCACGCATCCGTAGTGACGGCAACGCAAGCTGGACGTAGTCCGACGTCGCCGTCCACTGTCAATCAACTACGACAACAACGCAGCACTGCCGTCGCAAAGTCACATTTGACACCGTCGAGCGTCAATAGGGGCAAAGATCAGAGGAGGATCGAGACTGATAATAAGGTGAGTAATGACGAGAGTAAGATCTTAGATTCAAGATCTCAAAGGTAAGAGCTTTGGGGCATTTTGATTTATACGAGTAGTGAAATAAATTCTGATATCGCAAATGCATATGTAATTTCATAATGAATTAATAATATTAGCATGTTAGCATTAGTTTACAAATAGATGTTCTGATATCATCTTTATCTAAGGGTTTCAGTTGTTTGTTTTTGTTATGTGTTGGTGAAATTGTCATTACCCCTGCGTTATAATTGATCTCCAGAATGTCTGATTAATAATTAATTATCGTTGAACTTATGACCCCAGTTATCTAGGCCGTAGTTCAACACCATTCCGTAAACGTGTACCGTAATTTATTCGCAGAATCTATTCAAAAGAATTCAATCTGCAAAAGCCACTTCGACATTGAGGAGAGATTCTCTACTTAACGACTACAATAATATGCAGATAGGTTAGAGGTCAAGGTCAAGGACATGCGTTCAAAGTGTGTGTAGGCGTTCAATGGGTGGTTAAGACATATTAATAGTTATGTGTGTTTAGAGGTGAATAGAGAGTGAATTGTTATGTGATAAGTGTAATAATGGATTATAATAATTAATCATCAAGTATGAATATGTTAATGTTAATAAATGATTATTTGGTGAAAAGTTAATAATAAAACCTGCAAAGTTGCAGGAATTCTAAGTGATTTTAGTGAGTATGATTGTTAATATTTAATAAAAACTAACTATGTTATCCTAAAAGTCACTATAAAGTGTAACACTACAAAACTACCTTTCAAGTAGTAGATATAGTAAATAAAAACTAATTCTAAATTCTGAAACTTTTGATATTCAAAAAAATAACATCATGTTGTTTTTTGAACATAAACTAAATAATGTAAAACTCAATGAATACAATGAAATCTATAATATCGCTTTTTAACTTTAAATGCATTTGATACAAATCAATCTTTTCTATTAATAATTATTAACTGAAAATATTAATACATTGGTAAAAAGTCAGATGAATTTCTTTACCAACAGGTGGCGTATCCTTATCGAGCGTTCATCAAACATCTTTGTCAAAACATCGCCACCGACCTTCGAGTCGAACAGATTACTCGAGGTCATCGTCTCGGCCCATTAGCGCCACCTATGCGATGAACTCGAGGTCGTCGTCGCGACCTACTAGCGCCACCTATGCGATGAACTCGTGTTCTTCGTCGAGGCCAACAAGCGGTACACTACATCGACCTTCCAGTGCAACTGTTACTTCTGGAGCGATGAGGAGTTCCATGGCTAAAAAAAGACCAACCAGCGCGGTCAGTTTCTAATTGAGTTCATTGTTTATTTCAAATTCAAATAGTTTCTCTAATTATTATCTATAAATCTATAAATCTATATATCTATATATCTATATATCTATATATCTATATATCTATATTTTTATATATCTATGATTAATTCCCATTATCTTTGTATATTGTTATATGCCAACTTATATGGGTTATATGTATATTTAAATTTTAAAACTATTATGAGGATAAAAAGTTGATACTCTTAAAGTTATTAACAATTTTAATACTTATTTTAATAACGAAATATTTGGTAATAACTGTCTCCAAAAAAATTTTGAAACCAATAATATTTGATTTTCTATAACTAAACTATTTAATATCATCCTAGATTTTAAATAATAATACATTATAGCAATATATTATTTTATATCATTAAATTTAATTGTCAATCACTTTCTGTAAACACCAATAATACTTTTAAATCTAACTAAATTAGAACAACATGTTCTATTCCTCTTTTTTGCCTATATTTTGAAGATCATTTTCAGCTCTATTTTCTGCGATATTATCTGCTCCTCTATTTAATTTACGTAAGAACCCATCTTAATACGCCCAATGTAAATATCACTTAAGCATGTCTAGAAATGTTATTTTAAATGATTTCCGTTGCCCGCAGATGATGCATAGATATGGCAGAGAGAGGATTGGTGTTCAGGTTGCCTGGGAAGATGGCTGGTAGCAATGTTAAGCAGGAAACCATACCCACTACTAAATTATCTAACTAGTTTTATAATAAAAAACACTATTATGTAATTACTATGTTACTATTACATAATTTATGTGTTGAATCAATACATTTTTATTTTTTATTACATTTTATTTTTATTATGATTATTTATATTTATTTATTTATTTATATAAAGATTATTTTTGAATAATCATTCAATATTATGTAATAATTAATGATTTTAACCTTGGCTTTTTCATTATAATACCATGACAATTAAACTATATGACATCAATTTCATACAAAATGCCAATAAAATTGATTAAACCCCGAATAGTAATATTATATTACATAATGCTTAAAATGTTATTACTTTATTAATTTTTAAATGCAGATTTCATGAAATAATATTTACTAACATGTATTGATAACAATAAAATTTACATAATAATATATAAAGGACTTTTTTATTATAAATATAATGGTAAATATTAATATCAAATGTAATATTAAACTATTATTTTATAACTATAATTTAGATAATAATTACCAATTACAGAATATTATTTGTGTTATATTATATGTTAAATGTATTTTATCAAATATATTTATACATAATCTAAATATAATAATATATACTTATTTCTATATGAAATTATTATATATATAAAATAACTAGTCATGAATTATAAAATCATAATTTATATCAATTTACAAATTTATATTATTAACAAGAATATATAATATTAAATAATTTTAATAGTATATGTCTATATTGAAAACAGTGTATTAATCATATATAAATATGTTATTGATTAAATTCTAGAATATCTGACTTCCTTAATGGTGATTGCAGTCGTCAATACATGTCGTACATGTTAGATATTAGATAGTTTATAACTGTATTGCTCAACAGCTATAACTGCAAGTGTAAATATATACCACGAATTTAGATGTTATATGTTCAGATCTAGAACTAGGATTCTTTAAATTTAATTATAATCTTATCAGCTAATAATTAAGATTTTTATAAGATATGTTGGTCCCAGTGTTTTTATTTATTGTATTACATAATTTCTCTTACATTATCTTAACTTTTGTTAGTATATCAGAACTTCAAAGGATTTTACAAATTATTATTTAACTGATTTTGCTAAGTTCTAATCAAACCTCAATTATCCTCATAATACATAGTTTGTTGATATTATATGGTAAGTGCATAGAACACAGTACATAAACGTACCATATATAATTGTATACTAAACCTATCAGGATTCCGAGAATACATTTTATTATCAGTAATTATCAAATTGTATTCCTTTATTACCAATTGAGCAACCATTGTATTGTTTAACAGCATTACATAATATTCCGTTTATTCACTACTCGGCATGATCGACTACAACCGGGCAAACATATCCGGTGATTTCATTTTTTGCATTGCGTAATTTCTTTTATATTTAATAATACATGCTGTAACACAAGACAGTATTTTATAATCTTATTACATCATTTGCCTGGTAGCTATATACGAATACTGCATATAATAGAGTAGCATAAATATGTTTTTAAATATATAATAATAATACTGTATATATTGATGTATTACGATATATACAGTATTATGTACCTGAACATAAAATATCTATAGTTATTCGCTGATACATTATCATAATATCGTACAATCATATTGACATTAGTACCATCTAATTAAGATCATATTACAAATTTTTGATTTTCTTGTATTTATATAAATTATATAATCTACTAGATTTAAAATAATTTCATTTTCATATTATTTTAATATATAAAGCTTATAAATAAGACTTTTAAATATACGAGTTTAAATGAACATTTAAATATACGAGTTTAATGTATATAGAGTATATATATATGATAATTTTAATGTCTCAGTTTATATATTTCAATTTACTTATTATGATGTAAAATTATATAACATTTTATATGTTCACCTTAATAGTAATTATAAAATACTGATCTTATTTATTTGATAAATAATCTATGATTATAAGCAAGATAAAGAAAACTACAATCAGTGTAAATATTAATAAAATTCGCGCAAAATTATGATTTTGTAGAAAATATTAATATTATTCTATAAATCATGGTACAGAATAACGATATATTTTCACAGAAAGGTATTATTTATAAATGATAATTAGAATAAATACCTAGTATTTATATTATAAAACTTTACCGTATACTATATATATTACATTAGCTAAAAGTTATTTTAAAATATATATTAATTGTTTTATTTTTATTCGATAAGTGAATGAATTTTAAAAAATACACGATTAAATATCTTATTATAATATCACTTATATATAACAAGTAATGCTTAAATATACAATAAAATGGAAACTACTAATACTTAATTTAAAAAAATATGATTATTGTACTATACAAACTTTTAAATTGTTTCCAAATCATCAAGATATATTTGCATATAATATCAAATTAACCGATACATTGATAACGTTGTATTCTATGCCACCAGATTAGTTCATGCAATTATATCATTTGTAGATAGACATATGCAAATACATCAATAGTAGAAAATAAACATTTATTGTTAGATTTTTTTTACAGTTAAAAGTTTGTCATATATATGATATTTTTATAAATTAATTATAATTATTTTAAACAAAAAATAATAGCTAAATGATTAGTTGAAACATATATTATATTTATAATTTAATATATATGCAATATGATAGAATAAAATGGATACATAATAAACTTTATAATTAGTGACATAGAATACCGCAAACTGGTTTTCAATAATTATTCAATAAAATGATAAACAATTGTTTAGGTTTGGTATTTCAAATCTACTTAATTTAATTATATAAAAAAAATGTATTAAATTGTATACTATATATATTAATAATATATATAAATGTATTGGTTATGATATCTAGAAAGACTAATTATCATTCAAAACAAGGTAATAGAATATATTCTTTAAATTAATCTTTATTATTATCATTAAAATAATTCAATTTTAACAATACAAATATAATGTAAATAACTACGATATAAATTTCTATCTATAGATTTAGTAAATTCCTAATTTTCCTAATTTCATTTAAAATAAAGATTTCTGATACCATTATTTCAACATGTAATTTATGATAATAATCGTCTAAATGTAATCAAATATAATAAATGAAATAAATAGGAAGTAAAATGAACACATCCCGAGCTGTATTAAGATCTTCTAACGCTGGTCCATCCACATCATCATCTATGAATGGTTTATTTTTTTACTTTATTCAATAACCTATCCAGATTTATATCATAATATACTTTTATGTAATATTTAATCTCTTTATAGGAATAGAATTACGCCAAACTAATTAATATAATTCTCGTAGGTGGTTTGACCTCGATTGAAATGAACAGCGGGTGGCAAGATGCCTCGAAATGGCAGAAACCGTCGTCTTCGAACGTGATTCGCTGCAACGGAGGAGAACTCCGATGTCGTCGGTCATTAGGAAAAGAGAACATTCCTCCTAGTGAAGATGTGTTGCCCTGTTCTCCTCCGACCGCGGCTTCCCAGTCTTCCGCGACACCCTCAGCCACGCCCTCGTCCTCTCCACCCGTAGCCGCTTCAAACGACGCCCCCTCGGAGTCCGTCTCCGAAGATGTCCTACGCGAAAACTCCTTATCGTAAGATGATATATCCTCCTACGCTTCGACAAACCTTTGAAATGTATAAATAATTACTCTAGATATACTATTACTGCGGATAATATATATGTTTATCATTATAAGTGTATTCACTTTATATATATATATATATATATATTTTTTAATATTACATGATTACATATTCAGGCATTTATTTTCAATTGACTAAATTACGAGGAACAAATAGCATTTATTTTTGTACTATATTTTAAAATAAAGTTATTTCAATATAATTGCTATTTTTTTATAAAAATTAATAATTTTTTTATTGATTTATATTATTAAATAAAATAGTTTAATTTACTTACTAAATATATTTATTCTAAGTATAGATAACAATTTCTTAATAAATATCATTTGGTCTCTAATAGGTATTATATATAATATATATTCTAATAACATATAATATCAAGATATTAAATAAATAAATATTTTTATTATAGAATAATTTACTATATTAAACATATTTTATATAAATAATTAATAATCTTAATGATGATTTATGAATTATTAATATTCATCTAAACATATCAAATATTCTACTACTATTATAATTAATATTGACAGAAATATAAATATTATCTTAAAAGAGATATAACTTTTTAATCAACTGCTTGTCTTTGGTAATCATTAAGGTATTAACTGCAAGCAATATGTTATCAATACTTCAAATCTTTGACCGAACTACAAAAGTAATTTTAAAATAATATATAGAAATTGTGAATTAATTCAGCAGTTCTTTTTAAACCCGGAGACATCTTAACCAAGTGAGATTCAAAATAATGTTGTGTTATCTTTTGATGTTTCACTAAATTTATTAAATATGTGATTTGCGGACCATACAGAATATATAAATATAAAAAGTAAAAGCGTATTTAGTTAAATAAATGATAAAATTAGTATATACTTGATATTGTGAATATCATAATTAAACTATTTTTATTTCCGAATAACATACGATTATATAAAACTCTTTCATCCAGAGAAACACAGAGTTCTATCATGAGAGAATATACTAGAAGGTCTTATCACATATTATTATATATCTTAAGACATTTGTCGACTTTTAGTGTTACCGTATTTCACTCATTTATTTTATAATAATTACTAGATGTAGATACGGTAATGTTACTGTCAAATTATTGTATACTTTTGTATTATTAATAGTTATGCAAAGTATAATAATATCGTATATCTGTATCGCAGTAATTATATAATGGCCAAATCATAAATAAGGATAACACATTTAATATATGTTTATTAGTTCATTATTTATTGATACAAATTTATATTCTAGAAAAATATAACAAAAATAAGTATAATACATTAAATTGTGAATTATATTCATTTTATTTGTATAATTGTTATGTATTCTATATTATCATAGGTTTTAGAATATAGGTAAATTACAAGTGATATCAATCTACCAAATGCAATATATTACTCTAGTATGTAGCCTCGATTATAAACGCATTGAACTAGCTATATGAAATATGTTTACATATATGGTGTATGGTGTATTACTCAATATTCATTAGTTATATTATGTTTTGAATAAATAAACCTGCATTAACAACGGATAATGAAAAGTCAAAGCTTATAAGGTATAAAACATATGTTAATAAGATAAAATATAGAAAAAATTCACTAATACATAAAAATGTAATATATATATATATATATATATATCTATATATATTCAACATGTCTATGTGATTAATTAATAACTGGATACTTAGTAGCAATGATAGTCTGATAATTTATTTAAGCTATCGTATTTCACTATCCTCATATTCATTATAGTCTGTTTGTAAGACGATATGCAAAAGTAATTATATAATGGCGAAATCATAAATAAGGATACAACATTAAATATATGTTTATTAGTTCATGTGTATTTTGAATATTGATACAAATTTATATTCCAGAAAAACATAACGAAAATAATACCTTAAATTAAGCCTTAATCGCAATTGATCGTCCTTTTCATGTATCGTATCATTCAACTATCATTCAATATACAATTATAAACTGACATATCACTAATGTATATAATTATTAGTTAATAGTACTGTAACAGTTAATTAACACATTAATCTGACATATAATAAACATGAGTAACATATGAGAGAGTAGCACGAGTCAGCATTATTATAAAATATTTAGTGAGAACTTTGAGATTTCGTAATACATGATCATATGTTAAAAAAGAATGAAACTACTCAATTTTCTAACGAAATACTTACACGGAAATAAACTTCAGGACATAAACTTCAGAACGTTAAATAACATTCTGAAGGTTTCTTCAATCGTGTTCTAGTGGAGTACATCATTTGATCAAAAGACAATATATTGAATTCAATCTTCTATGTGATGTCTACCTAGAACGTTCAGTAGAAGATTCCCATGAAGTTCTTGTCATCCTCTCATTATTCGTGTAAACTTGAATACCACATCTGAAGTCACAAGCCTTCAATTGTGTTTTGTGTTTAATGTATTCATGGTAAGTGTATATAAATATTTTAAGGTGACTGGTGAATGGGCAACGCTATATGGGCGTGGTTTAAATAAATATCGTTATTATTATATATTATTATTATAATGCTATCGATTAGATGCTATAATATTAACATCATATAAATAATAAAGTATTAATTCTAACGCTGTTGTATTGTAAAATAATTACGTATTATTTTAATACAATTATAATATAATTGAGATACCTAAATATAATTTAGAAATTCATGATTTAAAAATAATTCGTATTATTACGTATTACGTATTTAGAAGGATAATTCGTTAATGTAAAAATAAATAAATTTTTTAGAAAGATAAGATAAATAATAAACTATATATTTATATATATATATATATATATATATATATATATATATATATATATCAATATAGATATAATTTAATATACTATTAATTCAGTGATATATTCGTAACTATTAGTTACTTTACTTTATTTGACCTAACCATGGTTATAATATACAGATGAAATGCAATTTATTTTAGAACTCAGTCAGGAACAACGAAAAATATATAGATGGTTTATATAGACGGCACTTATGAATATAGCATTTTAATATATATTGATAGAATTATTCACATTGAATGAAATGATAGTTTAGATGTTTTGTATTAGTTAGATTATTAGAATTTAATAGGCCGGTGTAAAATTAATATATCACACTGTCACCCAAATTAAATATATTTCTACATTTAGTTTAGCTAAGTGTCAAATAATAAGAATTAATAATCTTACAGAACTGTTCAGATATTAGGTGACTTTAAACTGCAATTGCAATTACAACTTCAACTACATAATTCTCATTCATCTGCTACTGGATAATCACGATACAAATAATAAGCATATATCACCATTTGATTTGAATAATCTTGATAATAATAATAAGCTAGCATCTTCAACTGCATTATATGTGATGCTTTATCAACATGCTATCAAATACACTATCGATATCGGCTACGTATACACATCATTGTAATCATATAGATAGAAAATATTATAAAGTATAAATTATAATATGTAATATATTACTATATATATATATATATATATATATATATATATATATATATATATATATATATATGTATATATATACTTGATATTTTAAAATGAATATGTTATACAACATTTTATTAATATAATACAATGGTATAACAGTATATAGTATTACATCACAGTATATATGCCTATTTCAACTATAATCTATAGAATATGCCTAGAACATTATTATCAATAATCAATATATATATATATATATCAATATCCAAATAAAATATTTACAGTCATTCAAATTTGATAAATGAAATTTTAATTATATAACATTTTGAGATTCATTTTGGTTAAAATAATAATTATGTTGTTTAAAATTAAACAGTGTACAATATTTTTCATGTACTAGTTATATGGAATGATTTTCAATCATACACAAAAATAACAAAAGAATCATGAAATCATTGTATTACGCTAATAATTAATAAAATAAAATTGAAAAATTGAATAGTATGTAAAATAGTAATATTTAATTACGAGAGTGTGGAAGTATTACTTTGTGAGATTGTCCGATGATTTGATGATTTGGTAATATGTGTGTTGATATATAATGTTAGAGATACGACTCTATACCACTGCAATGGAATTATCGAGTAGATTCTTTGAGGTGTTTGCTTCAGGGTTAAAAGTTGCGCATAGTTGTTGATCTTGTGGCAATTGGTGAGTTTGTAAATCACGTGGTTCTATAAGTTTGCGAAATCGCTGTAAGGTAATGTGAAAGTTAAAATATATTCTATACATTATTATATATAATAGTTATAATTACTTTCAACTTCTATTTTATGAAATAAACTGAGATTTAAAATAAATATCATGTGTTAGTGTTTTTGTTGATAGTTACAATTCTGTATTCTCTTTTCTATGTAAACCTGCCCAATTGTTCCAGTTTGTTTATATAGTTGAATCAAAGCGAACACTGGTATCCAGATTACCGAGCAACACGCCATTATCCACCCACAAGCAATTGACCACATAGGATAGTTGTAGGTTCTGTTATAAGTCAACTCCGAATAGCTGTACACGCAGAGGATAAACATCACCTAATGGGGCGTGGTTAAGGGTATTATTATAGGAGTGGTTATCAGTTTGTAAGAATATAAACTATGTATACTATGGGGCGCTGTGTAGATATCTAGATAATGGTATGTTTATAGGAATATACAAATATACATGATTTGTAGTTTATAGGAATATAAATAATAGACGTGGTTAGCAGTTTATAGGAATATAAATAAGAGGCGTGGTTAGCAGTTTATAGGTATATAAATAAGAGGCGTGATTAGCAGTTTATAGTAATATAAATAAGTGGCGTGGTTAGCAGTTTATAGGTATATAAATAAGAGGCGTGGTTAGCAGTTTATAGGAATATAAATAAGAGGCGTGGTTAGCAGTTTATAGGAATATAAATAAGAAGCGTGGTTAGCAGTTTATAGGAATATAAATAAGAGGCGTGGTTAGCAGTTTATAGGAATATAAATAAGAGGCGTGGTTAGCAGTTTATAGGAATATAAATAAGAGGCGTGGTTAGCAGTTTATAGGAATATAAATAAGAGGCGTGGTTAGCAGTTTATAGGAATATAAATAAGAGGCGTGGTTAGCAGTTTATAGGAATATAAATAAGAGGCGTGGTTAGCAGTTTATAGGTATATAAATAAGAGGCGTGGTTAGCAGTTTATAGGTATATAAATAAGAGGCGTGGTTAAGTGTTTATAGGTATATAAATAAGAGGCGTGGTTAGCAGTTTATAGGAATATAAATAAGAGGCGTGGTTAGCAGTTTATAGGTATATAAATAAGAGGCGTGGTTAAGTGTTTATAGGTATATAAATAAGAGGCGTGGTTAGCAGTTTATAGGTATATAAATAAGAGGCGTGGTTAGCAGTTTATAGGAATATAAATAAGAGGCGTGGTTAGCAGTTTATAGGAATATAAATAAGAGGCGTGGTTAGCAGTTTATAGGTATATAAATAAGAGGCGTGGTTAAGTGTTTATAGGTATATAAATAAGAGGCGTGGTTAGCAGTTTATAGGTATATAAATAAGAAGCGTGGTTAGCAGTTTATAGGTATATAAATAAGAGGCGTGGTTAGCAGTTTATAGGTATATAAATAAGAGGCGTGGTTAGCAGTTTATAGGTATATAAATAAGAGGCGTGGTTAGCAGTTTATAGGTATATAAATAAGAGGCGTGGTTAGCAGTTTATAGGAATATAAATAAGAGGCGTGGTTAAGTGTTTATAGGTATATAAATAAGAAGCGTGGTTAGCAGTTTATAGGAATATAAATAAGAGGCGTGGTTAGCAGTTTATAGGTATATAAATAAGAGGCGTGGTTAGCAGTTTATAGGTATATAAATAAGAGGCGTGTTAGCAGTTTATAGGAATATAAATAAGAGGCGTGGTTAGCAGTTTATAGGAATATAAATAAGAGGCGTGGTTAGCAGTTTATAGGTATATAAATAAGAGGCGTGGTTAGCAGTTCATAGGTATATAAATAAGAGGCGTAGTTAGCAGTTTATAGGTATATAACTAAGAGGCGTGGTTAGCAGTTTATATGAATATAAATAAGAGGCGTGGTTAAGTGTTTATAGGTATATAAATAAGAGGCGTGGTTAGCAGTTTATAGGAATATAAATAAGAGGCGTGGTTAGCAGTTTATAGGTATGTAAATAAGAGGCGTGGTTAGCAGTTTATAGGTATATAAATAAGAGGCGTGTTAGCATTTTATAGGAATATAAATAAGAGGCGTGGTTAGCAGTTTATAGGAATATAAATAAGAGGCGTGGTTAGCAGTTTATAGGTATATAAATAAGAGGCGTGGTTAGTAGTTTATAGGAATATAAATAAGAGGCGTGGTTAGCAGTTTATAGGAATATAAATAAGAGGCGTGGTTAGCAGTTTATAGGTATATAAATAAGAGGCGTGGTTAGCAGTTTATAGGTATATAAATAAGAGGCGTGGTTAGCAGTGTTATGTTGTTATTATGTTGTTCACCGAATAGTATATATTAGTTATGATAACGAAATTACGGAATTGCGTTTGGTACGATTAGGTGTTGCAGATTTAAATATTGTCATATTATTTTTTTGAATTTTGTGAGGGTTGATATATAATTCAAACTAGTAAATATATAATATGTCAAATCATTTTTGATATACCAACTATAGTAAATAACGGGGTAGTCACGGACCAGCTGTATCGCATGTAAATAGGAGATATCTCATAACCTATCATTGTTTTCAGGTTGTCATGGAAACGAGACGCCCCATATAGCCTTGTGGAACGAGAAAGACATGTTACAATATTAATATTGTTCCTATACGTCTTTATATTATAGCCATATTTATTTTACAGTTAATATTTTATTTAAATATCTTTATCACGAGTTTAATAATAACCAAGAAATTGCCACGCATTCAAAAAAAGCAACAAGAAGAATTATTCTAGATCCCGAGTAATAGTCAAACAATTGAAATACGTACATTCCTCCCTGATTTGGTTATTAATTGATGATATTTAATCATATTCTATATTATCATAATCGAGTAGAATCTTTGTACTGACATTTGTGATCATTGTTAGTCCGATAACAAAAGAAATCGCACAAACTGCAGCTATGAACATCTCCCTCCGACCTTCCCTTCTTAAAACTCTCGGACAGAGGTCAACAATAGCTGTAACAAATCCTTCCACTCCGACGAACTGCGATCCAATACAAATTGTAAATTCGAATACTTTAATTGAATAAATCAATTCTTACCTGACTATCTAGTCCGAGGAGAATGATCATAGAGAAAAACAATATTGACCAAAGAGGAGCGATTGGCATTTGAGAGACGGCTTCGGGATAGGCAATGAAGGCTAGGCCTGGACCTTACATGAAATTAGGTGTTTACAACTTATCGGAGAATATGGCATCGGTGTATCAATATTTATAATATATTTAAATTATATATTAATTAATAATTAATAATTTATACAATGTATATTTATTATTATTCATTATATAATATATTTATATAATAACTATTTGCAATATGTTTTAAAATGACATTATTAACATTGGCTTTACATTTATTTATTTAAAGTTTAATTTAAAAAGTTACAGTGTATGTTAACACTACTTTGTTAACATACACTGTAATTTGATCTCTCTATGCATTTAAATTTATATGTATGTATTCTCTTAATATAATCAATAGATTAAAATGTGTGTGTATGTGTGTGTGTGTGTGTGTGTGTGTGTGTGTGTGTGTGTGTGTGTGTATGTGTGTATGTGTGTGTATATATGTGTATGTGTGTATGTGTGTGTGTGCGTGAATATATAATTATAAAACATGAAAACAAGTCTATACCTGATTCAGCAACATCCTTTACACTGACTCCTCTCTTAAAGGACATGAATCCCAAGATAGAAAATATAACAAATCCTGCTAAGAATGATGTGATACTATTTGTGAAAGCAAAAATCATGCTATCTCTGTGAAAGTTGATATTGATAATTTAATTAAATAGTCAATAGCATAAATACCAAGTATACTGTCAAAAAAGTGAATTAACAGTATGATAACTTGAAATAACTAATGTTATAATCATTCATTATGCACATTTCAAGTATATAGAACTAAAAAGCTAGAAATAAAATTCTGTTAGATAATATTCAAAATTATTCTCATAACATATTAATGTGTAATATATCTATTAACATAAGTTAACTAACTTCCAGCAGTTGTGGTGATATTTGTTGTAACTACCCAATGCTGTCAAAGCTCCCAGACTTATAGAGTATGAAAAGAATATCTGCGTTCCTGCATCTACCCAAACCTGAAATGAATCAAATTGTATGTCAATAAAAATAGCATAACATTAATATTGATATTTACATGTATACAAAATAAAGTAGGTTTTAAAAAATCCAAACGATATTAAAAAATAAAAAACACATATATTATTATTTTATATGATATAACAATATGTAAATATAATATATATATATACTACAATATAGGACATATGCTATTAAAACTTCTATTAAATATGGATGAATTATGAATTATAATTAGGTTATTATATCAGTGAATTATATCAGTTATACAAATATAATAATAATATAATACAGAATACAATTACAAATATGATCAACAATAATATTACAAGAATTAACCTGCGCCTCTAGTAATTTGTTCCACTCCGGAATTAAGTAAAACCGTATGCCCCGCCAAGCTCCAGGAAGAGTGATTCCCCTAATCAGTAGTATTGCCATCAAAAGGTATGGAGATGTTGCAGTAAAGTACATGACCTACAACAAAATAGAAATATGATGAAGCTACCACATTGTTCAATTTACAATTCAATTTAAGTGTTCAGTAATTATTGAAGTTCCTTACAAGAATCAAATCAAATCAAATCAATATATATATATATATATATATATATATATATACATAAATATATATATATATATTTATATTTATATATATATATATATATATATATATATATGTATATATATATATATATATATATTTATATATATATATATATATATATATATATATTAAATAAGTGTAATTTTATTATTTAATTTAGTTTTAGAATTATGCCAACTTTTCCGGAAGATTTAACTCCTTTCCAAATGCAGAAATAAACAACAATCCAGGCTAAAAGAAGACAGCCAGCCAAATCCCATTTAATAAATCCGACCTCCTCTATTCCATTAGATATAGCTAGTACTTTTCTTCTGATAAGTAATATTATATTATGTAATAATTGTAATAAATGTAGTAAGATAAATTTAAAATATATACATATTCCGTTCTGGTTATTGATATTAAATTAAGAATATATTTACTATTTTCAGTTATTTTTTTTAGCTTTTATTAAATTATTATTTTTATATTAATTATAATAATTATAGGAAATTTTGTTCATAATAACTAGACATATACATATATAAAAATATACATATAAATATATAAAATAAATTTGCGATATGTGCGTTTAAAACTTGAATCGATTAAGCGCTCAAGTTATTTGGTAAATTGTTGAGAATTCAAGTCATTGTTACCTACGAATGATATGTATAAATTCCCAACAACTCAACCATAAATCGAATTTACACATATGTCGCCTTTCATCGAATTCCGTAAACTATTTAAATGAATGTTGAATCACATAGTGTCCATTGTATACTGAAGTACATAACTAAATATACTACATGATGAGTCGTGCGTATAGCATCGTATTATTTATAGTTTTAATATTTGCATTGACTGAAGGAAAGTCTACTAAGGTTATACGTTTCTGTACATAATATCGTTATACAAACTACACATTTTAATATGTATTAGAGCTAGTTATATAATAATGTTACTATATTATCACTAGATAGATATATATATATATATATATATATATATATATATATATATATATGTATATATATATATATATATATATATATATATAAGTATATATATTTGTGTGTATATATATCATATTATTTATTAATATTTATAAAATATATATTGCGTCTAAATTGATAATAATACCATATAATTTATTAATTATTTTTCCTATTATTAATTTTGATAATTATATATATTTATATTTAAATATAATATAATATATTTGACATAAAATAATTCAATTATCTATATATTTGTAGAAACCACAACATGATGTGTTTACAGATACTTATTCTGGAAGTGGAACAATCTCGGGAAGCAGTGGAAAAAATGAAGAATTATCAGGGAGTGGAGAAAGTTTAGAAAAAGAGGAGATATCAGGAAGTGAGGATATATCAGGAAGTGAGGAATCTTCGGGAAGTAATGAGTACTCTGGAAGTAAGGAATCTTCAGGAATTGAAGAATCTTCAGGAATTGAAGAATCTTCAGGAATTGAAGAATCTTCAGGAATTGAAGAATCTTCAGGTGGTGAGGAATCATCAGGAAGTAATGAATCATCAGGAAGTGAGGAATCATCAGGAAGTGAGGAATCATTAGGAAGTGATGAATCCTCAGGAAATGATGAATCATCAGGAAGTGATGAATCCTCAGGAAGTGATGAATCCTCAGGAAGTGATGAATCATCAGGAAGTGAGGAATCAGCAGGAAGTAATAAATATTCCGAAAGTGAGGAATCTTCAGGAAGTGGAAAACATTCCGAAGTTGATGAACAATTTGTCCTCTCAGGTAGTTCTTTAGAAAGATTTTCAGATGTCGCAGCTGGTTTGAATTCAAAGGAAGCTAAACAATTGAATAAGGTATTGGGAAAAGCCGGAAATGTTAATAGCAAAGGTCGATTGATGGATGTATTAGTAGTTCCCATGGATATGAATGAGTTTATTAAGAATAACGTAGTGATGCCAAAAATAGAGAGACAAGGGGAAGATGGGGAATCGGAATAAGAACAATATAATGGTTTTTAGTTGACATTTTGTTCAGTATAAGAAGTTATTAGTAATTTGTCATATATTGCTATAATTTTAACATTATGCTATAAATATATTATTATAATTTCAATAATACAAAATGTAATTCTAAATATTACGCAATTTTTGAATGATAACTATCATTATTATCAGCCGTTTAATAGATATAATATTATATTATATTATATTGAGTTATATTAAGTTATATTAAGTTATCATGCGTTATCATATGTTACCGTGTGTTACCGTGTGTTAATTTTTGTTTACATGAGTTATATTATATTATCTTGTGTTAAATTGTATTGTCTTGTGTTATATTGTAATATCAAGTGTCATACAGATCTTGCAATATCTGTGTTATTCTATTTTACATCAACTAACTGGGCTTTTATTTACCGCCGATATTAAATATTAAGTAGCCTTATATAATGTTTCTTTTTAAATGCATTCGAGTTATGAAAACAATAAATTGAAATTGTAACTTACTAATATTTTAATTATCCTTAGTGATATATTCTAGTACACTTACGAATACATATTGTTATATTGCCCACTTGTCTTTAAGCTTACAATGTAATGTATTGAATATATGAGTAATAATAAATTCATTAAATTCGAATTTTAATAATATTGCTACCTGTAAATATCTTAATTTTAAATATGCAGAATTATATTTTAGTATATATATATATATATATATATATATATATATATATATATATATATATAATTAGCAAAAATAGTTAATAAATAATTAGTAATAAAGATGTAGAATATGCATCTATATTAATTACAGATAATGTCAAATGTTTGTGTATAAAATATATGTAATATTGTAATATCTGCAATGATCTGAAATTTACGTCTACATATTGATCACCAATGGTCAGATTTTATACGTATTAAAATATCAATCAATCGATGGTAACGGTAAATCGATTACATTCATAAGGATGCAATTCATATTCATTGAAATAAAGATTACGTACTTATGGTGGGAAGAGCCTGTAATTTGTCTATAATTACTGGCGTTGCTTATATGTTCGATATTTAGACGAATTGTCTATCTGGTGTGAAGAGGTTGTTACGGGTTCAAGAAATACATTCAACATTTCATAACTACGTTAATCTTAATGAATACTAACTTATCATCAGTCTAACATATTCCACTAATTCCGTGGTTCTAGGAAATTCTATTAGTATAGCGTTATTTAATTTGTATACGAATGGGAACCTAAGTATTCGCATACCACTTCAGAGAGAATGGAGAAGAAAGGATAGACACATGACTTGGTGATAGGTCAATATTAATGTAACACTGACCTCCTAGCTAATATGGTAATGATATACGATTAATTATAAGTTTAGAAGATAACTTATCATCAACACATTGTTTTATATACTTCGTAAATAAATACAGTTATTTATGACATCCTTGAGTATTATACCAAGTAGATATTTTATCAATTAGAAATTAATATATATCTCGATATCTATATCAAATATAAATATTGATATACAAAATAAGCATATAACATATTTGTATGCATTTTATATAATATATATAAATTCTAGTAGTACCATTATGTGTATATATTGCTAATGGTAAATGTACCTTTACCATTAGCAATATATACACATAATCAGATTATCTAATATCTACTAACTCCCAGAATTCTGTAACTGGGTCGGTATTCGCTCCCACATGATTCGCCATGGTACTAATAAACATCCCATTGTCTACTTTAGATATGTATGTCAAGTTCTTTATTCCTGTTTTAGATGTATTGATAATAAATAATGTTTTACCGATATAAAATACGTGAGATTGTTGACTAGTTTTATCAAACGTATTAAGAAAAATGTAAATTATAATGGTTATGTCATATTTGTAAATATTAATTTATATAATAATGTAAAGTTTAAACATATACTTTTATGATCTATATGTATCGAAACACCGTATATAAATTTAATAATATAACTTATTGGCAGATGCATGGATGTAATATATAATTATTATATAAATGCCACGTATATTTATGTTTCATTATATATATATATATATATATATATATATATATATATATATTTATTCATATGTTTCACATCTATTCCAAATCTAGTCTATTTATAGATGTGGCGTAACCTTTCTAGTATTATGAGATGTTATATAACGACCAGAAAATGCATTTTGTATGTATTTGATATTGGATATTAAATTTGTATATATATTTGCATACAATTTTATACATACATGTGTTAACTTAACTTTAACTTTAACTAATATGTTACACGTTAATTATATTATATAAATGATATATATATATATATATATATATATATATATATATATATATTATTACCAGATTTTATCATTGGAATTTCAAACATGTAGCATATTTTATATTAAATTATTGTATTATAGTTGAGAGTAATTATTGCATGGCTCTATTAATAGTTATGTCAAAGATTGTATTTTTATTTATTTTAGCCTATAGTGAGTTGCAGTATTGGAGTCGTGAACTTATTAAGGAGTGAGTTGGTAAAGTAGTAATTGTGGTATTCATGTATGCTCGAAGTCGTCTAATATTAAATAGTTGGATGTTGTAGTTTGTCTTATAAGGTTAATATGTTTGTTGATATGTCTGGGAAAGATTCAGTGGAGTTAGTCATATTAATGTTAATTAGTTCAGTCTTTTTTATGTTGAGAAGGAGATCATTGTTTGTCAACCAGTTATTTATTTCATTTAATCAGTTTTGTAGTTGTATTGAATATTTTGTTGGTGTATGAATTTTGATTTCATCAGCATATAAGTTATATTTTATATTAGGGAATCTATTTATAATATATTTGATGGGAAGTAGATATATGGCAAATAAAATTGGAGATAAAATTGAATTGCGTGGAACAGCATTCTTAAGTTTATATGTGTTAGATATTGTTCTTTTATTTTAATGGAGAAAGTTCTCTCTCATGGATATAACTTTTAAATCATTTTAAGATAGTATCTTTAATTCCTATTTGATCGAGTGTATCAAATGCAGAAGATATATTGAGTAAAGTAATTCGTATTGGATTACTATCGTCAATGGAGGAGTTATTTCGTCGAATAAGGAAAGTAAAGTAGTTTTAATATTATGTATTTTCTAAATCTGTTTTGTCTATTATTAAGTAGATTATGTTCAGTTAAGTATGAGAGTAGTTGGAAGTATACAGTATTTATAGTAATTTAGTTAATAGTTGTAGTTAGAAAATAGGGCGGTAATATAATAAGTCGTTTGGTGATAGTTTAGAGTATTTTATGAAGGAACTAATATAAAATATTGAGTGTTTCAGTTGTTGGGGAATATTTCCTTTTAGTAGAGAAGTATCGATATCTTTGAAAAGTGGTGTAAGTGTTACAATACAAGGTGTAATATAATATAATATAATATAATATAATATAATATAATATAATGTAATGTAATGTAATGTAATGTAATGTAATGTAATGTAATGTAATGTAATGTAATGTAATGTAATGTAATGTAATGTAATGTAATGTAATGTAATGTAATGTAATGTAATGTAATGTAATGTAATGTAATGTAATGTAATGTAATGTAATGTAATGTAATGTAATGTAATGTAATGTAATGTAATGTAATGTAATGTAATGTAATGTAATGTAATGTAATGTAATGTAATGTAATGTAATGTAATGTAATGTAATGTAATGTAATGTAATGTAATGTAATGTAATGTAATGTAATGTAATGTAATGTAATGTAATGTAATGTAATGTAATGTAATGTAATGTAATGTAATGTAATGTAATGTAATGTAATGTAATGTAATGTAATGTAATGTAATGTAATGTAATGTAATGTAATGTAATGTAATGTAATGTAATGTAATGTAATGTAATGTAATGTAATGTAATGTAATGTAATGTAATGTAATGTAATGTAATGTAATGTAATGTAATGTAATGTAATGTAATGTAATGTAATGTAATGTAATGTAATGTAATGTAATGTAATGTAATGTAATGTAATGTAATGTAATGTAATGTAATGTAATGTAATGTAATGTAATGTAATGTAATGTAATGTAATGTAATGTAATGTAATGTAATGTAATGTAATGTAATGTAATGTAATGTAATGTAATGTAATGTAATGTAATGTAATATAATTATAATTATAATAATAATATAATATAATTATAATTATAATAATAATATAATTATATTATATTATAATAATATTATAATACAATTATGATACAAAATCAACAAATTATGATACAAAAATAAAAAAAATTATGATATAATAAATTGAATACAAATAAAATTAAATAATAAATATATTAAAATAATAAGTGAACTTGTTATTTCTATATATTGATAGTTATATAATGACAGCTATATAATGATAGGTAGGTATTAACACTTATTTACCACAAAGAGGAGTATTCCATTCATTGTCACAAGTCGACCAAGGCAGCACTGCACGAAACGAGGAGAACAAGTAATAAAACGACCATGCCAATATCACATTGTAGTAAATGTTGAGAAGAAATACTATCACAGTCGTAGCTATCCCGATACCTGGTGGAGTGAGTTATGTATGTCATTATGGAGTGAGGTGTCGTGTGTCATTATGGAGTGAGTTATCGTGTGTCATTATGGAGTGAGTTATCGTGTGTCATTATGGAGTGAGTTATGTATGTCATTATGGAGTGAGTTATGTATGTCATTATGGAGTGAGTTATCTTATGTCATTATGGAGTGAGTTATCGTATGCCATTATGGAGTGATGTGTCGTGTGTCATTATGGAGTGCTTTATCGTATGTCATTATGGAGTGCTTTATCGTGTGTCATTATGGAGAAGGTTATCGTATGTCATTATGGAGTGAGGTGTCGTGTGTCATTATGGAGTGAGTTATCGTATGTCATTGTGGAGTGAGTTATCGTGTGTCATTATGGAGTGATGTGTCATGTGTCATTATGGAGAAGGTTATCGTATGTCATTATGGAGTGAGTTATCGTGTGTCATTGTGGAGTGAGTTATCGTGTGTCATTATGGAGTGAGGTGTCGTGTGTCATTATGGAGTGAGGTATCGTGTGTCATTATGGAGTGAGTTATCGTGTGTTATTGTGGAGTGAGTTATCGTGTGTCATTATGGAGTGAGGTGTCGTGTGTCATTATGGAGTGAGGTATCGTGTGTCATTGTGGAGTGAGTTATGTCATTATGGAGTGAGTTATCGTATGCCATTATGGAGTGATGTGTCGTGTGTCATTATGGAGTGCTTTATCGTATGTCATTATGGAGTGCTTTATCGTGTGTCATTATGGAGAAGGTTATCGTATGTCATTATGGAGTGAGGTGTCGTGTGTCATTATGGAGTGAGTTATCGTATGTCATTGTGGAGTGAGTTATCGTGTGTCATTATGGAGTGATGTGTCGTGTGTCATTATGGAGAAGGTTATCGTATGTCATTATGGAGTGAGGTGTCGTGTGTCATTATGGAGTAAGTTATCGTATGCCATTGTGGAGTGAGTTATCGTGTGTCATTGTGGAGTGAGTTATCGTGTGTCATTATGGAGTGAGGTGTCGTGTGTCATTATGGAGTGAGGTATCGTGTGTCATTATGGAGTGAGGTATCGTGTGTCATTATGGAGTGAGTTATCGTGTGTCATTATGGAGTGATGTGTCGTGTGTCATTATGGAGTGAGTTATCGTGTGTCATTATGGAGTGATGTGTCGTGTGTCATTATGGAGTGAGTTATCGTGTGTCATTATGGAGTGATGTGTCATGTGTCATTATGGAGAAGGTTATCGTATGTCATTATGGAGTGAGTTATCGTGTGTCATTGTGGAGTGAGTTATCGTGTGTCATTATGGAGTGAGGTGTCGTGTGTCATTATGGAGTGAGGTATCGTGTGTCATTATGGAGTGAGTTATCGTGTGTCATTATGGAGTGATGTGTCGTGTGTCATTATGGAGTGAGTTATCGTGTGTCATTATGGA
>OZ038315.1:1191143-1481143 GCA_964035775.1 Osedax frankpressi | reverse complement strand
AACTTTAAGCTTTAGCCTTTGCAGCTTTTATATTTTGATAACGATCTAGTCTTAAAGAGGGGGAATATAATGCCGTTAACACATGCATGGTCTATACTAGGTAGCGGCCTGGTTCATCAGCAATTGCGTGGATAAAGATAGCGGCCGTTTGATGTACGCCAAACTACTAAAACAATACATGCCGTTGAATATTTACGGAAAGTGCGGCGACTTCCAATGCGACAATCACGAATCTTGCTACGCTGTTTGTATTACATAACGAAACGTATTCGCGGATCATAACGGCCATTTTACCGTGTCATGTCCTATTCATGTCAATGTCATGTCCTACCCAGTCCACCTATTTACAATCCGAGCGTCCCGCAGATGGTTGAACGAAACTACAAATTTTATCTATCGTTCGAAAACTCGCACTGCGACGAATACATCACCGAGAAACTCTACAACGTCATGAGCATGGACATCGTACCCGTGGTTATGGGCGGGGCTAACTATAGCCACGCCCTCCCGCCTCACTCTTACATCGACGCCAGTGATTTCGAGAACCCTAGAGAACTGGCCGCGTACCTAATGAAACTGCACGCCGACGACGCGTTGTACTACGAATTCTTTCGTTGGAAAACGGATTGGGTTTGCAGACCTTACTCGCAGGAGTTCCTTTGCGACCTGTGCGCTTACTCCTCCGATAATAGGTGGCGACGACAGCAATTAGACTCCATAGAACATTTTTTCTCGCCTCAATCTGAATGTAGGACAAAGGAACAATTCCTAAGTGGTCACATTTGAACAATTACAAAGTTTCAAAATATATTTATTAACATTTTAAATATATTAATGTTGAAATTTTATATAATAGAATTTTGTATATTATACATGCAACTTTATCTTATATCTTTGAATCGTTCATTATTAGTGTTATTATATAATATTATGTTTACTAACATATATTTTAATCCTTACTTATTATTAATTTACTACATATGAGTTATGCAAGAACATTATACATGAATCATTATAATTTAATTGATAATATAGTGTATATATATATATATATATATATAATAACTTATTATAAAATTAAATGAAGATCCTTAATTAATATCTTGCATAGTAATATTAAAATAATGATCCAGTGTTTTATAAATATTTAATGTAAAGATGAACAGAAAAGTCAATATTGAGGTTATTTTATTTGAAGATCTAACATGAAAAATAGGACTGACAATGAAACCTGAGATAATCTAATCAATCTTAGCAGTCATAGCATTATTAATATTAATTTCAATATATAATTCTTAGAATTCATTTCTAATAAGTATATGATTACATATCTATTTGATTTCATTTACGTTCTATATATCTCATAATGATCATATAAACTTAAATATTGGAAAAATTATATACAATCTTATAATTGTTTAATAATCACATTTATACTTCGTCATCTTTTATTCTTTGTCTTAAAGTATAATTTATTATAATACGTTTCTTTTGCATATAACTTCGTATATTCCAGACTGTAGCAGAAGTATAATTAATATAATATCATAATAAAATAATAGTATTACTTTATATTTCATATAATGAAATACATTTAAACACGTATTGAACCATAATACAAATTTAATAAATAATGTTTTTTAGTAAGATTGGAACCGTTTTCAGATTATTGATATTACACTTTGCATTTGAATTGATTTCAAAATATTTGTAAACATGTCATGGACTCCATCACCGTTTAAACATGAAGTTTCAAAGTAACTGTAATTAAATTGAATTAGCAAATCGATGATGATTGCTTTTTATATAACAATATGTATATGTTATCGCAATAACAAAAGAGGTGATACATGATTACATTTAATGAGATTTAATGTTAATAATCAATAACTTATGATCAATTATTAGCTATTTCTATTGCTAAAATTGCATAACAATCTGCCTAATATATATTTTTTCAGTATTGTAAAAGTAAAAATATACTTTATTTGCCTTTAAAATATATCATGTTTATCTAATATTTAAAATCATTATATTAGTTTTATAAGTCACCACTGTGTTTGCTAGATAACAGAATAATACATGACTAGTATAAATGATAATATACACAATACTGATAACATGCAAGAAAATAGATTTACAATTTATCTTGATTATCTATTATCTGAGTAGCAATTGTGTTAATATTTTATATATATATTAAACTTTATTATATGTATTATATATATATATATATATATATATATATATATATATATATAGTAAAATAATATAACAATGGCTATATATATATATATATATATATATATCTAAAAACTGGCATACCTATGTAACTATATGTAACTCTATGTAACAATGTTATAAAATGAATAACATACGGAGTACTAACCTCATGCCGTGTTGGTTTGCAAATCGCTTAGCTTCGTGTGAAGGAACTGCTCCTTTACTTCTTAGATCTGCCTAGTGGGCAATTATTTATACTATACCTTAAATTACACTGTATACTTACAAATCTATACATCTATATTAATTAATAATTTAAAGACTAAAGACATATATTATAATTATAACAGTAGTTGGTTCCAAGTCAAGTTTCTTTATGTTTAATAAATGATAAAATTATAAATATTGATATATGTATTATAAATATCTATATTTAAAAATCAATAATATATGAACAAGAAATAACCAAAATTAAATTAATTCGGTCATATTGGCCAATAGTATCAAAATATAATATAAAAAATGTGTTAACAAATATTATTTATCATTTACACTTCGCGAACAAATAAATGTTTAGTTTTTAATAAAAATTAATTAATTTTATAAGTAAATAAGGATATATCGAATTAAATAACTGTATATCAACAGATATTTCGAAATATATTCCATAAATATGATATGAAAACTGTTGATATCGTAAACTAATTTGTATTTTCCCCGTATTATTTTTCTATTTGCATCAATTTGAAAAATAAAATAATATAAGGTAAAATTGTTAATTTGTTAATAATATTAAAATTTGTCACACTATCTTATTTGGTATTATATTTGGAAATATATACATGTAACAAATAAAATCTATATTTGTATTAATTTATCATCTAAACAATTTACATCAGACATATAGAAATATATGTGTGTAACAAAAAAATCTAAATCGAGATACATTTAAATATCTATAAAGCTTAAATCAACCAAATATGAACAAAGACATGAAAATTACCGAAATTATTAATTATATTATTTGTAAATTATTAGTTTAGTTTACAACTTCAATAATCATTGCTTATTATATAATTATTATTAAATTTATATTAAAGTATGTTTAATAATAGGTTATATTATACAAATAAATACTATCACTTAAACTTATTATTTTAATTATACATATTATTAATTAATTTATATTATTTATTATAAAATGTATTATTAATAAATTTATATTTAAAATTTTAATAAAGGATGCCTACAAATTATTCTATCATTAGTAACATGAAATATTGATATTTCGTATAATTAAGTCCCCAAACATGACAAAGTAGTACGAGTGAAACTCCACCTGAATACTCTACTCAGTTGTGGGTAGAATGGAGTCGAGTTGAATATTTGATTCTGCCCTCCACTCCACTCTTCAATGCAATTAGATAGGAGCAGTAGAGTGGTTTAGTAAAGTAGAATAGCGGATATTGAACCCTTAACAATATCCATATATGTATGTTTACATATATATATTTAGACTGCATATTTTCCATCGTTCACCATTAATCGATAACATCATATAACATTTCAAAAGATGTATATGTAAGGATATATTTTATAAAACAGAATGTATACATATAATATTTATATATTTATATTATATGTAAATATTATATTTATAAAAAATATGAACAAACTGAGGATTTCAAGTAATAAGAATAATGTAATGATAAAATAGAAATCTAGGCTAAAAATGATCTCCAATTGCATTACATATATTCTTACCTTTTTTTGAAACTACTTACTGCCTCTATTGTGATGTTTTCATATATTTTAGTATGTGTATTTGACGGCATTATATTATTTCATTATATATCAAAAATAAAACACTTACATCTTCGCTCTTTCACCTTAACGACAATTACATAACATATATAGTCATACACGTGTATATTGATTTTACTTCTTTTTTATTCCACCTTCTTAAATATAATATATAACTTTTAATAAAAAAAACAAATAAAATATTACTATTATTAATATATATATATATATATATATATATATATATACATGTATATATATATGTATATGTGTGTGTATATATATATATATATATATATATATATATATATATATTTATATAGATAATACACACTATTATGTATCTACATTACATAATATGAAATTAATAATAGTAAGATGATATGCTAAAGTTAGTGGTGTTCTATATATCGTACGATTACAAATAAATGTTATTCATTTACATTTTTTCGATGCCATACATTTTCAGGTATTTTCAATGATCACACATCTAATTAGATTATGATATTTGCATTGAAATCGTGTTATAATTATTCTTATACGTTATACGAAAGATGTAGAATTCTCTTCTGGTAGTATTTCGTTACAAAGACTACAGTTTAATAAAATGTGCTGGGAGGTATGTCACTATATAACAACCTAACTAGATATTAGGAAATTATAAAATGACAAAAATAGCTACCCCTTCAAGAGAAATAGTAGTGATTATAGTTTTTATATTATGGACAATAGTCACTTATCAGATATAAGATAAGGCCGATTGTATTTCCTAACATGTTTGCTGGGAAATGTATATCTTCATTTAGCTTCAATCAATTAGTAATTAGGATGGAATTTATAATGTTAGTTAGTGTATTTATTTTTATATTGATATTGAGAATTTATAATTTCCGGGAATTATTTATTAATTTGTATACATTATATGAATACATCTGTTGTTTATGAAAAAAATCATAGTTATTTGAACACTATATTATATACATTGTTAAAATTATACTAATACAATAATGTGTTACTATATATCGACTATTTAATACATTACTTAATAATGTGCTTATTATTTACAAAATGTTATTATTACCTAACTGCATTCTAATTACCGATGTATAAGAAACTATAGTTCTTGGACTATTTTAAATTAAAAAACTAATATGTCTTTCATTTCTAGGCAATAATTATAGCTAATTAAGTATGGATAATGGTGTAATCCGTATGTTCTCAATACGATGTAATTATTAATAGATTATGATTTTCTTTATATTATATATAAGTATATATTATGATATAATATCATATTTGATCAAATAAATATTATTATTCCTTGTCATTAATTGTTATTCGATCAAAAGTATTATATAATATTGATTTCTACATATACACACACACACATATATATATATATATATATATATATATATATATATATATATATATTACTTTAGGCTATACATAATAGTTAATTATGTTATAGTCTATAATTTAGATATAACAATATTATGATATAATGGATCAATAAAAATTGATTTTTAATTGAAATATAAAAAAAGCATTCCAAGTTTATATTGTTGATATCAAAGATGGCCGACCATTACTTTTGAATTCATATTAACAATAACTACAATAAAATTAGACATAAACACCTGTTACTTAAAATATACGTGATTAAATAGTACTCACCTTATTCCCGACTAAAACTAATAACACAGTTCCGGTCGAATATTGTTGCAATTCTTTCAGCCATTTGTCAACTGCCTATAGGAAATTAGTTACAAATTATACACAATTCATATTTTATAGAATTATAATATTTATATAAAAAACTTATCTATTTATTTGATTTAAATTCAATTCAATTAATATTGTAATATTTACATAACCTGAAGTTATAGGTAAGATAAAGCTTATTGGTTGATGCAAAAATACAAAATACAAACACTATCTAATACAATTAATATCAAGATACCAAAAACGATGTAGGATCTGTGACATCGTAGCAAATAAAAATGGCGTCGCTTCCTGAGTATAGTTCGTTTCTAACTTCTGTGTAGTCATCATTTCCAGACATATCCCATAAGTGAACTCTGACTGCGTAATAGTGGTCATATATCTAATTAAATATATATATATATATATATATATATTTATATATATATATATAAATATATATATATATATAAAACAAATATATATATATATCATTATTAGTATAGTACAATAGCTAACCTCGACGATTATTTAAAATGATCTAACAATTAATTAAATATTTAATATAAATTTACGATTTAAAAAAATGACACTATCCTATTGTAAATAATACTCAATTATTTAATTATAATAAAACATTATACAAGTGTTAATACTCATGATTAAGGATTAAGGATGATTAAGGAATTCATTTAAATTATTCAAATATATTTAACGACTTTATACACTGTGTATATGTATAGGTACAAAAAAAATGTATATATACTTATAAATATAATTATACAAATATATAATTATAGTTAAAATATCTAAGGCCCGACTGAATACAATTACTTTTTTTTCGCATTATGTAATCGTGAATTTCATTAATTACAGAGCAAGAGTTACTATAATTAAGAATTAACATAGAATATGTAAACTAGATCATAATAAATATATGCTGAGAATGGTAATCAAATTATAATACTATAATATCTACATACAAACGATCGGCTCCGTTGATCCTTTCGACTTTGAAGCCATAATCCACCGCTACAGTAGCGTGGTATGTAGTAGTGAACTGGTGAAGTTAGTGGCAGACAATAGACCCTATTGTCTATAACGCTATATGGAGCGTGCACTTGAATCACACGGTATTTAATATCGAGATATAGCGGTAGAACCTTGTTTTCGCAGAAATACTTGATTAGGCTAGTCTTGCCGGTATTTATACTTCCGATTCCGACGATCTGGATACGATTTCTAGATATTCAATAAATACAATAAATCGATATTTACGTAAATAAGTTAATTACATTAAAATACAAAACATAACTTCATTGAAGTTATATTATAGAAGATTCCATTAGCGCGTATGGGGAAATATTTTATTGTAAATCTATTAAAGCAATGGCGTAATATATATTTATTAAAGCTAGCATACAATATATATCACTATTATACATGTATTATAATATATATATATATATATATATATATATATAAATGAACAACCTTGATCCATTTCATGTTAGAACTCACTTCTCTGAATTCGAAGGGAAGGTGACCTTCTTGTCTGTCCATCCTCCTGTGCATTACAACAATATAATATGCATAATGATAATATAACTAATAATATACATGCACAATATTTAGATAGGTAGTCAAAGATTATTAAAGATTTGTTTTATAATTATATAATATTTTATTATTATATAATAGCATACATTTCGAATTTTTACTTATTATGGAAATAATTAACATAATACTGAATTATGATGTTATACTTATAATTAATATTTGTTATTATTAATCACTATTAATATCTATTTTTTTATCTAGAATGAAGTAATATATCGATATCATTTTAATTTAATATATAAATAACATGTAAATATCATAACATTTATAGAATATAGGAATTACGTAATATCCTACTTATATACAAACTTTTTACTTGCAAAGATAATATTTAATTTAAATAAACACGTGATCAAGTAAATCTTTGGTCTTGTATTTCAATAATCGACTACTCTAAATCTGACACCATAATGTGTAATATATAGCTTATAGTTATTTCACGTGAAATTAATACGTATGCACTGGTAGGAATCAAGAGTACAGTTATTGTCAACAATGCACTAGTCGAGTGGAGAATGGTTTAATAATGAGGTGTATGAAATTCTCGTTTCAACTAAAGTTATTATTCGACTAGTCTTGACTTGTCAGGAGCTTATGTAACAGTCAATATGAATAAATATATACATATATGTGTATTTATTTTATTGCATATAAATATATAGAGATATCTCATATATATATATATATATATATATATATATATATATAAATTTAGTAAGTACGTGTAAGCTGACCAAAGTTCAAAAATCATACCTAGCTTCAACATTGTCATTCCAGGCCTGGAACTTAATGACATATGGCACGAACTCTGACCTCCCCCCAGTTAAATACTAAACTGGCTCAACTGATACAAAATTGATACCAATTGATACCAAACCATGTTTTACAAAATAATAAACACCTGCGCATATATTAAATATGCTTATATCTGTATATGAAATGATTGTAGTGAAATATAACAACATTTAATAAAGTATTACAAAACTCGTTGATTAAATATTAATTAATTACGATACTTATATTTCAAAGGACGAATTGAAGCGAGGTACCATCATTAATCATAACAGCTATATATATATATATATATATATATATATATATATATATATATATTGATGATATTATAGTACCCTCCGACTCAATTTATAACATAAAATCATCAGCAAATAGGACAATTTAGAAATACTAATACCTTGATAACACAATACCATTCTAAGTATATTGAGCCTATAGGCTCATTAGGTACATGACATACAGATAGTTATGTCCTAAAAGAAGAGTTAACATCCCTGACAAAATATATATAGAACGTCAATAAAAAATGAAACCATAAATGCTTAGTAATTCATTTGCAAAATTAGAAGATATCCTAATATTACTCATAAATAATTATTGAATATTAATCAATTCTATTAATATATAGACAATTCAATATTGAATTATTATTCTAATTTGTAGACAATATATTATAGATTATGAGTGGAGTTCGATTACAACAATGATAAAAGAGAAGTTAATTATCTGTAAATTATAATCTATAATTAAAATTCATTATATAAAAACTTTGAAACACTTATCGAATTATATACAAAATTCGGAATTATTGAAAACTTAATATCCGGAAAATATGACAATAATATAACAATTATAACTCTGAAAATATGACAATAGTATAATAAATATAACTCGGAAAATTTATTAAATCTTCCTTTGCTATTTTAAATATTATTCGTATACAATTTTCAAATAATATACAACTATTTTGAAAACTAAATATTAAAACTTTGAAAATTATTCATTTGCTATTTTCGAATAATATTCGATATTAATAATAGCATGATATCTTATAAACTTTATTATATTTCATAAAATGTTACGATATGATTTTTGTTAAATAATCTTTATAATACATTAACATTAATGATAAATTAATTTATAAACCTTTATTTCAAATTTTAAATATATTAATGGTTTGTAAACCTTTTTATTATTTACCATTTATCCAAGGATGTTTCACCCGATTATTTTAACAGTGAATACGGAATCATTTCAAAGTTTGAATAATTTCCGTTTATTATGTTTATATGGTATACCAACATTGTATACAAACTTTGAATAAATGATATGCATACAAAATATACTAATAATATTGAAGAAAGAAAGTTCGACCAATTTTGAAGATTTATCTTAAAATCTATTTTGCTGGGAAGTGGTACTTTTATTAAATTATATATATATTTATTGACTTTCTATTTACATAATAATTATAAATAAATATATACATTATACTATAGGTATAATATACTTTATATAGATGTGTGTGTGTGTGTGTGTATGTGTGTGTGTGTGTGTGTGTGTGTGTGTGTGTGTGTGTGTGTGTGTGTGTGTGTGTGTGTGTGTGTGTGTGTGTGTGTGTGTGTGTGTGTGTGTGTGTGTGTGTGTGTGTGTTATTTGTGTATGTATGCATGCGTGTTTATATCATTTTTTTAAATACTGATATAAATATACATTATATATTAATTTACAAGTAAATCGTGAAATTTATGTTTTCATTTTTAATTAATATATCATTTATTATAAAATGTTCAGGTTATTTTGATTAATAAATGCATAAAAGTGCATTAATGAGTGCATTTTATAATAGGTTAATGTATATATTTTATAACAAGTTAATTAATATGATGTATTACGTATAGCGAAATGTTGAATATTGATTTTGTATAATGTCGTTCATCGGTAAAGTTATTGATTTATTGGGGACAAAGTACAAATACAAAATGACTATATTCGCTTGATATTCTCGGATTATATAACGATCGACAATGGAGAATAGAAAATAAAGTACGCGAAATAAAATACATATATATATATATAAACACAGAAAACCATTATATCATGAATATTGTTTAATGCATGCCAAATGAAATTAATATTAAAAAATCCATGCATTTGCAATGTGATGAACACATCTTAAATATTTATGTTGAACATATCTGAAATATTTGTGTTATGCGAATTTATATAATATATATATATATATATATATATATATATATATATGTATATGTGTTTGATACAATATATATGTATTTGTGTGTATGTGTGTGTGTGTGTGTGTGTGTGTGTGTGTGTGTGTGTGTGTGTGTGTGTGTGTGTATGTGCGTGTGCGCTTGATTTTAATTTATTTATTTTCCTATAATTTAAGTATTGCTGTATACACTGCTCTCTACGTAGCTTATTATTTATTTTGAATTGCTCTCTTAAATTAAATATTAATTTAAAAGTGCGTTGGCCTCTATAAATATATCTGTTAATTTAAATGATTTAATATATTAATGTAATATCTGAATATGTATTTATAATTATTTTAATATACATATATTTTATACTATAAGATCAATGTTTATTGATGATAAAATTGACATTTTATTATAATCTCCTATGTACTATTACTAATATTATATATATATATTTGTGTGTTTGTGTTTGTGTGTGTGTGTGTGAGTGTGCGTGTGCGTGTGCGTGTGTGTGTGTGTGTGTGTGCGTGTGTGTGTGTGTGTATTTAATATATAATAAATGTATGTTATTGAATAGTTAATGTATAGTTATTTGTTTTAAAAATTGTCTAGTAACATAATAATAACATAATTTTAATAACAATTTTATAATAACAAAAATATATATGTTATCCAGGCATAATATTATATTGTAATAAGTAATATCAAGACATATGTGTCAATATGTATCAAGACATATTTGGGTTTTTTAACCTAATCCATCATTGAGTTTTTTTTACCATGTTTAATTAACCCATCATTTGTTCCAGATATATTATTGACGCACATAAGTATGACATATGACCAATGTTGTTCATTGGGTACTTATATGCATACACTTTGTTATCCATAGTATATAACTATGTGAAATGCACATATCCTTCTATTTATATTGAATCACCGATTTTTTCTCCACTTTATATTAAACAGCGGGTCAAAATTAGGGCATATTTATTCAATTATATTATAATAAGAATAGGTTGTATGTATCAATTATTGATTAGATTATATCGATTGGTTTATTTAACAATTACTGAAATTATTGACATTTCTATTGTCGGTGTTTTCCATAGAAAAATGTCCTACACGGTAGGTGGCTTTATTTGTTTACTAGTTGCCAAGTATGCACGTTTTAAATAATATAATTCTTTATTTTTCTAAATTGTTATTTTTTAACGTTTAAATTTCTTTATCTTCGCATTATAAAACATTTAACTAATATTAAATTGGGATAAAAGTATAATTAATAATGTCATTACAAAAAACTAGACCAAAAAAATCTTCCAATAAACCACAAAAAAGATTTAATACAGGTTCTATTTCATATTAATTATGATATCGAGTTATAAATCTGTCTGTTTTTAAAAAAATATATTCATAATATTCCTGGTACAAATTTCATGTATAAATAAGTTTAAATTTTATGTATAAATAAGTTTAAATTTAAATTTTAATAATTATATTATATTGAAATAACAGTTATTTTTATTTTGTTCGATGATTAATGACAAGTTGTTAAGTTTATTGTTTAATAAATAAAAATAAGTAGGTATATGATCTGTTTACTGTATTGTAAGTAATTCAGTGGTAATTTAATTCGTTTTTCCATTGTCGCTATTTATATAATTATTAGTGTAATAGTTATTGTATGTATTCAACTTTAATAATTAAATTAACCATAAAGTGTAATGTATAAATAAGTACTAATACAATGTTAAATAATTATTTGTTTAATGTATTAAATGTGTTAATCAAACTTAGTTTTCAATTTATGAACTGCATTTTATTGTTCATTAATATAATTTCCATAAAATCATAAATGATAATATATAATTTCTTGTTTTTATATTTCTCACTGATTATATCTTTAAATTTTTTTTTTACTTGAATTATGGCAATAATTTGAACTTAACTCAGCCTGAGTAATATATTATTAATTGAATGAGTTATTTAGTTCAATATTATTTATTAATTACTACTATTAAACACTACTAATTAATTACTAACATATTAGTTTTAGGTTATAATAAAAAAATTAATATGTAGTATTATTATAAATGAAATATTATTAATAAATATATTTTATGCTATCACAGCTTAAGTAAATGCAAAACTTGGATTAATCTACAGTTTCATTATAATTGAATTAATCTATAGTTTAATTATAAACTCATTAAAATAGTTGAATAATTGATTCATATTAAATTAATTATTTTATTGCATACTCAATATTCTAACTTCAAATGTATCAAACTTATTTTTTGTATTACTTTTATTTCAATTCATTTGGCTACAAATTTTAACTGTAGATTGTACTGAAATTATTGTTTGTGAAATATTGTTTGCAAATAAATTAGTGAGTAACTTTAGTTTGAATTTTACATTATCATTCATTGTTATATATTGTTCAACTACAATTGACTACACTTACGTTTTTGTATATGAACAGTATTAAGTTTAGTAAGTTAATAATATTAACTATCTACAATAATATATTACTATATATTAATAAATGTACTTGTTTATTTATGTTATATAATATTTTGTATAGAAATTAATTTCTTTACTTATTTTTTATTATAACTTTTATAACATTTTATTTCAGTTATTAGGTTACATTATAACTTTTATAACAATTGATTTCTATATTTCTATTATATTATAACTTTTATAACAATTTATTAAATTATGTTATATTATAACATTTATAACAATTAATTTCTATCATTTTATTATATTATAACTTTTTTAACAATTGATTTCTATATTTCTATTTGGATTACTTAAAATTCGCAGTTGCATTTTGTAGCAAAACATATTTATTATTAAGGTACTCGATTATTTCATTTCATTCGATTTAGTTTTGCTTATTTCATATAATTCAAATTAAAAATGAATGCAATCTAAACATCGACAAAATCTAAACTTTCACATAGAAATTACGAGATTATGGATTATAAAGTTTGCTGATTACACACCGACATATTACATAACTTATTGTTGGTTTCCACCGAAAACAATCAACCGACTGATTCGTGTACATAATATTGAGGCATATAGAGTTGCTCTCGTATTGTTTTCATTACGATGTATGTTTTGTCCTAGTTTAAAACCGAACGTGTAATTATTCAATATATCATAGAAATGATATTGATCACGTTATATTATTTTTTCAGGGATCGTAATAAATGTATTATTGCTAATAATTTTACTAATTCCTTTAATAATTTAATAATTTTTATATCAATATATTTATTTTAGAATTTCTAAAAGTTATGGAATTAATAGTGATTATTAATATTTAGAACAATATAAATCAGGGCAAAAATAATAAAATAATAAAAATAAAATAGCTACAAAAAATGTTATTATATATTTTTTATAAAATTTATATTAATAATAGATGCTAATGATATGAATAGCTAAACAAAATATTAATAGTTAATCATATTTCACCATAACAATAAAATCATAATAAGTTGTTAATTCTGCATTTGATTTATATATTAAAGAAGATGCCAATACTTCATCTATTGGTGCTGTAGTGGGAGGAGTTTCAGCTGTCAAACTCAGCGAAGAAAACCGTACATCAACACCTACTGCCATTGACACGATATCTCCTAACAGTGAAGGTGTGTGTAGGTGTAGTTGTGTGTAGGTGTAGTTGTGTGTAGTGTAGTGTGTGTAGGTGTGGGTGTGTGTAGTGTAGTGTATGGGGTGTGGGTGTGTGTAGTGTAGTGTATGGGGGGTGTGTGTGTAGTGTAGTGTATGGGGTGTGGGTGTGGTTAGTGTATGGCATGTGATTGGTGTATAGGGCGTGGTTAGTGTATGGGGTGTGGTTAGTGTATGGGGTGTGGGTGTGGTTAGTGTATGTGGTGTGTGTAGTGTAGTGTATGGGGTGTGTGTAGTGTAGTGTATGGGGTGTGTGTGGTGTATGGGGTGTAGTAGTTGTGTGTAGGTGGTGTATGGGGTGTCATTGTTGAATAGCTACAAAAGAATATAGTTTCGTTTTAAAAGGATTTATGTTTAGTTATTGTTGTCGTTTGGATGGTAGTCCATTCCATAAAGTCTGGGCTGTATGAAGGAAGGCAGTTTGTGAGAAGTCAGGGGTATTAAGTTGTTTGTAGAGCTCAGTGTTCTGTTATTAGACTATTTGACGATGGTAGTTGCAATATAGCTTGGTGGTTGTTTATACATGCCAGTGTAAGTAATGCATAATAACTTATACCTAGTTCTTCCTTTGAAATGCAGTCATTTCATATTCTTCAGAAATTCTAAAGTGTGAGATTTATTTAGAAATTTGTAAATATTTCGTCATGATGTATTAATTATTTTGTAAAGATGTTTCAATTGTTTTTTTGTAGTGATTGTATTATGTTATTGTAGTAATCTAGGTTTTGTAGTACTGCTGAAGTATATTTAGAGATAGTCTGTCAAGTAATTTCTGTATTTGTTTAATCTGTATTAGTTTTAATCCTAGATTACTGATTGTCTTTTATTTTGTGTAGATATATTAATTCAGTAGGTGTTTGATGTCAGAAATATAAATACAAAAAAATAAGGACCTAAAACTCTACTTTGTGGTACTCAAAAGTGAGGATATTAGTTAATGGCATTACTACTTCTAATAGAAAATGTTCTATCCTTGACGTAGGATTTAATAAGAGTAATTATATTTATATTAATACCTAAAGATTGGAGTTTAATAAATAAGATTTTATGGTAAATGAAATCAAACACAGCGGATAAATCTAGTAGGAGTAGTATTACATAATCATATTGTTTGATACAGTTAGAAATGTAGTGAGATCAAGTAGTATGGTTTGCATGCTAGGGCAGTTATTATATGTACTTTGTAATGTATCTGTATAGAGGTCATAGTGAACGAGGTAGTCAGTTATGTGGTTGTATATTACTCTTTCGATGAGTTTTGATTGTAGAGTTAGGTTAGATATAAGTTAGGTTAGATATAGGTATGTAGTTGTTGAGTAATCCTCTATCAAGGTTAGCTTTCTCAAGTTTAGCAATTATTATAACATGTTTTAGTGGTTGGAGAAAGTAGTTTTGGTGAATGCATTTATTTATTAAGTCGCAGTATTTTAGTTAATTAGTTTATATTGAATTGAATTTGTTCTGTTGTTATTTTATATATATTTATATTAAATTATTTATTAGATTTAGTTGGTATATGGGATGTAGTTAGTGTGTGATATATGGTTAGTGTGTGAAGTGTGGCTATTGTGTGGTGTGTGGATAGTGTGTGGTGTGTGGATAGTGTCAGGGGTATACAATGACTGTCACTGCACTGCTCTGTAAATACTCTTGTGTAAGAAATGTTTAGGATTATTGATATTAATATTGATATATGACCCATGAGATGCTTTATTCACATAATTTTCTCTTTAATCAATTCACACGAGTTTAGGGCTTTCAAAATAGTTATTTTGTTGTGAATTCATAAGTTTTTGTGGTATTATTAGCAGGCTTAATAATTACTAACGTTAATAATGATTATAATAATTATTAATGGGCTTTTATTAATTTACTCTGAGGAGTGGAATGTAAACATAACAGAAGTTGGTTGTTTTGTAGGTAAATCATAGTAAAGAATGCAGTTGGTATTTAATTAGTAGTTTAATGTAAGTAAGTATATTTATACAGTAAGTCATATGTTAAAGTAATTACCTTCATTAAAGTAACTTGCTAGTATATTGTTTATTATTTAGGTAAGTAAGTCATATGTTAAAAGTAATTACCTTCATTAAAGTAACTTGCTAAGTATAGTGTTTATTATCATAATTTATATCGTCATTTCTTATTAAATCATTAGGCTTTGATTGTAATTCTGTTTGCTATTATGTATTTATTAAGAAGTCAATGCAATATGAATTAAAAGTTAGTTGAGTGTACACTTCTATTGTTGGTATACATCTTAGGAAGTCTGATTGTTGATGATACATTATGTCACTGTTATGATGATATATCCTGAAATTGTATCATTTCATCTTTTAAGAAACAATGTGGTATAGGTTCTCCTGGACTTTAATTATGTTGAGTTTATTTAATTGTTTTATATGATATAACTTTGAAAGTTTAGATAGTTATTAACTAACAACTATATTACGTAGGTAATGGGTAAACTAACTCCTACCCACTCATTAATCAAAACTAATACACACCCACTTATAAATGTAAAGTAAGTCCCGCCCACTTATAAATGTAAACCAAGCCCCGCCCAGTTTTAATTGTAAACTAAGCCCTGCCCAGTTTTAATTGTAAACTAAGCCACGCCCAGTTTAAATTGTAAACTAAGCCCCGCCCACTTTTTATTGTAAACTAAGCCCCACCCACTTATAAATGTAAACTAAGCCCCGCCCAGTTTTAATTGTTAACTAAGCCATGCCCAATTTTAATTGTAAACTAAGCCCCGCCCAGTTTTAATTGTAAACTAAGCCACACCCATTTTTTATTGTAAACTAAGCCCCACCCACTTATAAATGTAAACTAAGCCCCGCCCAGTTTTAATTGTTAACTAAGCCCCACCCACTTATAAATGTAAACTAAGCCCCGCCCAGTTTTAATTGTAAACTAAGTCCCGCCCACTTTTTATTGTAAACTAAACCCCACCCACTCATAAATTTAAACTAAGCCCCTTCTACTCAGATGAATCATTCGATGCTGTCGTTCCAATTTCTATATCTCCTGTACGACCAACCACCTCGACCAGCATTTCTCGACCAATCGTATCCGCCGGTTCTAGACACGCCCTCATCGAACCTGCCTCCAAAGATTTCGCAGATCTTGGCGAGATTGTGGAGATTGATCCGGATGCCATCAATTATGGTAAGTCGAGAGAGAGCTTATCATATACACATACTTATACTTATACTTATATACATACTTTATTATACTTTATTATCAGAATCACATACTTTATTATATAAGATCACTTATTAACAACTTTACAAATATTATTTAAATGTTTGCTATCTTACACTATAATATCATTATCTTTTCTATAACTACAAAAATGTATGACTAAATTAAAATTATGTAACAAACTATTCGAAATTTACCTTTAGTTGGAATTTTTATCTCCTAGAACTATTGCAAATAACCCTTATATCTTATATTTTCCTTTTCTTCCTTGTCCAGCTTCCTCTAGTAACTTCTTTTCAAATTTTCTCTCATATATTTCTCATTATAACATTTATAGAAAATATAATTATAGAAACTTATCTTACTCCTTATACATAAACCTTCGACTAAACCCATGACCTTTATACTCCCAAATTACCATCTATCAACCATGAACTGGCCAAACCTCCTTTCTAATCTCTTCTCGCTAATCTTCCCACAAACACAGCTACAAACTCACTATTAATATTCTCCAACCTAACTCTACTTTAACCCATCCTTCCTCCCTAACTCTACTTTAACCCATCCTTCCTCCCTAACCCTACTTTAACCCATCCTTCCTCCCTAACCCTACTTTAACCCATCCCTCCTCCCTAACCCTACTTTAACCCATCCTTCCTCCCTAACTCTACGTTAACCCATCCCTCCTCCCTATCCATACTTTACCCATGCCTCCTCCCTAACTCTACTTTAACCCATCCTTCCTACCTAACCCTACTTTAACCCATGTCTCCTCCCTAACCCTACTTTAACCCATCCTTCCTACCTAACTCTACTTTAACCCATCCCTCCTCCCTAACTCTACTTTAACCCATCCTTCCTCCCTAACCCTACTTTAACCCATCTCTCCTACCTAACCCTACTTTAACCCATCCTTTCTACCTAACCCTACTTTAACCCATCCCTCACTAGCCCTACTTTAACCCATCTTTCCTCTTTAACCCTACTTTAACCCAACTCTCCTCCCTAACCCTACGTTAACCCATCTCTCACTAGCCCTACTTTAACCCATCACTCCTCCCTAACCCTACTTTAACCCATCTCTCCTCCCTAACCCTACTTTAACCCACCACTCCACCCATCTCTTGCTGACTGTACTCGCTTCCCCTTCTCTTAAAACTTAAACTCTCTTACTACCTCTTACTACCTTCTACTACCCAGAACCTCCTGACCGAAGCGACGACCTCCCTAACCTCATCGATTTGATTGACACCTTGGATCAGGATGCTCCCGACGAATTTGAGGGAAAAGACATTCCGATTCCTTCACTTTTCGCCGATAACGCTCAAATCACAAACTATGGAAACATCTACGACCTTAAACAGGTCAAATAGGGGAATAGGGATAAAGGGACTGCCATGTTTTAAATAGTTTTACATCTTTTTCTGTCTTAATAACGAACTGAATAATATTCTGAATGAATAAATATTTATATTAAGACCGTATTATATAATATACAGTATAATCTATTAACGAACTAAAACTAGATTAAAACTATTTGTTTAGTTAAGATTTATCTAAGACTAATTATTTAGTTAAGATTAGGCTAAGACTAAAGTATAGCTTAAGTAACAATGGTCTCAAGACTAAAAATAAACTAATATATAATTAAGATATAGCATAAGATAAATAATGAATTATTATCAAAACTGAACTAAGACAAATATAGTTTTAAGATTGAAGTAAAATCAATTGAATAATTTTGTTGCAGGATCTTGAAACGGAGTCCATTACCGATTACGTAGATTGCTTCAATAAAGACGTGAAGAGCGAAGTGTTGATGATTGGACAGATATCCCTGCAACAAGTCCAGGTATCTTGTTATTACTCTCTCCGTATAGCAGCTTTGATTACCTTCCCTTTGATTACCTTCCCTTTGATTACCTTCCCTTTGTTTACCTTCCCCTGATGAAATCACTATTACTCCACTTCCCCTGCACTATGACCTCCCTTCGCTCGATCTCTAATTCCCTTCGCGCTCCGGTGACCTTTGCTACCAATCTGCCAGCAAGAAGAACAGCACATTCGAGATGAACACATTCGCTACGAGACTCAGGAGATTGAACGCAAGAAGTTGCGAGAACTTGAAACACTCGCAAAGGAGGATATTGCAAAAAAACGCGTTGCCCAAGACCTCAAATCAGCCCGCCAACTAATCAGTCGTAAGGAGGTCGCAATCAAAATTTGGCTTAGTTCACAATATTTAGTTGTTGTTAAAACAATTAGAATAAGACTTTGAAACTATGAAACTATATATATAATAATATTAATATTGTATAATAAATGAATATTTTCTATTAATAATGTCTATTAATTTGATATATTGCTTATTAATATTAATATTAATATTGTATATTAATATTAAAATTAATATCAATATTGTATATTAATATTAATATTAATATTGTCTATTATCTATACATATTAATATTGTTATCCAATATGCAAATAATGTAATATCCCATTTTGTAAATCACCTAAGCTATTATTTCTTCCTAAATGTCTTATTTTTTGTATTATTGCTTTTTAGACTAACCTTTTACAATTATAATGTAATGATATTAATATATTATTGACAAACAACTTTTTATTATGCATATTAATTTAATAAAAGTCAAATAATACAAATTACATAAAAAAAACATCCTATAAATATAAATGTAATTATTTTAGACTCAAGATAATATACATTGATATAATATGAACACACAATGAACACACAATGAACACACAATGAACACACAATGACTTTAATATTTACATAACACATTGTTTTCCAGAACCTACAAATTCAACAAGAGAAGCTTACAACTGACCGTATTCATAAAACTTTTCGTCGAGCAGAAAATCAACTCCTGTCGGCATTAGAAAAAAGAAAAGCTGAAATCAAGGTTCTTTAAACTTTTAGAACTTGAGATTAATAGTGTTTATAACTCCGTTTATCTATGTTACCCTAAGTAATAACTGAAACAATGGGTTCATATCGGAATTGTGTTAAATACAGAAGTACATTTAAGTTTTAAGAAAATTGACTTTGACCATTTTTTACTAAGAATGTAAAATTAAAATAATTAGATTTAATTAAATGTAATTGTTGATTTATAAAATAATCTTGATATAAATAGTGAAATCAAATATAGACTACATTTTTATTAATATTATATCCCTATTATTACAACCACAATTAAATGATAATCTAATTAATTATTGTAATTTCTAAATTATATATAAAGTATTTATATTTATATTTAGATTAATTTAATAAATAATTAATATTTTGTTATTAAATTAATGTATTTAGATATTTATATTGTATTTATAGAGAGTCTATAATCCATATTCCTTATAGATTAAATGTTCTTTTAACTGTATACCTTATTCCATAACTATATATATTATATTAACACAAAATATTAAATATTTTGTGTTAATGTATTTGAATTTGTCTTTATTTGTTCAGGCTACCTACAGACTTACAATCAGCCCTTGATCTTAACTAAACTCCTACCTACACTCTTTCCTATCCAGAATATAGCCTAACCTCTCTACACTCCTTCTTTCCTCTTTTGAACTACCCCTCCCTCTTCCCAGACCACCTACGGAGACCTACTGGAAGCAGACGGGGAGTACGGGGGTTCAAAAGGTCGTCGTTGGAGAATCGATTGGAATAAAACTCCCCAACCAATCGAAGTGAAGTTGAAATGTCTGAGAGGCATAAAAAATAAAGTTCCAAGTTAGAAACAAATACTAAATGTAAATTAACAACAATTCCACGAGATATTAATTATAACATTACAATATGATTATAACATTACAATATTAATAATAACATTATAATATTAATTATAATATAATAATATTATTAAAATATTATAATATGATTATAACATTATAATATTATTATAATATTATAATAAATAATTATGCGATTATTATATTAAATATTATTTTATATTTTTTATACTTTCGTCTATTATTCCAAAAAGTATTTTTATTAATAATCTAGAACTTAATAACAAATATTCTTTGTTTATTTTCTTTATACATCTGACAACATCTTCATTTCTATTCGCAACACAACCTACGCAAACCTACGCAAACCCACTCAACCGTAATCCACCCCATCTCACGCCACCCCATCGCAGTGGGGCGTTACGTTTGTATCGTGTCATTGCATAACCGACTCGGAGGTCACGTGCTACGCTGGTCAAAGTTGAAAGGTCAACAGTGGTCAGCCTCTACGATGCCTGTACGACACGATGCAAAGTTCTACAATACCGAAATTAAGGTTAATATCCTTAATGACTAACCATCGTGTCCTCTGAACCTGGCTAATAGGTTAGTAGGGGTATATATACTCACTCATGACGTCCTCGTGAACTCTGACCTCGCGCCATTCTCGCGAACTTTAACCTCGCCACATTTTCATGAACCCCGACTTCCCTACATACTCATGAATGCTGACTTCGTGAACTTATTACGAACTCTGACCTCACGATAATATCGTTAACATTGACCCCCCCCCCCCGTCCGAACCCTATTGTCTCCCTCCCGACCCTTAAGACCTACCTCCACGACAGTTCCACCAGAGCGTCTTCACCGCGTTACCTTCAATGGCAAACATTCGCCCGGGCATGGTTCTCGTGTTCGAGTTATTCCTGCTAAGAGGGTCATCGGTTGCCACGGACAAATGTGTGTCCTGGGGCGTGTTCCCCGTAGCCGACGGCAAGTTTCAAGTCATCGAAGGCAAGTTGGTATAGCAGTCGACCTTGGCACCTACTCCCGGGCACCTACTCCCGGGCTCCCAGTTTAATCGGCCCCCGAGACCTTGAGTACTACCAATTCCCGTCGATGTTAACCACGCCCACTTTATCCGCTCTACGCAAATCTTGCTTTGCTAACCCATTAATTCGTATTGAACTTTAACCTCATTCCATAATAACTATATACACATCCTACTATACCCTACTATACCCTCTACACCCTACTAAACCCCTATACAGTATCTATAACCCCTTCACTAACCCCCAGAGTTATATCCCCACTCTACTGTTAGATTCAAGGTACCAATGTTACGTGGTGAGACCAGTCCATTGTTTGATAATCACATGAAGATAGAGTCACTAATGGCATCAGATCTTGACCACTGGATGTGCAATTTGTATATTGAGATAGTGAAGCTTCCCAGGTATTATTATATTACACCATTACTTTACACTAGTACTACATTACACTAGTAATTACTACTTTATACTAGTAAGTACTACTTTATACTAGTAAGTACTACTTTACACTAGTAAGTACTACTTTATACTAGTAAGTACTACATTACACTAGTAATTACTACTTTACACTAGTAAGTACTACTTTACACTAGTAATTACTACTTTACACTAGTAATTACTACATTACACTAGTAATTACTACATTACACTAGTAAGTACTACTTTATACTAGTACTTACTACTTTGCACTAGTACTACATTACACTAGTAATTACTACTTTACACTAGTAAGTACTACTTTACACTAGTAAGTACTACTTTACACTAGTAATTACTACATTACACTAGTAAGTACTACTTTATACTAGTAATACATTACACTAGTAATTACTACTTTATACTAGTAAGTACTACTTTACACTAGTAATTACTACTTTATACTAGTAAGTACTACTTTATACTAGTAATTACTACTTTACACTAGTAAGTACTACATTACACTAGTAATGACTACTTTACACTAGTAATTACTACATTACACTAGTAAGTACTACATTACACTAGTAATTACTACTTTACACTAGTAATTACTACATTACACTAGTAAGTACTACATTACAATAGTAATTACTACTTTACACTAGTAATTACTACTTACACTAGTAATTACTACTTTACACTAGTACTTACTACTTTACACTAGTAATACATTATACTAGTAAGTACTACTTTACACTAGTAATACATTACACTAGTAAGTACTACTTATACTAGTAATTACTACTTTACACTAGTAATTACTACTTTACACTAGTAAAACATTACACTAGTAAGTACTACTTTACACTAGTAATTACTACTTTACACTAGTAATTACTACTTTACACTAGTAATACATTACACTAGTAAGTACTACTTATACTAGTAATTACTACTTTACACTAGTAAGTACTACTTTACACTAGTAATTACTACATTACACTAGTAAGTACTACTTTATACTAGTAATACATTACACTAGTAATTACTACTTTATACTAGTAAGTACTACTTTACACTAGTAATTACTACTTTATACTAGTAAGTACTACTTTATACTAGTAATTACTACTTTACACTAGTAAGTACTACATTACACTAGTAATGACTACTTTACACTAGTAATTACTACATTACACTAGTAAGTACTACATTACACTAGTAATTACTACTTTACACTAGTAATTACTACATTACACTAGTAAGTACTACATTACAATAGTAATTACTACTTTACACTAGTAATTACTACTTACACTAGTAATTACTACTTTACACTAGTACTTACTACTTTACACTAGTAATACATTATACTAGTAAGTACTACTTTACACTAGTAATACATTACACTAGTAAGTACTACTTATACTAGTAATTACTACTTTACACTAGTAATTACTACTTTACACTAGTAAAACATTACACTAGTAAGTACTACTTTACACTAGTAATTACTACTTTACACTAGTAATTACTACTTTACACTAGTAATACATTACACTAGTAAGTACTACTTATACTAGTAATTACTACTTTACACTAGTAATTACTACTTTAAACTAGTAATACATTACTCTAGTAATTACTACTTTACACTAGTAAGTACTACTTTACACTAGTAATTACTACTTTACACTAGTAATACATTACACTAGTAAGTACTACTTATACTAGTAATTACTACTTTATACTAGTAATACATTACACTAGTAAGTTCTACTTATACTAGTAATTACTACTTTACACTAGTAATACATTACACTAGTAAGTACTACTTTACACTAGTAATTACTACTTTACACTAGTAATACATTACACTAGTAAGTACTACTTATACTAGTAATTACTACTTTACACTAGTAATTACTACATTACACTAGTAAGTACTACTTTATACTAGTAAGTACTACTTTACACTAGTAAGTACTACTTTACACTAGTAATACATTACACTAGTAAGTACTACTTATACCAATAATTACTACTTTACACTAGTAATTACAACATTACACTAGTAATTACTACTTTACACTAGTAATACATTACACTAGTAAGTACTACTTACACTAGTAATTACTACTTTACACTGGTAATTACTACTTTACACTAATAATACATTACACTAGTAAGTACTACTTACACTAGTAATTACTACTTTACACTAGTAATTACTACTTTACACTAGTAATTACTACTTTACACTAGTAATTACTACTTTACACTAGTAATTACTACTCTACACTAGTAATTACTACTTTACACTAGTAATTACTACTTTAGACTAGTAATTACTACTTTAGACTAGTAATTACTACTTTGGACTAGTAATTACTACATTATACTAGTAATTGCTACATAACATTAGTAACTACTATTTTACACTAGTAAGTACTACTTTACACTAGTAAGTACTACTTTACACTAGTAATTAATATATTATACTAGTAAGTACTGCATTACACTAGTAAGTTCTACTTTACACTAGTAAGTACTACTTACACTAGTAAGTACTACTTACACTAGTAAGTACTACTTTACACTAGTATGTATAACATTACACTAGTAAGTACTACATTAGACTTGTAAGTACTCCATTACCACACTACTACTTCATTGTTACTACCCCACATATTCACAGCTAAGTCACTGCAATATAATATCATTACAATACTACTCTATATCGCTACACCATTAAACCATTACAATGATGTATCATTACATCACTATACTATTACCTTTACATCACTACATTACTATATCACTACACCATTAAACCATTACAGTGATGTAACATTACATCACTATACTATTACCTTTACATCATTACATTACTATATCGCTACACCATTAAACCATTACAATGCTGCATTATATATTTTCTAACCTCCTCATACCTTCTCACATCTCCTCACTAATCTTCCTGTCTCATTTTCTCCTCCTATTTCTCTGTATCTCACTTCTCCCTATCTCACCTAGATACCTAGCTGGCCAGAAGGAATATGAGGTAGAACTTCAATTCTCTTCCGGAGTTTTAGCTCATCCTGATCGCGTGAACACATTTGGAGAACAATACAGAGATGGAGCGCCACCTATGTCTGGTTTGGGAACTAATGTTTAACTTAGTTGTAAATAAATACACTCCGATGTGTAAGTAATTAATAAATATTACGCCATTTTCCATCAGAAAAATATCTCCATCTAGTTTTGATTATTCTACTTTCTTTGACTCGTTTTGTTTTTTTCAATTTGAATTTCAAAACAAATATATAATTTATTGCCATTGATTTTCAATCCTATAAAATTAATTGATGATATTTTGCAAATAATTGTTGCCTAAAGAACTGACATCAATCTGCCACCTTTTTATATAACTTCCTAGAAGTACCAAGAGTATTTAGTATTGAGTATTGAGTATTGAGTATTTAGTATTTAGTGTTTATTATTTAGTATTGAGTATTTAGTATTTAGTATTTAGTGTTTATTATTTAGTATTTAGTATTTAGTATTTAGTATTTAGTATTGAGTTTTAGTATTGAGTATTTAGTATTTAGTATTTAGTATTTAGTATTTAGTATTTAGTATTTAGTATTTAGTATTTAGAATTTAGTATTTAGTATTTAGTGTTTAGTATTGAGTTTTAGTATTGAGTATTTAGTATTTAGTATTTAGTATTTAGTATTGAGTATTGAGTATTTAGTATTTAGTATTGAGTATTTAGTATTTAGTATTTATTATTTAGTATTTAGTATTTAGTATTGAGTATTTAGTATTGAGTATTTAGTATTGAGTATTTAGTATTTAGGATTTAGTATTTAGTAGTTAGTATTGAGTATTTAATATTTAGTATTGAGTATTGAGTATTTAGTATTTAGTGTTTATTATTTAGTATTTAGTATTTAGTATTTAGTATTTAGTATTTAGTGTTTATTTATTGAGTTTTAGTATTGAGTATTTAGTATTTAGTATTTAGTATTTAGTATTTAGTATTTAGTATTTAGTATTTAGTATTTAGTATTTAGTGTTTATTATTTAGTATTTAGTATTTAGTATTTAGTATTTAGTATTTAGTGTTTAGTATTGAGTTTTAGTATTGAGTATTTAGTATTTAGTATTTAGTATTGAGTATTTAGTATTTAGTATTTAGTGTTTATTATTTAGTATTTAGTATTTAGTATTTAGTGTTTAGTATTGAGTTTTAGTATTGAGTATTTAGTATTTAGTCTTTAGTATTGAGTATTGAGTATTTAGTATTTAGTATTGAGTATTTAGTATTTAGTATTGAGTATTTAGTATTTAGTATTTAGTGTTTATTATTTAGTATTGAGTATTTAGTATTTAGTATTGAGTATTTAGTGTTTAGTATTTAGTATTTAGTATTTAATATTGAGTATTTAGTATTTAGTATTTAGTATTGAGTATTTAGTATTTAGTATTTAGTATTGAGTATTTAGTATTTAGTATTTAGTGTTTATTATTTAGAGTTTAGTATTTAGTATTTAGTATCGAGTATTTTGTATTTAGTATTTAGTATTGAGTATTTAGTATTTAGTATTTAGTGTTTATTATTTAGTATTTAGTATTTAGTGTTTAGTATTTAGGGTTTAGTATTGAGTATTTAGCATTGAGTATTTAGTATTGAGTATTTAGTATTGAGTATTTAGTATTTAGTATTGAGTATTTAGTATTTAGTATTTAGTATTGAGTATTTAGTATTTAGTGTTTAGTATTTAGTATTTACTAAACCTATTATATATCTAACTTATTAATTAAATAACCTATTATATATCTAACTTATTAATTAAATAATTAATTAATTAGCTTATTAATTAACTAACCTATTATATATCTAACTTATTAATTAAATAATGTATTAATTAGCTATTAATTAACTAACCTATTATAAATCTAACTTATTAATTAACTAAACAATTATTTATCTAACTTATTAATTAATTATTTAATTAACTTATTTAATTACTCATCAAACTATCAAATTCATTTTATTATTTTGTTGTACAATATAAATGAAAATATATTTTATTTTTATTAGGATTTATATAATCTGGTTTATTGACTAATTAATTTATTAACTAATTAATAATTTAATTAATCTATCAATTCATTAATTTTGTATTTAACGAATTTAATATTTAATAAACATATTGATTAAATTGTTTATTAACTAACTAATTACTTATTTAATTTACAAAGTCTTTCCGTTGATGATATAAATAGTAAAATGAAATGAAATATAAGTATGTAGATATAATGCTGTTAAAAACTATCTTTGCATACATCGGTGATGTAAACTACGTCCACGAAACTCTAACCTCACCACAAAGGTTCCAAAACCGACATGGCTAATGAATTGGCACTGGAGGCTTCTGACACTAGCGAAATCCTGCAACTCGAAACTGATGGTTCCGAAATTGACGAATTGGTGTCCTCCAATAATCTGAAGGTCGCTCCCTCTAGCAGTGGTTTGCAAATATTAACTGAACCAACGGCCACATCCCCGTTAGACACGCCCCATTTATCTTAACCACGCCCCATTTATCTTAACCACGCCCCATTTATCTTAACCACGCCTTCATTATTTCCAAACCTGTCCTCTCCCTCTACTTACGGCCTCTCTACACATAACATAGTCCTCATTAACTACACCTTCTGCCTTACACATACCTATATAATAACATCGCTATCTAACGAAGGTACTCCCTTAAATGTTAATTCCTCTTAACCATTTCACATTAACTAAACCCAGACATCTAACTCCCGACGCCATTGACTAACATTCCTAACTTAACCATATCATTATTCACTATCTATCCCTCTTAACTCCTCAACAAAACCTGTAACCCTCGTCGCAACGATTAAAGAAACTTGCACTTTTCCTTAACGTTTCCTTAACTTTTCCTCTCGTGTTAATTATTAATCACTAATCTAATGTAATTTAGTTTTAAACCTTGGTAACCATGGTAACAAGTAAACAAATATTCCTTAGAAGTCCTTTTGAATTGTATTTACAGTAAAATCGATGAGGTATGAATCCATTCGCAAAGTTGTTCGCATTTGTTCAAATTATATTCATCTTTATATTTCCTGATTGTTATCCTTTGTATTGTTATTTTACAATTCACCCAAGTATCATTTCTTCCCATACTTCAGTTCCTCCAACTTATTGCCTCTTATTTTCATATACAGCGAAGATTCATTCTTATTCACGAATGATTCCCTGATAAGCCAAGACTTACAGAAGACGGGTTCTTCGAGTGATAATAATACAGATATCAGCAAATCCACAAAGGTAAACAGAGATAATGTTTTTCTTAGCTTAATAAATCTTCTTTTTCCCTTTTAAAAAAAATACTAGTTTACCTGTGCTGTTTATCTCATCTGAAATTATCTTTAAACTATCTGATAAATGTAATTTTAAATTAATAAATGGCCGTGATGAAATCGAACATGCACTTTTAGACTAAATTGTTGTTTTTTATTTTCATTCTATCCACACATTAAAAATTAATACCATTCATAATTCTGAAATGATTCACAAATTAATGTACCAACATTTTTACAAAATAAAATAATAATTTAAGATTTAATTTATTTTCAAATTTTCAGAAATATTTAATCTAAATAATTAAGGAAATCTTCGTTTTCATTTTTTTTCACAAAATATCTTAATTTTAAAATTTAATAATCTTTAAAATGATGTATAACTTATTTTATAAAAGTAACTATTAGTGCATCAAATATGTATTTTAAACATATGCCTGTAAAAAATAATGAATTATTATTATTAAAATAAAAATTATTATTTTATTAATTTAAATAAATTTCAGATAAAGAACATAAACAACAATAATTCAACCGATGAAAGTTTAGATGGCGATGATATTTGCTTATTAAAGGAAGGACAAGGATTTTATCCAGTCAAAGGACAATCTGGTCTTTTTTATAAGGTTTTAATTATTTATTTAAATAATAAAATCTAATTTCAATAAATTCACCCCTCCCAACACTCCCGTTCCACTCACTAAAGATTCTCTCTTCATACTCCTCAAAACCTCCCTCTACCGAATATCTATGCATTATACCGAATATCTTACCCTTCTCCACAGACTCTCTTCCCCCATACTCCCCTCCCCCTAGATTTCCCTGCTCCTATATATCCTTCCCCCTACACTTTCCTGCTCCCATACTCCTCCCCCCACACTCCACTCTCCCTAGACTTCCCTGCATCTAAACATCCCTTCCCCTACACTTCCCTTCTCTCATACTCCTCCCCCACGCATTCCCCTCCCCCTTGACTTCCCTGCTCCTATACATCCCTTCCCCTACACTTTCCTGCTCCCATACTCCTCCCCCCACACTCCACTCTCCCTAGACTTCCCTGCATCTAAACATCCCTCCCCCTACACTTCCCTGCTCTCATACTCCTCCCCCACGCATTCCCCTCTCCCATTTTCCCATACTTTCAAAATACCATCCCACACACCTTCCTTCACCCACACTCCTCTCCCTCCCTCACATACTTCTATCCGCCCACACTACCCTATACCAATACTACCTTCCCTCTCCAATCCCCCCCACACTTTCCCTCATATTCCCCCTTCCTCACCATCCCCTCCCCCACACTCCACTCCCCTCTCCCTATACTTCCCTGCTCCCATGCTCCACACCTCCACACTTACCCCATACTCCCCCTACTCAACTCTCCCCTCCTCCACCATCACCCACACTCCCCTCCCCTATCCCATGCGTCCCTCTCCCCACACTCCTCTCCCCCACACTCCACTCCCCCATACTCCTTCCCCCCAATGCTCTACTCCCTGACACTACCCTCCCGTATACTTACCTCTCCCACAGTCCCCTCCCCAACCCCATGATTCCCTCCCCCCACAAATCCATCCCCCCACACTTCCCTCCCCCCATACTTCCCTACCCCATGACTAGAAACATGCAGTGGATCACATTAAAAACGCCCACAAAAAACAAGTTTTCCAGCTGCTTCCTCAGATTTCCCAAAAACAAAACAATATGACCAGAAGACCGCTCACTTACCACGAAGAACTAGATGAACATACGTTCTCTGTGAAGTTAGTCATGCGGAAACTTCTCCCAACTTCTCCCAACATCTTTCTTACAAATTCTACTTATTACTAAGTCTTGTAATTCAAAATATAATAATTTATTTACAATAAATATAAATAAAAAATTGAATACAACTTTTTATCATTAATTATTGAATTTATATTGAATTTTTTCATTAATGCCCTCACTCCACTCATCCCTCTCCTGACTTCTGGTTCCTATGCCCCCTTCACCATCATCCTCTCTCTTAATCCCACTCTCACTCTCACTCTCACCCTCACCATCACCCTCACCATCACCATCACCCTCACCCTCACTCCCACTCCCACTTTCTCTCTCACTCACCACCATCACCCTCACCCTCACCATCACCTTCACCCTCACCATTACCCTCACCATCACCCTCACCCTCACCATCACCTTCACCCTCACTCTCACCCTCACCATCACTCTCACTCCCACCCTCATCATCACCCTCACTCCCACTCCCACTTTCTCTCTCACTCACCACCATCACCCTCACCATCACCCTCACCATCACCCTCACCATCACCCTCACCCTCACTCTCACCCTCACCATCACTCTCACTCCCACCCTCATCATCACCCTCACTCCCACTCCCACTTTCTCTCTCACTCACCACCATCACCCTCACCATCACCCTCACCATCACCCTCACCATCACCCTCACCCTCACCCTCACCCTCACCATCACTCTCACTCCCACCCTCATCATCACCCTCACTCCCACTCCCACTTTCTCTCTCACTCACCACCATCACCCTCACCATCACCCTCACCATCACCTTCACCATCACCCTCACCATCACCCTCACCATCAACCTCACCCTCACCCTCACCCTCACCATCACTCCCACTCCCACCCTCATCATCACCCTCACTCCCACTCCCACTTTCTCTCTCACTCACCACCATCACCCTCACCATCACCCTCACCATCACCTTTACCCTCACCCTCACCCTCACCATCACCCTCACCCTCACCATCACCCTCACCCTCACCCTCACCCCCACTCCCACTTTCTCTCCCACCATCACCCTCACTCCAACTTTCTTTCTCACTCACCACCATCAATAGACAACCACTAGACAATGCAGGACAATTGGAAGATATATCCCATGTTCAGATGCAATATCTGGGTCGCCAATTTGTTGCTGAAATTGGCATTTCCGAATGGAGGTCAAGGTACTTCTGGACAATGTTGTGCCTCTTGGCTTTGGTATTCTTCCTACGACTGTATCTTCACTACGTCTCGCAGTGGGTTTATTTAAGGGCGCTCAATATACCCATCAACAAGTAAGTCCCTAGGTATTATTACTCGAGTAGTATTGTAGTTAGGGATACCCAATACCCATCAACAAGTAATTACTTTATTTGTTACTTAAGAAAATATTGTAATTAATGTTACTCAATAAACCCATCAACAATAAGAACCATATAGTATTACTTAAGTAAGTATTTTAATTAATGATAATAGATATACTTATGAACAATAAGTACCATATAGTATTACTTAAGTAAGTATTTTAATTAATGATAATAGATATACTTATGAACAATAAGAACCATATAGTATTACTTAAGTAAATATTTTAGTTAATGATAATCGATATACTTATGAACAATAAGAACCATATAGTATTACTTAAGTAAGTATTTTAATTAATGATAATAGATATACTTATGAACAATAAGAACCATATAGTATTACTTAAGTAAATATTTTAGTTAATGATAATCGATATACTTATGAACAATAAGAACCATATAGTATTACTTAAGTAAGTATTTTAATTAATGATAATAGATATACTTATGAACAATAAGAACCATATAGTATTACTTAAGTAAGTATTTTAATTAATGATAATAGATATACTTATGAACAATAAGAACCATATAGTATTACTTAAGTAAGTATTTTAATTAATGATAATAGATATACTTATGAACAATAAGAACCATATAGTATTACTTAAGTAAATATTTTAGTTAATGATAATCGATATACTTATGAACAATAAGAACCATATAGTATTACTTAAGTAAATATTTTAATTAATGATAATCGATATACTTATGAACAATAAGAACCGTATAGTATTACTTAAGTAAGTATTTTAATTAATGATAATAGATATACTTATGAACAATAAGAACCGTATAGTATTACTTAAGTAAGTATTTTAATTAATGATAATAGATATACTTATGAACAATAAGAACCATATAGTATTACTTAAGTAAATATTTTAGTTAATGATAATAGATATACTTATGAACAATAAGAACCATATAGTATTACTTAAGTAAATATTTTAGTTAATGATAATAGATATACTTATGAACAATAAGAACCATATAGTATTACTTAAGTAAATATTTTAGTTAATGATAATAGATATACTTATGAACAATAAGAACCATATAGTATTACTTAAGTAAATATTTTAGTTAATGATAATAGATATACTTATGAACAATAAGAACCATATAGTATTACTTAAGTAAATATTTTAGTTAATGATAATCGATATACTTATGAACAATAAGAACCATATAGTATTACTTAAGTAAATATTTTAGTTAATGATAATAGATATACTTATGAACAATAAGAACCATATAGTATTACTTAAGTAAATATTTTAGTTAATGATAATAGATATACTTATGAACAATAAGAACCATATAGTATTACTTAAGTAAATATTTTAGTTAATGATAATAGATATACTTATGAACAATAAGAACCATATAGTATTACTTAAGTAAATATTTTAGTTAATGATAATCGATATACTTATGAACAATAAGAACCATATAGTATTACTTAAGTAAATATTTTAGTTAATGATAATAGATATACTTATGAACAATAAGAACCATATAGTATTACTTAAGTAAATATTTTAGTTAATGATAATAGATATACTTATGAACAATAAGAACCATATAGTATTACTTAAGTAAATATTTTAATTAATGATAATAGATATACTTATGAACAAGAATTATTGAATATTATTACTTAATAAAGTATTCTACTTAAGGAAATACTAAATATCCCTATGAACCTAAAGTAATGTATATTATTATCTAATTAATAATATATTTGGTAAAGTACTCAAATACCTATTAGTATTAAGTACTACCATGTAGTAATTATGTAATTAAGATGAATTGATAGTTATTAAAGTATTCACCAACAAATATAGATATTGTCTAGTAATCTGAAAACAATTGCACAGGATGGAGTTCCTTACATACACAGTTAACTTAAATTACCAAAATACCTTGTTACAGGTTAATGTCTTACCTCGTAGTTGATAGTTTTGCTAAGATGGATGTCATTAAGTTAAAAAGACTTTGTTTCGATTGCAATTCTAGTTCAATTATGAAATCAATTTACATTTTTTAATTCATTATCTCCCAACAATAGGCAACAGAAGAAGTTTCTATTATCTTGATTGGCAGTTTTTCAGTTATTCTATTGTTTAGTTTATTGGTGTTTGTACATTGGGTTAGTAAGGCTCTGTAAGTATTCATTAGTTAAATTGTAGTTTAAAATTGTAATATTTATTATATATCATTATTTATTTCTATTTTACAGTTTGTATTTATATTTATATTTATATTTATATTTATATTTATATTTATAAGTTATATATAATTATAATTATTTATATTATTTTAGAGAAATTGAATATTTATAATTATATTTTTGAAATTGATGCATATTTTGTATTCTTAAATATTAATAATTATATTTTAATAAACTTTGTTAACAAGACCAACCTCTCCAACTGACAAAATCTATCTTCTTACTAACCCCACTAATACCTACTAATACCCATTAATACCTACTAATACCCATTAGTCCTACCATATCACTAGCCCCCCCACTTCACTACCCATAACCTAGATATATTTACCTCGTGCTAGCCCCTTCTTCACTAACATACTCTTCACTAGCTCTCCTTTCCCTCAGCTCTATTAGTTACAACCCCACCTCCCCTACCCTACCTACTCCCCCTACACCACCTCCCCTACCCTACCTACTCCCCCTACACCACCTCCCCTACCCTACCTACTCCCCCTACACCACCTCCCCTACCCTACCTACTCCCCCTACACCACCTCCCCTACCCTACCTACTCCCCCTACACCACCTCCCCTACCCTACCTACTCCCCCTACACCACCTCCCCCTACACCACCTCCCCTACACCACCTCCCCCTACCATACAACCTCCCCCTACCCTAAATAATCCCCCTATCCCACCTCCCCCTACACCACCTTCCCCTACACCACCTCCCCCTACCTCACCTCCCCTACCCTACCACCTCCCCTACCCTACCACCTCCCCCTACACCACCTCCCCCTACCTCACCTCCCCCTACCATCTCCCCCTACCTCACCTCCCCCTACATCTACTCCCCCTACCTCACCTCCCCTACCCTACACTACCTCCCCCTACCCTACCTACTCCCCCTACCACCTCCCCCTACCCTACCACCTCCCCCTACCCTACCTACTCCCCCTACCACCTCCCCCTACCCTACCTTCTCCCCCTACCCTACCACTTCCCCCTACCTCACCTACCACCTCCCCCTACCACCTCCCCCTACACCTCCTCCCCCTACCTCACCTACCCCTACCCTACCACCTCCCCCTATCTCCTCCCCTACCTCCTCCCCCTACCTCCTCCTACACCTACTCCCCCTACCCCACTAGGTACTACAAAGAGTGGTTGGTGCAGTTCCGGACATTGGATCTCAATTCATCCTAATAGTTGGCGTTGAAGCCTTTCTGGATCCAATTCTGATCATGATCATAGATTGCATCATCGGGGTTCGGTTTCATTACGATGTCGTTTATGATGTAATAATTACTATAGATTTGCACCAATATCCTGCTAATCCGCAGTTAAGTTGTCATTATCGTGGGTCCCCCTCACTGAACTCTATTTATGAATCTCTTTCTCCATTAATCACTTCGATGTTAACTTCGTAAAACCCGCGCCTAGATTCAACTATCATTAATTGCCACCCCACAACTCTACTAATAATCACTAAACCCCACTCATTATTATGATTACTTAACCCCGTAAAGCTATTTCCAACCCATAATAGCCACTCCCCCATTAAAGCTACCATTAGAGTTCTGAGAATGAAAACCTCACTAAGCTCTCCCCCTACTAGCGCTATAAAGACAAGGGCGGGGATGCCCCCATCGCTGATTTTATGAAACTCTACTACCACTACTTGAGGGTCGAAGGTTCGGGTCTCAGCGGGGCTCTGATTTATGTGTTTCTATTGTTCTTCAGTTGTTTCATCAGCATCTGCATCCTGTACATGTACTTCTTGAGGTTAAATGACCTTCAAGGTCAAGGTCACATCGCAATAAACATTAAGCGACATAATACCACTGTTAAGATATAATACCATACTTAAGATATAATACCACTGTTAAGATATAATACCACACTTAAGGTATAATACCACTGTTAAGATATAATACCACACTTAAGATATAATACCACACATAAGATATAATACCACTGTTAAGAAATAATACCACACTTAAGATATAATACCACTGTTAAGATATAATACCACACTTAAGATATAATACCACACTTAAGATATAATACCACACTTAAGGTATAATACCACTGTTAAGAAATAATACCACACTTAAGATATAATACCACACTTAAGATATAATACCACACTTAAGATATAATACCACTGTTAAGAAATAATACCACACTTAAGATATAATACCACTGTTAAGATATAATACCACACTTAAGATATAATACCACACTTAAGATATAATACATCACTTAAGATATAATACCACTGTTAAGAAATAATACCACACTTAAGATATAATACCACTGTTAAGATATAATACCACACTTAAGATATAATACCACACTTAAGTTATAATACCACACTTAAGATATAATGCCACACATAAGATATAATACCACTGTTAAGAAATAATACCACACTTAAGATATAATACCACACTTAAGATATAATACCACACTTAAGATATAATACCACTGTTAAGAAATAATACCACACTTAAGATATAATACCACTGTTAAGATATAATACCACACTTAAGATATAATACCACACTTAAGTTATAATACCACACTTAAGATATAATACCACACATAAGATATAATACCACTGTTAAGAAATAATACCAAACTTAAGATATAATACCACACTTAAGATATAATACCACACTTAAGATATAATACCACTGTTAAGAAATAATACCACACTTAAGATATAATACCACACTTAAGATATAATACCACTGTTAAGAAATAATACCACACTTAAGATATAATACCACTGTTAAGATATAATACCACACTTAAGATATAATACCACACTTAATATATAATACCACACTTAAGATATAATACCACTGTTAAGATATAATACCACACTTAAGATATAATACCACTGTTAAGATATAATACCACACTTAAGATGTAATACCACACTTAAGATATAATACCACACTTAAGATATAATATGACACTTAAGATATAATACCACACTTAAGATATAATACCACTGTTAAGATATAATACCACACTTAAGATATAATATCACACTTAAGACATAATACCACACTTAAGATATAATACCACACTTAAGATATAATACCACACTTAAGACATAATACCACTGTTAAGATATAATACCACACTTAAGATATAATACCACTGTTAAGATATATTACCACACTTAAGATATAATACCACACTTAAGATAGAATACCACTGTTAATATATAATACCACACTTAAGATATAATACCACACTTAAAATATAATACCACACTTAAGATTGAATACCACACTTAAGATATAATACCACACTTAAGATAGAATACCACTGTTAAGATATAATACCACACTTAAGATATAATACCACTGTTAAGATATAATACCACACTTAAGATATAATACCACTGTTAAGATATAATACCACACTTAAGATATAATACCACACTTAAGATATAATACCACACTTAAGATATAATACCATTGTTAAGATAGAATCCCGGTTAAATTTACAGAAATCAACTTGTAATTTATTTCCAATATTTAGAAATCTCCAAATATTTCATTTCAATATATTTATTTACTATTTTTGTATTGGAATTTACTGAAATTCAATCTTTTACTGCTACTCAAATTCTCTATTTACTCAGGTTACATAACAATGGTCGATTGCTGGACATCTACTGGAGATTGCACGGGGAGGAAACCACTTTTCACATTCCCCTAGATTTGGAGGTGAGTCGATTATTGATGAGCTTTATCGACAATGTTACATCATCGCAATGTAAATCTAAGTCTAAAAATGTGTTAATTTCCGTAACACGATGACGCAATCTTAAAGGTTTCTAATGAAGAGTTGGCTGCAGTTTTAAAATCCTCTGAAGATTGGAGAGGTGAGCAGGGAGAACGCAGGAAAACAGCAGTTTACGATTACGTTTGGGAACAGGAAAAGGTTTCAGAATTTATGTTTTTAAGTTTGTTAAAAGAAATAAAGTAGCTTTATTATTACATCATCATAATTACATCATCATTAAATTAAATATTGTATATATTTGATTAGCAGGTAAAGATTATATAATACTATTATTTATCTCCGACACCTCTTCCTTTGACTAAAATAACTTTCCTTACCAAATACAACTTCTTCTTTTATACTCTTTTGACTTTACTACATTCATATTACATAATTAGTACATTATGTAATATATCTATTATATATAAATTATATAATAAATTATATTAACATATTCTATAACCTTCATTCATAATTATACACATTATACACATTATATATATTATATACATTATATATATTATATACATTATATACATTACATATATTATACACATTATATATATTATATACATTATATACATTATATACATTATACACATTATATACATTATATATATTATATATATTATATACATTATATATATTATATATATTATATACATTATATATATTATACACATTATATATATATTATATACATTATATACATTATATACATTATATACATTATATACATTATATATATTATATATATTATATATATTATATACATTATACACATTATATACATTATACACATTATATATATTATATACATTATATATATTATATACATTATACACATTATACACATTGTACACATAATACACATTATACACATTAAACACATTATATACATTATACACATTATACACATTATATACATTATACATATTATATACATTATACACATTATACATTGACAGACATGTCTCCATTTGACCATCACATCTCAATATGTCACACATATGTCACATACATTTCATTTTCATTTTACTACTCATTTTACGTCTGGTAATATCCAATATCACATCACCTTACCCACAAAGTCTCAGTAAATATACACAACCTTTGCTTCCCATATCACCCCTTCTTAACCCTCACCCTCGCCCTCTTCCATTACCCCTCACATTATCGCCAGTTACAAGTCACTATTTGGGACCTAGACCGGACGAAACGTAAACAGGAAGTTGATCGATTTCGAGAGGTCACCACCCACATTGCAGTTCACACCCTACATTTGGATGGCCTTAGGGAACTCTATCGCCATTGGCTGAGAACTCCTAATGGAGCTATTGTAGAGGTTAGTAGGGTAACAAGGTGGGTATAAGGGTAACAAGGTGGGTATAGGTGTAGCAAGGTGGTTATAAGGGTAGCAAGGTGGTTATAAGGGTAACAAGGTGGGTATAAGGGTAACAAGGCGTGTATAAGGGTAGCAAGGTGGTTATAAGGGTAGCAAGGTGGTTATAAGGGTAGCAAGGTGGGTATAAGGGTAACAAGGTAGGTATAAGGATAACAAAGTGGGTATAAATATAAACACTACAATTTCAAATACCTTAACTTTCATTTTGTATTTAAAATTTGTATTAAACATTTAAAATTGTTTATCTTGTCATAGAAAGATTCTCAGTATTTAAAAATATCTTCATTATCTTATTATGTAAGAGTTGTAATTCTACTTTACTTTGTAGGTATTCGGGGACATGGCAATATCTGGAATGAGTAAAGAAGTTGAAGAGGTGTTGTCTTACACGAAAGAAGATGATAAAGATCTCAATACTGCCTCGCCTCCCAGTGTTAGTGATGTCATGTAAAACATCAATAATAATTACATAATAACTTTATTGTGAGATATTTTTGAAATTCTTGATTATAAAACCATTTTCTCCCAAAATAGAAAATTTCCATTTTAGAAAGTGATTGAAATTAAACAACAAATCTGAATGTGATATTAATGTAATGTGATATACGAGTTATTTATTGTTATATCTAATCGCTTCTTATGTATCAACTCTAATTACATAACTGCTTTAGACTTAAACAGACTTACATATATTGTCTACATTGTAAATGCATTTTTATGGCTATCGAAATATTATTATTACTATTTGTGTTATTTTATTTATGCTTATCAGGATATATTCAATAAACTTTAAAAATAAAGAATTTATTATAAGTATTGCGTAATATTATATAATAATCTAAATAATAATACATTTCATATACACGGTATATTATGAAAATAAGCATATCACAGAATTTCAGATTAGTTTGATTTAATTTTCTTCGGGTTTTTTCAATCTATTTATAGAGTCGATTATTGCTTTTCTGTTTTAAAAAGTAGACTTTAGATAGCATTCACTCTACAAGAATACAGTTTAATTACCTGAATACGGCTTGTTTGAAGACGAATGCTCCAACGTGACCCGAGTCCACCATTCTGAGTTCCGCCCCAGGCCATAATTCCTATATGTCATACTTTAGCATAATTATATATCTCCAAATTGCGAATATCATGTAAAATAATTTCAAATAAAACCTAAAAGGATAGAAACAAATCTTCGAGTTCAAATCTTAAGTGTTATCCTCTAATATACCTTCAAAAACCTCTCCACTATAATCCAACTGCCAATACTTGTAAATATATCATCCTTCTCTACCTGCATTCATAGACATTTCAAATCATTCTACTTACCACCAGATTCAATCACCTACACTTTATGTTTACACACATAAAATACACACACATACACGCACACATATATATATATAAATTTATACATATATATATATATATTTATATATATATATAAGTATATCTATATGTTATCCTCTACCTCCTCTACCTCCACCAGTTCCCAGCCTCCTTTCCACTAGACTTCAACACAACTGACCTGTAAATTAGCGATGCTCTCCCTAGGAATGTAGCTGTCCATCTTTGCAGCTACGATAATTATGGCATTTGTGTCTGCGGGTTTCGGAAAATTAGCTAGATGCGTGAACTCGTCCATTACTCCGGCCATGAAGTGTAGCGCTACCTGGAGTTGCCGTGGTTACGGTAGCGCAGGCGCTATAGGCATCCGCTAATTAGGCCGCGCGTTAACCTGGTGCTCCTGGCTCCGGTTAATGCCCACGATATCTCTTGCGTTCAACGCCTGAATTGTTTTATGAACAGCTCCGGCAACCATTTTGTAAAGTGGATGCAGGGGATTTTTGTAGGGGTCTGCTGGATGTGGGAGGGGTTACGAGTCATTCAGTGGGTCTTGTGGTGGTCTGTTGTGTATAGAAATAAAGAAGTTAATAAAGTGTTAAATGAAAGATTGAGCTTATACATAAAGGACACAATTATCCAGCTAATTAATATATGACTTCTGTTGTAGGGTAACGTAATACTCATGAAATTAATTTAGGATTTATATATTAAACTAAGAATTAATTTTGTATTTAAAATTATTCCTAAATAAATGTGAAATAATATTTAATGTGAATGTTTAAATGAGAAATATTGAATTAATTTAAAAGAAATATAAATATTGGTTCATATAATAAGAATAGTAAGGTTTATGTCCAGATGGTTATAGTTAGTTTTAAGTATTTGTTTATTAGGTTTGTAATTATTTTCAATCAGAATAATAAAATCTCTCAATTCAAAACAAATTGTATATCTACCTTTATCATTTAATTTAATTTCTTGATGATCCTTGGTTTCTTCTGCTTGATTATTGGTGTCATTCTTTGTTTTTTTTTCCGAATTTGTAGGCCATTCCTCATCCTCATGTTTAAACTCTTGAGCAAACGTGATGCCAGCAATAAAGGCTTCTTTTTGTTTTAACTGTATGTGCGATTAGTAAGAAAGTATTTACCTGGAAAAGAAGAAGTATTTACAGAGTCAAAGATAATGAGCCGAGTAAATTAGCTGAGATTGAGCATTTCAGATTTTGAGAAGACACATGAATAGAAGGTTAGAGGTATGGAAGGAAAAACAGATGACTTCATTTTAGTTTACATTAATTTACATTTGTATTAATTATATATAAATATACATTATATAATACATATTCAATTTAATTAATATTAATACAATTTATATTATATTTATTATTTACAATATATATTTTTATTAAAGAATCAGAATTTTTTAATTCCATAAATACCTGTATTAATATATAGATCTGTATAACTATAGATCTGTAATATTATAGACCTGATTACTATAGACCTGTATACTACATATATCTAGATTACAATTGTGTAAATTCATAGATATCTTCTTTTATATTAGATTTAAGTACTTGTTTTTCGGTATAATAATCAATATGCTATAAATATTAATATTTAAATAAATATATATAAATTTAATAATAATTAATTACTTTCAATAAACAATAAATGTGTAAATGTCTTTGTTTTGATTTACTAGTGATATCTTTATACAGTTTAATATTTTAAACATTGTAATTTTAAAATAATTTAATAAAACTTTAAAATTATAATAAAATATTTAATTACACATAATATGCATTTAAATAAGCAATTATTACTAAAATGTAATCAATATAAAATGAATTAGTAAATATAAAGATTTTTGAATTTATTTTTAAATTTTGAAATTACTACATACTTAATATACTTAATATACTTAATATACTTAACATACGTAACATACTTAATATACTTAACATACTTAATATACTTAATATACTTAACAACATAACATACATAATATACTTAATATACTTAATATACTTAACATACATAATATATTTAATATACTTAATATAATTAATATAATTAATATATTTAATATACTTAATATACTTAATATACGTAACATACTTAATATACTTAACATACTTAATATACTTAATATACTTAACAACATAACATACATAATATACTTAATATACTTAACATACATAATATATTTAATATACTTAATATAATTAATATAATTAATATATTTAATATACTTAATATACTTAATATACTTAACATACGTAACATACTTAATATACTTAACATACTTAATATACTTAATATACTTAACAACATAACATACATAATATACTTAATATACTTAATATACTTAACATACATAATATATTTAATATACTTAATATAATTAATATAATTAATATATTTAATATACTTAATATACTTAATATACTTAATATACGTAACATACTTAATATACTTAACATACTTAATATACTTAATATACTTAACAACATAACATACATAATATACTTAATATACTTAACATACATAATATATTTAATATACTTAATATAATTAATATAATTAATATATTTAATATACTTAATATACTTAATATACTTAACATACGTAACATACTTAATATACTTAACATACTTAATATACTTAATATACTTAACAACATAACATACATAATATACTTAATATACTTAATATACTTAACATACATAATATATTTAATATACTTAATATAATTAATATAATTAATATATTTAATATACTTAATATACTTAACATACGTAACATACTTAATATACTTAACATACTTAATATACTTAATATACTTAACAACATAACATACATAATATACTTAATATACTTAATATACTTAACATACATAATATACTTAATATACTTAATATAATTAATATAATTAATATATTTAATATACTTAATATACTTAATATACTATATTATATATTATATATATTCAACAATTAATTAATATAACTAAAGTATATTTGAAAAGCACTCCCAAGAGAATCTAAAGAATGAAATTAACCGACGAATCTGAAGATCTCAAAGACTTTAGGAATTCTTCTCCGTAAATAGAATTATTGTTATATTGTTGTCTTAATAATTCCCATGGAATAGATGCACTCATTACACCCTAGAGAGTGTGGTGAGGAGTGTAGTGAGGAGTGTGGTGAGGAGTGTAGTGTGGAGTGTGGTTAGGAGTGTGGTGAGGAGTGTGGTGAGGAGTGTAGTGAGGAGTGTAGTGAGGAGTGTAGTGAGGAGTGTGGTGTGATGAGGAGTGTGGTGAGGAGTGTGGTGAGGAGTGTGGTGAGGAGTGTGGTGAGGAGTGTGGTTAGTCTTCATTTACTAACCTCAGTAAATGCAGTTGATGCTGTACTCCATGAGAGACAAGGTACTAAAGAGACTGGCTTAGGCCAAGCTGAAGCTGCAAGTGATGCCATCTAATGGTCAAGTAAAGAAATAGATGTGAAGCGAATGGTAGTTAATCGAATGGAAGGTAATCGAATAAGACTTGGTGAATATAAATAGAGAAGTCATGTGGTAGAAATAACACACATCATAGAAACTCATAAATAATAAGAATAAACTATTTCAAAACTTTACAAATAATAGATTTTATTTATATACAATATTTTAAAATATTGTACCCCTATTTTTAAAACTACTCGGATACTTTTTAATATCATTGTGTACCAACATGACCACCCATAGAAATTCCGGTAAGACCCAGGGGTCCATATCCTGACCTCTGACACCAATGTAGTAAAGCCAAAGATTCTAACATTAATGCTCCACCCATGATAAATAGATCTGTGACATTTCGAAGATTTGACCTTCTAGAAAGTTGAAAGTTAATTCATATTAATGGCTGTATCTTAAAACATAATGCATTATGTTTAATCAGTAATTAATTAGTTATCAAATATAGTAAATTATTAATTTACTGTATACATTTGAATGTAGATTAATTTTTAAATATTTTCAAAATAAAATTAATGAATGTATTAAATATTAATATTATTATTAATATTATTTGATATTCAAATAAATTACATACAAATTATTATATAATAATTATTTTCTAATATAAAAATTTATAATATATACAATCAATATTATATAATATTAGAAATAAATGATCAGTATAAATTAATATAATAATACATACAGATAAAAATATATTTAGACTTTGAGTTCATATTTTATTTACGAATATCTAACCATAAACAAATGTCAATTAATAAAAAACATAAGTATAATTATAGTTGTCTAAATATATATGAATAGATAAATGTAATTTATATTAATGTTCTATTGAACTCTACTCAATATGTTATGATATGGAATCAACAATTGTAATATGGAATATAATAAACTATGAGTTATTAAATAATATTATTGAGAATAGAAATTTATTACAATTGATATAATAAAAACAGTTTCTAGAGAAATTGAAATTGACCAACAATTGTTCTTTTGGTTTTCTACATCCATCTTATGATTAATTTAAAGTTAAGATAAACTATAAGATCTTATCAATATTTAAATCTTCAGATTAGTCTTAAGTTCAAATACACTTATTTATAGAGTATATTGTAAATAATATAAACACATAATTCTACAATAATTATTATAAACAATTATTACAATTAATGAATCTAGAAAATTCTTATATTAATTTACAATTTAATTATGAAACTAACATTTATAGACTAATGGTATTTATTTGATTATATTAACAATGTATTACTGTGGTAAGGATACAAAATGGATTTTCTAAAATAATTGAACCAATTCCAGCTTCTTTGATTAAAGGTCGTGCCAGGAAAGTTCTCCTTCGCCAGAAAAACTAAACAAAAATATTATGAATAAATTCCTAATAATTATTTTACGGTTTTTGATCAATTGTCTTTTTAAAGAAATAATTTAAATTGATCAAAAGATGTTTTTGTTTGTGTTAGTAGTATATGTCCTACAATGTGGGAATTGTTGATAGAGTAAGTAGTGTTGGTAGAGTAAGTATTGTTGGTAGAGTAAGTAGTGTTGGTAGAGTAAGTAGTGTTGGTAGAGTAAGTAGTTTTACTAGAGTAAGTAGTGTTGGTAGAGTATGTAGTGTTGGTAGAGTAAGTAGTGTTGGTAGAGTAAGTAGTGTTGGTAGAGTAAGTAGTGTTACTAGAGTAAGTAGTGTTGGTAGAGTAAGTAGTGTTACTAGAGTAAGTAGTGTTGGTAGAGTAAGTAGTGTTGGTAGAGTAAGTAGTGTTGGTAGAGTAAGTAGTGTTGGTAGAGTAAGTAGTGTTGGTAGAGTAAGTAATGTTGGTAGAGTAAATAGTGTTGGTAGAGTAAGTAGTGTTACTAGAGTAAGTAGTGTTGGTAGAGTAAGTAGTGTTACTAGAGTAAGTAGTGTTGGTAGAGTAAGTAGTGTTGGTAGAGTAAGTAGTGTTGGTAGAGTAAGTAATGTTGGTAGAGTAAATAGTGTTGGTAGAGTAAGTAGTGTTGCTAGAGTAAGTAGTGTTGGTAGAGTAAGTAGTGTTACTAGAGTAAGTGGTGTTGCTAGAGTAAGTAGTTTTAATAGAGTAAGTAGTGTTGGTAGAGTAAGTAGTTTTAATAGAGTAAGTAGTGTTGGTAGAGTAAGTAGTGTTGGTAGAGTAAGTAGTGTTACTAGAGTAAGTAGTGTTGGTAGAGTAAGTAGTGTTGGTAGAGTAAGTAGTGTTGGTAGAGTAAGTAGTGTTGGTAGAGTAAGTAGTGTTGCTAGAGTAAGTAGTGTTACTAGAGTAAGTAGTGTTGGTAGAGTAAGTAGTGTTGGTAGAGTAAGTAGTGTTGGTAGAGTAAGTAGTGTTGGTAGAGTAAGTAGTGTTACTAGAGTAAGTAGTGTTGCTAGAGTAAGTAGTGTTGGTAGAGTAAGTAGTGTTGGTAGAGTAAGTAGTGTTGGTAGAGTAAGTAGTGTTGGTAGAGTAAGTAGTTTTAATAGAGTAAGTAGTGTTGGTAGAGTAAGTGGTGTTGCTAGAGTAAGTAGTGTTGGTAGAGTAAGTAGTGTTGGTAGAGTAAGTAGTGTTACTAGAGTAAGTAGTGTTGGTAGAGTAAGTAGTGTTGGTAGAGTAAGTAGTGTTGGTAGAGTAAGTAGTGTTGGTAGAGTAAGTAGTGTTGGTAGAGTAAGTAGTGTTGGTAGAGTAAGTAGTGTTGGTAGAGTAAGTAGTGTTACTAGAGTAAGTAGTGTTGGTAGAGTAAGTAGTGTTGGTAGAGTAAGTAGTATTGGTAGAGTAAGTAGTGTTGGTAGAGTAAGTAGTGTTGGTAGAGTAAGTAGTGTTGGTAGAGTAAGTAGTGTTGGTAGAGTAAGTAGTGTTGGTAGAGTAAGTAGTGTTGCTAGAGTAAGTAGTGTTGGTAGAGTAAGTAGTGTTGGTAGAGTAAGTAGTGTTGGTAGAGTAAGTAGTGTTGGTAGAGTAAGTAGTGTTACTAGAGTAAGTAGTGTTGGTATAGTAAGTAGTGTTGATAGAGTAAGTAGTGTTACTAGAGTAAGTAGTGTTGGTAGAGTAAGTAGTGTTGGTAGAGTAAGTAGTGTTGGTAGAGTAAGTAGTGTTGGTAGAGTAAGTAGTGTTGGTAGAGTAAGTAGTGTTGGTAGAGTAAGTAGTGTTGGTAGAGTAAGTAGTGTTGGTAGAGTAAGTAGTGTTGGTACAGTAAGTAGTGTTGGTAGAGTAAGTAGTGTTGGTAGAGTAAGTAGTGTTGCTAGAGTAAGTAGTGTTGGTAGAGTAAGTAGTGTTGGTAGAGTAAGTAGTGTTGGTAGAGTAAGTAGTGTTGGTAGAGTAAGTAGTGTTGCTAGAGTAAGTAGTGTTGGTAGAGTAAATAGTGTTGGTAGAGTAAGTAGTGTTGGTAGAGTAAGTAGTGTTGGTAGAGTAAGTAGTATTGGTAGAGTAAGTAGTGTTGGTAGAGTAAGTAGTGTTGGTAGAGTAAGTAGTGTTACTAGAGTAAGTAGTGTTGGTAGAGTAAGTAGTGTTGGTAGAGTAAGTAGTGTTGGTAGAGTAAGTAGTGTTACTAGAGTAAGTAGTGTTGGTAGAGTAAGTAGTGTTGGTAGAGTAAGTAGTGTTGGTAGAGTAAGTAGTGTTGGTAGAGTAAGTAGTGTTGGTAGAGTAAGTAGTGTTGGTAGAGTAAGTAGTGTTGGTAGAGTAAGTAGTGTTGGTAGAGTAAGTAGTGTTGGTAGAGTAAGTAGTGTTGGTAGAGTAAGTAGTGTTGGTAGAGTAAGTAGTGTTGCTAGAGTAAGTAGTGTTGGTAGAGTAAGTAGTGTTGGTACAGTAAGTAGTGTTGGTAGAGTAAGTAGTGTTGGTAGAGTAAGTAGTGTTGCTAGAGTAAGTAGTGTTGGTAGAGTAAGTAGTGTTACTAGAGTAAGTAGTGTTACTAGAGTAAGTAGTGTTACTAGAGTAAGTAGTGTTGGTAGAGTAAGTAGTGTTGGTAGAGTAAGTAGTGTTACTAGAGTAAGTAGTGTTGCTAGAGTAACTAGTGTTGGTAGAGTAAGTAGTGTTGGTAGAGTAAGTAGTGTTGGTAGAGTAAGTAGTGTTGCTAGAGTAAGTAGTGTTGCTAGAGTAAGTAGTGTTACTAGAGTAAGTAGTGTTGGTAGAGTAAGTAGTGTTGGTAGAGTAAGTAGTGTTGGTAGAGTAAGTAGTGTTACTAGAGTAAGTAGTGTTGGTAGAGTAAGTAGTGTTGGTAGAGTAAGTAGTGTTGGTAGAGTAAGTAGTGTTGGTAGAGTAAGTAGTGTTGGTAGAGTAAGTAGTGTTGGTAGAGTAAGTAGTGTTGGTAGAGTAAGTAGTGTTGGTAGAGTAAGTAGTGTTGGTAGAGTAAGTAGTGTTGGTAGAGTAAGTAGTGTTGGTAGAGTAAGTAGTGTTGGTAGAGTAAGTAGTGTTGGTAGAGTAAGTAGTGTTGGTAGAGTAAGTAGTGTTGGTAGAGTAAGTAGTGTTGGTAGAGTAAGTAGTGTTGGTAGAGTAAGTAGTGTTGGTAGAGTAAGTAGTGTTGGTAGAGTAAGTAGTGTTGGTAGAGTAAGTAGTGTTGGTAGAGTAAGTAGTGTTGGTAGAGTAAGTAGTGTTGGTAGAGTAAGTAGTGTTGGTAGAGTAAGTAGTGTTGGTAGAGTAAGTGGTGTTGGTAGAGTAAGTAGTGTTGGTAGAGTAAGTAGTGTTGGTAGAGTAAGTAGTGTTGGTAGAGTAAGTAGTGTTGGTAGAGTAAGTAGTGTTGGTAGAGTAAGTAGTGTTGGTAGAGTAAGTAGTGTTGGTAGAGTAAGTAGTGTTGGTAGAGTAAGTAGTGTTGGTAGAGTAAGTAGTGTTGGTAGAGTAAGTAGTGTTGGTAGAGTAAGTAGTGTTGGTAGAGTAAGTAGTGTTGGTAGAGTAAGTAGTGTTACTAGGGTAAGTAGTGTTACTAGAGTAAGTAGTGTTGGTAGAGTAAGTAGTGTTGGTAGAGTAAGTAGTGTTGGTAGAGTAAGTAGTGTTGGTAGAGTAAGTAGTGTTGGTAGAGTAAGTAGTGTTGGTAGAGTAAGTAGTGTTGGTAGAGTAAGTAGTGTTGGTAGAGTAAGTAGTGTTACTAGAGTAAGTAGTGTTACTAGAGTAAGTAGTGTTGGTAGAGTAAGTAGTGTTACTAGAGTAAGTAGTGTTGGTAGAGTAAGTAGTGTTGGTAGAGTAAGTAGTGTTGCTAGAGTAAGTAGTGGTACTAGAGTAAGTAGTGTTGGTAGAGTAAGTAGTGTTGGTAGAGTAAGTAGTGTTGGTAGAGTAAGTAGTGTTGCTAGAGTAAGTAGTGTTACTAGAGTAAGTAGTGTTGCTAGAGTAAGTAGTGGTACTAGAGTAAGTAGTGTTGGTAGAGTAAGTAGTGTTGGTAGAGTAAGTAGTGTTGGTAGAGTAAGTAGTGTTGGTAGAGTAAGTAGTGTTGCTAGAGTAAGTAGTGTTGGTAGAGTAAGTAGTCTTGCTAGAGTAAGTAGTGTTGGTAGAGTAAGTAGTGTTGGTAGAGTAAGTAGTGTTTGTAGAGTAAGTAGTGTTGGTAGAGTAAGTAGTGTTACTAGAGTAAGTAGTGTTGGTAGAGTAAGTAGTGTTGGTAGAGTAAGTAGTGTTTGTAGAGTAAGTAGTGTTGGTAGAGTAAGTAGTGTTACTAGAGTAAGTAGTGTTGGTAGAGTAAGTAGTGTTGGTAGAGTAAGTAGTGTTGGTAGAGTAAGTAGTGTTGGTAGAGTAAGTAGTGTTGCTAGAGTAAGTAGTGTTACTAGAGTAAGTAGTGTTGCTAGAGTAAGTAGTGGTACTAGAGTAAGTAGTGTTGGTAGAGTAAGTAGTGTTGGTAGAGTAAGTAGTGTTGGTAGAGTAAGTAGTGTTGCTAGAGTAAGTAGTGTTGGTAGAGTAAGTAGTCTTGCTAGAGTAAGTAGTGTTGGTAGAGTAAGTAGTGTTGGTAGAGTAAGTAGTGTTTGTAGAGTAAGTAGTGTTGGTAGAGTAAGTAGTGTTACTAGAGTAAGTAGTGTTGGTAGAGTAAGTAGTGTTGGTAGAGTAAGTAGTGTTTGTAGAGTAAGTAGTGTTGCTAGAGTAAGTAGTGTTACTAGAGTAAGTAGTGTTGGTAGAGTAAGTAGTGTTGGTAGAGTAAGTAGTGTTGGTAGAGTAAGTAGTGTTGGTAGAGTAAGTAGTGTTGGTAGAGTAAGTAGTGTTTGTAGAGTAAGTAGTGTTGGTAGAGTAAGTAGTGTTACTAGAGTAAGTAGTGTTGGTAGAGTAAGTAGTGTTGGTAGAGTAAGTAGTGTTGGTAGAGTAAGTAGTGTTACTAGAGTAAGTAGTGTTGGTAGAGTAAGTAGTGTTGGTAGAGTAAGTAGTGTTGGTAGAGTAAGTAGTGTTACTAGAGTAAGTAGTGTTGGTAGAGTAAGTAGTGTTGGTAGAGTAAGTAGTGTTTGTAGAGTAAGTAGTGTTGGTAGAGTAAGTAGTGTTGGTAGAGTAAGTAGTGTTGGTAGAGTAAGTATTGTTGGTAGAGTAAGTAGTGTTGCTAGAGTAAGTAGTGTTGGTAGAGTAAGTATTGTTGGTAGAGTAAGTAGTGTTACTAGAGTAAGTAGTGTTGGTAGAGTAAGTAGTGTTACTAGAGTAAGTAGTGTTGGTAGAGTAAGTAGTGTTGGTAGAGTAAGTAGTGTTGGTAGAGTAAGTAGTGTTGGTAGAGTAAGTAGTGTTGGTAGAGTAAGTAGTGTTGGTAGAGTAAGTAGTGTTGGTAGAGTAAGTATTGTTTGTAGAGTAAGTAGTGTTGGTAGAGTAAGTAGTGTTACTAGAGTAAGTAGTGTTGGTAGAGTAAGTAGTGTTGCTAGAGTAAGTAGTGTTGGTAGAGTAAGTATTGTTGGTAGAGTAAGTAGTGTTACTAGAGTAAGTAGTGTTGGTAGAGTAAGTAGTGTTGGTAGAGTAAGTAGTGTTGGTAGAGTAAGTAGTGTTGGTAGAGTAAGTAGTGTTGGTAGAGTAAGTAGTGTTTGTAGAGTAAGTAGTGTTGGTAGAGTAAGTAGTGTTACTAGAGTAAGTAGTGTTGGTAGAGTAAGTAGTGTTGGTAGAGTAAGTAGTGTTGGTAGAGTAAGTAGTGTTACTAGAGTAAGTAGTGTTGGTAGAGTAAGTAGTGTTGGTAGAGTAAGTAGTGTTGGTAGAGTAAGTAGTGTTACTAGAGTAAGTAGTGTTGGTAGAGTAAGTAGTGTTGGTAGAGTAAGTAGTGTTTGTAGAGTAAGTAGTGTTGGTAGAGTAAGTAGTGTTGGTAGAGTAAGTAGTGTTGGTAGAGTAAGTATTGTTGGTAGAGTAAGTAGTGTTGCTAGAGTAAGTAGTGTTGGTAGAGTAAGTATTGTTGGTAGAGTAAGTAGTGTTACTAGAGTAAGTAGTGTTGGTAGAGTAAGTAGTGTTACTAGAGTAAGTAGTGTTGGTAGAGTAAGTAGTGTTGGTAGAGTAAGTAGTGTTGGTAGAGTAAGTAGTGTTGGTAGAGTAAGTAGTGTTGGTAGAGTAAGTAGTGTTGCTAGAGTAAGTAGTGTTGGTAGAGTAAGTATTGTTGGTAGAGTAAGTAGTGTTGGTAGAGTAAGTAGTGTTGGTAGAGTAAGTAGTGTTACTAGAGTAAGTAGTGTTGGTAGAGTAAGTAGTGTTACTAGAGTAAGTAGTGTTGGTAGAGTAAGTAGTGTTGGTAGAGTAAGTAGTGTTACTAGAGTAAGTAGTGTTGGTAGAGTAAGTAGTGTTGGTAGAGTAAGTAGTGTTGGTAGAGTAAGTAGTGTTGGTAGAGTAAGTAGTGTTGGTAGAGTAAGTAGTGTTGCTAGAGTAAGTAGTGTTGGTAGAGTAAGTATTGTTGGTAGAGTAAGTAGTGTTGGTAGAGTAAGTAGTGTTGGTAGAGTAAGTAGTGTTACTAGAGTAAGTAGTGTTGGTAGAGTAAGTAGTGTTACTAGAGTAAGTAGTGTTACTAGAGTAAGTAGTGTTGGTAGAGTAAGTATTGTTGGTAGAGTAAGTAGTGTTACTAGAGTAAGTAGTGTTGGTAGAGTAAGTAGTGTTACTAGAGTAAGTAGTGTTGGTAGAGTAAGTAGTGTTGGTAGAGTAAGTAGTGTTGGTAGAGTAAGTAGTGTTGGTAGAGTAAGTAGTGTTGGTAGAGTAAGTAGTGTTGCTAGAGTAAGTAGTGTTGGTAGAGTAAGTATTGTTGGTAGAGTAAGTAGTGTAATCTAACATGATCTCCAGTCCCTGCCAAATGAATTACAATAGGTTTATAATCTAAAGGATTATGTTCCATTGTTGACCAAGTAATAGGTAGTACTGCCTGGAATCTGGTGAAGATGTGGAGTGGAGATAGTGAGTGATATGGGGATGTTTAGTGGAATTGAGAATACAATAGTTGATTGTGATAACTAATTGTATTGTTTATATAAGTAAGTAATAAGTAAGTAATTTATAATAAGATTAAAATTTCAAAAGTAAACAAAATCTTAAGTCTTAAGTGAAATAAAATATAAAATAATGACTTTCTTATTTATAAAATGTATAAAATCCTGAAATGATAATTACATAAATAATTGTTGTTACTTTTGAATACAAACTAATATAAAACTAATGATGTAACAAAATAATGACATAATCGGGTCACCTTGCTAATCTACTTTCTTCCGGAAGGATACCGGGCATTATGTTTGCGAAAGGTGATACGAAATGACCTTCAATAATTCTGCAATCGACGTGGAGTTCATCCTAAGTAATGTACTTATTAAGTAGTTAATAATTATAGAATATATAATGTACTTATTAAGTAGTTAATAATTATAGAATATATAATGTACTTATTAAGTAGCTAATAACTATAGAATATATAACGTACTTATTAAGTAGTTAATAACTATAGTATATATAATGTACTTATTAAGTAGTTAATAACTATAGTATATATAATGTACTTATTAAGTAGTTAATAACTATAGAATATATAATGTACTTATTAAGTAGTTAATAACTATAGTATATATAATGTACTTATTAAGTAGTTAATAACTATAGAATATATAATGTACTTATTAAGTAGTTAATAACTATAGTATATATAATGTACTTATTAAGTAGTTAATAACTATTGAATATATAATGTACTTATTAAGTAGTTAATAACTATAGAATATATAATGTACTTATTAAGTAGTTAATAACTATAGTATATATAATGTACTTATTAAGTAGTTAATAACTATAGTATATATAATGTACTTATTAAGTAGTTAATAACTATAGTATATATAATGTACTTATTGAGTAGTTAATAACTATAGAATATATAATGTACTTATTAAGTAGTTAATAACTATAGAATATATAATGTACTTAATAACTAGGTAGTTAATAACTATAGAATATATAATGTACTTATTAGGTATTAATTAACTATATTAATATAATGCACTATTTAAGTAGTTAACAATTAAATGTATAGATTAAAGGTTTAGGTGTAAACAGTTATTGGTAGGATTATAGATTAGTGTATATTGCTAGTAGGTTAAAGTATAGCTATATATTAGGATATTATATTAGGATATTATATTTAAAATCAAATTTTAATATACATATGAACATTAAAAGATAGCGTTTCGCTGTTTTTTGCAAACATTACGGGGTCCGAATACTCCAAACCTTGTCGATGTGTATAGGGTAGTCGGAGCTGACCAGCTTGTAGCACTCCCCGGGGGCGGAGAAACGGTCTCGCCAGGCAAAGAGACTTCTCAAGGCCGCCGGACTACCCCAGCCCTTCGTGAAGTAACGAGATATAACCAGGCTACGTGTCAGGTAATCGAGGAAGTTCACCATGACAACGGCCTCTTCGATGGAGACTAACCCGTATCTATGATCGAAGTTATCAATGATTATTATTAATATTTTAATTGATTTGTTATTTATGGGTTAAAGAAAAAAATAAATATAAATAGTTATGACAATGATAATTATGACAATGATAAGTATGACAATGATAATTATGACTATGATAATTATGACAATGATAATTATGACAATGATAATTATGACAATGATAATTATGACTATGATAATTATGACAATGATAAGTATGACAATGATAATTATGACTATGATAATTATGACAATGATAAGTATGACAATGATAATTATGACAATGATAAGTATGACAATGATAATTATGACAATGATAAGTATGACAATGATAATTATGACAATGATAATTATGACAATGATAATTATGACTATGATAATTATGACAATGATAAGTATGACAATGATAATTATGACAATGATAAGTATGACAATGATAATTATGACAATGATAAGTATGACAATGATAATTATGACAATGATAAGTATGACAATGATAATTATGACAATGATAAGTATGACAATGATAATTATGGCAATGATAATTATGGCAATGATAAGTATGACAATGATAATTATGACAATGATAAGTATGACAATGATAATTATGGCAATGATAATTATGACAATGATAAGTATGACAATGATAATTATGACAATGATAAGTATGACAATGATAATTATGGCAATGATAATTATGGCAATGATAAGTATGACAATGATAAGTATGGCAATGATAAGTATGACAATGATAATTATGACAATGATAATTATGACAATGATAATTATGACTATGATATGAAACTATATCATAATAAAATTGGTACAATATTTTTAACAATATCTGTTCATTACATTAACAGAATTATTTTGCATATAAATAAATAAGAATATAAATAAGAACAATTTCTTACAATTTCTGATAATTTCAACATATTTCACATTCATTATTAAACTAAGTTCAATAATAAACCAATATTTAATCTGCATTTTAATAGTAATTTCTCAGAACATGGAATCCAGAAAATGTATACATCTAGAAAAGTCCGTATTATTCATCGTAACAATAGTGAGATATCAGAATCACAAGGATGCACACCCAGCAACCCTAGAGGTCTTGAGGGGCCGTATTATTCATCGTAACAATAGTGAGATATCAGAATCACGCAACACTCGAGGTCTTGAGGGGCCGTATTATCGAGGGAGACATAGATTCTTACAACGACAAATTCTAACAGTAAAATATCATCAAGAAAACTGAAGATTCCGCTGAAGTACAATTGCTATAGAGAGCAACTCTCAATTGAAATAATGCATGAAAATCCACCATTCGATATTGCGTAATAACTTCTGTTAATATTAAACTCTAATTATGTAATTATTTGGTTATTATATAAAAACTCTACTAAACAATAGTATCTTGATCATTGGATTTGCAGAACCATCGGATTCTTTATGAATACGAAAAATATCTGAAATGCTGTGAAAATGTTTTCCTTTTGCATTTCATATTGTGTAGCATTCAAGTGCAAATTAATTTAGTTGTTTTTTTCAAATCTGCCATTTATTGAAATAATTAATGACTATTTAAAGGGAGATCAGTGATCAAATATTAATTTTTTTACTATTTTTATATATATATATGTATATTTCTATATTTAGTATATATGTAAATATCACATTGAATATTTATATATTCAATAATAATAAACATTTGGCAAACCATATTATTTTTTTACTATACAAAATAAATTTATAAATTATAATAAAAGTGCATAAAGTTTGAAGCCAGTTCTCAGAATAATTATTTTTACTTGTTTACTAATTTTATATTTACGATAACTCATTCAATATAATAGATAATTCATTAATTTGTTTGTGTGTATAACGATATTATATATATTTATATAGTTACATCTTTATATTTTATTTATATATAACATAATAGTTATTTAGTAAAATATTTATTTATTCACATAAACTGGTTTTTTTTAAATACAGTATTTCATAGTTATATATAAACACATTTGAATGAATTTTTAAATAATAGTGATCTAACTATATTCGTATATAGTTTGTTTGTGTATAGGCAAAACATATTGGCACCGTTCCAAGTATTGAGTATGTTATTACATTTTATATAGACACATATTTCCCTATTCCTTATCATGTTTAACGCGATGGATGCGGTCTCCCCTTAATAAACAAATCCTTATTGTTACTATATAATAATTGTGCCTATATATTCAATAGTTACAAAAATAATGGAGAGGAATTTCATTATTGTATTTGAATAGTAAAATTAAAACATTTTATAAAAAACATATGATATTCCTAAACACCTAAATGGATTTGAGCCAAAATGATTTTAATATATTGTTGTGAAATTACTATTACTATCACAACGAATGATTGTTATATCTAAATGTATACACTTTAAAAACATGTATTTTATAGAATGTGTTTAATGTTGTTCTCTGTGGATCATTTTATATTTTAATTTTATAAGTATCTTTGTCTGATATTAATAAAAAATATATATTATATAATACATTACTTAATCAAATATTTACCTATGTAATACTTTATTATACTCTTGCATGCCATTATCAGTGTAACATCGTATATTATGAAATCATATAGAATATACTATAACTATGTAGTTATACTAATGCATTATATAAGTAAATATTAATGTAAAACATATTTTATTCGCATAGTTCATATATAATGCATATGAAATATTAATTATAATAAGTGGTGTTAGATATTGTCAGTGAAGACTAGCCAATTCTATCAGTAATTTATACTAAGTTAGCTAGTTACTGAATTAATTTAATATATACTGTAGTCCATAACAAATTTCTAACTTCTTTTACTATATATACACAGTTGAATTCGCTCAGAAGGAACACAATTTAAAATGGTTTATTATACGACAGCTGTTAATCACGTACTCCTCAGATATCTCCTAAAATTAATCAATTTTAAAAAATAAATAAACAAATTATGTAAAAAATTAATATTCATAGTTACCTTATTATACAATAATGAATTAATAAATCAAAAAGCAAAGTGTATATTGTATATGAAATATAATGTAAACAGTTACTTTGGTATACAAATATTTAATATTTTAGAAAATTCATAAATATAAATCTAAATTAAAATTCTGAACTTTTAACCTAGGAATTTAAATAATCTTTGGAAATGTATTTTAAATATATAAAAATTATTTCAAATTTATAATGGGGGATACAGAATTTGTAGATAATCGAAATTTATCAACTCTCTTTGATGATGTATGGACCATATATCTTAAATGTGATAAAGGTACATATTCATCAACTGATGCCAATATGCATGTTAGTATAGTTTTTATTGAAATAAATGCTATATATATAATTACAGTAAATAAGATAAATAGTTGGTATCTATCATAATAAAGGCGAATTAACTATTTGTTTTGCGAAATGGTAAGAGTTTGGCACATATTGGTGAGTGACTTTTTCGATCGCAACCGATTGATCGTTCGATGATTGCTTAAGTGTTAGCGTAATTAAACAAGCAAATACATTATTTGAGATATCTAATATATAAAGTTGAATAAAAAATGTGTTTTGCATATCAAATATGAGGAATGCAGGTATATATATATATAAAGTTTATATTATAAACTATATATTATATATCTTTATCATCATTTTGATTATATTAATAGTTAACTTTAATTGATATTAAAAATTATTATATGAGTATAGCATAAATACTGTATAAATATTTAATGAGTACTGCATAAGAATCTTGAATAAACAAGAAACCAATGTATGTAACAATTATACAATATTATATAATTTTCTTAAATAAAAAATAAATATATATTTTTAATGCAAATAAAATTTATTTATATTATAATTATATAACAAAAAGACTAAAATTACCTGGTTGCTTACCTGAGTAGTATTAATTTATGAAAGGATTAATTTAGGTTACCACTTTTAACACCATATATAAATTAAAGATGATACTGAGATTATATCATGTATAGATTTAAAAGGCAATAGAAATTTAATCACCAGTGGCAACCTTACGAATAGAGGCATGTTTTTTATAGATTTATAATATATATGTTAAATATGATTAAATTATCAATTGGTTTATTCTATAATTTATTCAATACTCAAGTAATCCCAGCTATTATTATTCATTGTTATTGTTGTAAAACTGTTTAATGATATAATACAATATAATCATAACTATAGGCTATTCTTCTATGTGATTATTTATTTTCTATAATTCACAAGGTCTTAGATATCCTCGTATGTTGTATAATTATTTATATTAACTATAATTATAGTAATACATTTATTATTTCCAGCGTAATAGATTATATGAATGCTATAAATATGTATGAGTGTAGAGCTATATCATATGCATATCAATATTTTAGAAATTCTATTCCATTCCAACCACTAAACATTTACTTTAATTCAATTTAAAGTTCATAGAAAAATAACACACATATTCGCATAAACATTACGCTTCTACAGTAAAAATGTGAAAATAATTGTAATCTAGGGAACAAAATTATTTCAAATAAACAATAAATATTAGAACATTTAATAAATCTAAATTTAATTTATTTTGAATATATTTGTAATATTTAATTATTTATTCAAAAATCATTTATATTTATTAATATATATATATATATATATATATATATATATACAATTAGACAACATAAAGAAACATATAGTAAACAATGCTAATACAATCTTAATATATGAATCTTAATATATGTATATAAATTAAGATTCAAAAACTGTGTAAATTAAGATTCTGTGTATTTGCTTTTTTATTTTCTTTTTAAATTAAGTTTAGATTTTCAAACTGAGATTATAATGAACATTACAAAAATGTTGATTAATATTGTTAAAGAATATAAATATGTTTATTATAATATATATATATATATATTTATGTATATTATTAATTATAATAAGTGTTAACAGTTTTATATTATAAACTATACAAATTATATAATTTACTTTTTATTAACTGATATAAAATAAATCAAATGTATTCTAACATAAAATATATTACATATTTAAACAATACTATTTATAAAATTTAGTACTAATATATAGTTCAAATTACTTTAATTCATTGATATCATATAATTATAATTGCATTGATAAAATATGAAGTTAAGATCTATATATAATTTTTATTTTTAATAAGATTATTCGAATTATATTCTAACATTATATAAAGTATATCACATATTAGATAATATATATTCATTTCAAATGTAACTTTCATAGTTCAGAAAATAAATATTGTTTATTGATTCTTAAAAACTATGATAGCTATGCTTTAAGAAGAGAGAAAATGAAATATTATTTATAAAGAAATCTCATTAAAATTGAATTTAGCACCGATTGTATAAGTTTTAGCATATCTTTGGTGAATTAACTTTATCAACTATAGTTTTTCCAATATGTAATAGTTATAAATATTGAATTACAAAGCTATTTTAGAAATGATTATGTTTATTTTAGACATATTACATATTCGCGGAGACAATTATTGATTTCTTTACTAGAAGGAGATATTGAAGTGCATCGAGGATCTGGAAAAAGGTGTTTTCATGGTGAACCAATTGGATTTGTTTGGCATCAACGAAGACATCGAAGAGATCTCGACCTCGGATATCAGGTCGCATGTAAACCTTACCACACCATCCCCACGACGTCCCCACGACATCCCCACGACATCCCCACGACATCCCCACGACATCCCCACGACATCCCCACGACATCCCCACGACATCCCCAACACATCCCCATGACATCCCCACGACATCCCCACGACATCCCCACGCCATCCCCACGACATCCCCACGACATCCCCACGACATCCCCACGACATCCCCACGACATCCCCACGACATCCCCACGACATCCCCACGACATCCCCACGACATCCCCACGACATCCCCACGACATCCCCACGACATCCCCACGACATCCCCACGACATCCCCACGACATCCCCACGACGTCCCCACGCCATCCCCACGACATCCCCACGACATCCCCACGACATCCCCACGACATCCCCACGACATCCCCACGACATCCCCACGACATCCCCACGACATCCCCACGACATCCCCACGACATCCCCACGACATCCCCACGCCATCCCCACGACATCCCCACGACATCCCCACGACATCCCCACGACATCCCCACGACATCCCCACGACATCCCCAACACATCCCCATGACATCCCCACGACATCCCCACGCCATCCCCACGACATCCCCAACACATCCCCACGACATCCCCACGACATCCCCACGACATCCCCACGACATCCCCACGACATCCCCACGCCATCCCCACGACATCCCCACGACATCCCCACGACATCCCCACGACATCCCCACGACATCCCCACGACGTCCCCACGCCATCCCCACGACATCCCCACGCCATCCCCACATCCCCACGACATCCCCACGACATCCCCACGACATCCCCACGCCATCCCCACGACATCCCCACGACATCCCCACGACATCCCCACGACGTCCCCACGCCATCCCCACGACATCCCCACGACATCCCCACGACATCCCCACGCCATCCCCACGACATCCCCACGACATCCCCACGACATCCCCACGACATCCCCACGACGTCCCCACGACGTCCCCACGACGTCCCCACGCCATCCCCACGACATCCCCACGCCATCCCCACATCCCCACGACATCCCCACGACATCCCCACGCCATCCCCACGCCATCCCCACGCCATCCCCACGCCATCCCCACGCCATCCCCACGACATCCCCACGACATCCCCACGACATCCCCACGCCATCCCCACGACATCCCCACGACATCCCCACGACATCCCCAACACATCCCCACGACATCCCCACGACATCCCCACGACATCCCCACGACATCCCCACGACATCCCCACGACATCCCCACGACATCCCCACGACATCCCCACGACATCCCCACGACATCCCCACGACATCCCCACGACATCCCCACGACATCCCCACGACATCCCCACGCCATCCCCACGACATCCCCACGACATCCCCACGACATCCCCACATCCCCACGACATCCCCACATCCCCACGACATCCCCACGACATCCCCACGACATCCCCACGACATCCCCACGACATCCCCACGACATCCCCACGACATCCCCACGACATCCCCACGCCATCCCCACGCCATCCCCACGACATCCCCACGACATCCCCACGACATCCCCACATCCCCACGACATCCCCACGACATCCCCACGACATCCCCACGCCATCCCCACGACATCCCCACGCCATCCCCACGACATCCCCACGACGTCCCCACGACATCCCCACGACATCCCCACGACATCCCCACGACATCCCCACGACATCCCCACGACATCCCCACGACATCCCCACGACATCCCCACGACATCCCCAACACATCCCCATGACATCCCCACGACATCCCCACGACATCCCCACGCCATCCCCACGACATCCCCACGACATCCCCACGACATCCCCACGACATCCCCACGACATCCCCACGCCATCCCCACGACATCCCCACGACATCCCCACGACATCCCCACGCCATCCCCACGACATCCCCACGACATCCCCACGACATCCCCACGACATCCCCACGACATCCCCACGACATCCCCACGACATCCCCACGACATCCCCACGACATCCCCACGACATCCCCAACACATCCCCATGACATCCCCACGACATCCCCACGCCATCCCCACGACATCCCCACGACATCCCCACGACATCCCCACGCCATCCCCACGACATCCCCACGACATCCCCACGACATCCCCACGACATCCCCACGACATCCCCACGACATCCCCACGACATCCCCACGACATCCCCACGACGTCCCCACGACGTCCCCACGACGTCCCCACGCCATCCCCACGACATCCCCACGCCATCCCCACGACGTCCCCATTTCATTAGTTATTAAACTGATATTACACGGTACCTAGCATTGCAATGATTTATACTTTGCAGATATTTACTGCTGCCGGCTTTGATGGGCTATTTTACTGAGAATTCATCTAACCTAGACGATCGCTTGCAATGTATTGAACAAGCCGATGTTAGAATTGTGTTTACTTTTGTGAATCTTATATATCATTGATATTGGTGTAGATGGTTGATATTAGTGTATGTATAATATTTGTGCTTAATGTATGATATTAGTGTAATGGCTGATATTATTTTGTAAATATGTTATTAATTTATATGAATTATTGTTTAATGATAACATTAGAGTATAATATTGATATTATTATTTAAGAGTGATGTAAGTTTATGAAGGTGATATTAAAATATAACGATTTTAGGGTAATTTAAATACAAAATTCTCAGGTTAGAGGTTAGAGGTTAACAGGTTATTTGTTTACTTCAACTTCATGCTTAATTACTTATATTTCTGGTAGGTCTTACAAAGACGTCTTTAATAATATGTTCTATTTATCGTTATCGCGTGCAATAATTAAAACAATTTTATATTTATCAGGTTTATTTCAGGGATTATTTCAGAGTTTGTCAACTTTACTCACTCACGACAACAGAAGCTCCAATTAAATTCACTTCCTGGTTAAACTGTCGTTATGTTATAGAGTCTTATTTAATAACCAACTCACTCTCTTCGTCTATCTTCCTTTTTATTGATCTATTTTCACATCTTCTCTTTTACCCTTTTTCTATTCTTTACCTCATGCCAATCTCTCTCACATCTCACATCTCGTATTTTGAATTCCTCTTCATTTTATATTTCTTCTCACTACTCTTTCCTCTTCACTCAATTCCATTCATCGCCTGTCCTCCTTCTTACCACTGCTATCTTCATCCCTGACATTTAGTGACGGCACTACAATCCCCGGTCGTAGCAAATCTACCAATCGCGTAGCGGAGTACAAAGAAAATAAACTGCGGAATGCAAGGATTGAAGAGTTTCAAAACTGTGACCTCAAAACACTCGACGATGAAATACAGGTCAGAGGTCAATCTTAATTAAAGTTTCAATGTAATCAGTAACTTTGTCACGCCTTTTTATTATAAGTATTATATAATTTTCTTTTATACTTTGAGCTAAGATTATAATGTTTAAATAAATTCAAATTTGTAGAGAGAATATTATCTATTATTAGTTGAACAATTTCTTAACATCGCAAAACAGAGTTTGCAAAGTTTTCAAAGTTAGAATTCAATTTTATACTTTGTCTTAAGAATTAGATATTTTTATTTAATTTAATTTAATTTTATAACAAAATCAATTCATTCATTAATTTTGAATTTCAAGTGGAATTTCCAATTTTGGAACATCGAAATAAATTAAAGAAAGATAAGAATTACGCAGCAGATATTCAAATGCAAAAGTTGAAACTGAAAGAGAAAAAAGTACTTTACATTAACCATTAACCAATGCATATAAATATATTTCAACATTCTTCGAAAGATGTTTGTTACGTTCATTTATTCTATAATTCATCGGCAGTCGACCACTCCAACATTCATTATAACCAAGGATAAGAGACAGAAGGAGGTGTTTGGTGTAGGCTATCCCAGTGTTCCAATTGTGACACTAGACGAATACTACGATTCAAAAGTTGCTAGCGGAGAATTTCCAGCTGTGCCAAGGTGAAAGTTAATCTTAATTTACTATATGAGATAATTAATATTGCTTTACTATATGAGATAATTAATCTTGCTTTACTATATGAGATACTTAATCTTGCTTTACTATATGAGATAATTAATCTTTACTATATGAGATAATTAATCTTTACTATATGAGATAATTAATCTTGCTTTACTATATGAGATAATTAATCTTGCTTTACTACATGAGATAATTAATCTTACTTTACTATATGAGATAATTAATCTTGCTCTACTATATAAGATAATTAATCTTTACTATATGAGATAAATAATCTTGCTTTACTATATGAGATAATTAATCTTGCTTTACTATATGTGATAATTAATCTTACTTTACTATATGAGATAATTAATCTTTACTATATGAGATAATTAATCTTGCTTTACTATATGAGATAATTAATCTTACTTTACTATATAAGATAATTAATCTTGCTTTACTATATGAGATAATTAATCTTACTTTACTATATGAGATAATTAATCTTGCTTTACTATATGAGATAATTAATCTTACTTTACTATATGAGATAATTAATTTTGCTTTACTATATGAGATAATTAATCTTTACTATATGAGATAGTTAATCTTGCTTTACTATATGAGATAATTAATCTTGCTTTACTATATGAAATAATTAATCTTGCTTTACTATATGAGATAATTAATCTTACTATACTATATGAGATAATTAATCTTGCTTTACTATATGAGATAATTAATCTTGCTTTACTATATGAGATAGTTAATATTTACTATATGAGATAATTAATATTGCTTTACTATATGAGATAATTAATCTTGCTTTACTATATGAGATAGTTAATATTTACTATATGAGATAATTAATATTGCTTTACTATATGAGATAATTAATCTTTACTATATGAGATAATTAATCTTGCTTTACTATATGAGATAATTAATCTTGCTTTACTATATGAGATAATTAATCTTGCTTTACTATATAAGATAATTAATCTTTACTATATGAGATAATTAATCTTACTTTACTATATGAGATAATTAATCTTTACTATATGAGATAATTAATCTTGCTTTACTATATGAGATAGTTAATATTTACTATATGAGATAATTAATATTGCTTTACTATATGAGATAATTAATCTTGCTTTACTATATGAGATAGTTAATATTTACTATATGAGATAATTAATATTGCTTTACTATATGAGATAATTAATCTTGCTTTACTATATGAGATAATTAATCTTGATTTACTATATGAGATAATTAATCTTGCTTTACTATATAAGATAATTAATCTTTACTATATGAGATAATTAATCTTACTTTACTATATGAGATAATTAATCTTTACTATATGAGATAATTAATCTTGCTTTACTATATGAGATAATTAATCTTGCTTTACTATATGAGATAATTAATCTTTACTATATGAGATAATTAATCTTGCTTTACTATATGAGATAATTAATCTTGCTTTACTATATGAGATAATTAATCTTGCTTTACTATATGAGATAATTAATCTTAATTTACTATATGAGATAATTAATCTTGCTTTACTATATGAGATAATTAATCTTGCTTTACTATATGAGATAATTAATCTTTACTATATGAGATAGTTAATCTTACATTACTATATGATATAATTAATCTTGTTTTACTTTATGAGATAATTAATCTTGTTTTACTTTATGAGATAATTAATCTTGCTTTACTTTATGAGATAGTTAATCTTGTTTTACTATATGAGATAATTAATCTTACTTTACTATATGAGATATTTAATCTTGCTTTACTATATGAGATAATTAATCTTGCTTTACTATATGAGATAATTAATCTTGCTTTACTTTATGAGATAATTAATCTTGTTTTACTTTATGAGATAATTAATCTTGCTTTACTTTATGAGATAGTTAATCTTGTTTTACTATATGAGATAATTAATCTTGCTTTACTATATGAGATAATTAATCTTGCTTTACAATATGAGATAATTAATCTTACTTTACTATATGAGATAATTAATCTTGCTTTACTATATGAGATAATTAATCTTGCTTTACTATATGAGATAATTAATCTTGCTTTACTATATGAGATAATTAATCTTGTTTTACTATATGAGATAATTAATCTTGCTTTACTTTATGAGATAGTTAATCTTGTTTTACTATATGAGATAATTATTCTTGCTTTACTATATGAGATAATTAATCTTGCTTTACAATATGAGATAATTAATCTTACTTTACTATATGAGATAATTAATCTTGCTTTACTATATGAGATAATTAATCTTGCTTTACTATATGAGATAATTAATCTTACTTTACTATATGAGATAATTAATTTTGCTTTACTATATGAGATAATTAATCTTTACTATATGAGATAGTTAATCTTGCTTTACTATATGAGATAATTAATCTTGCTTTACTATATGAAATAATTAATCTTGCTTTACTATATGAGATAATTAATCTTACTATACTATATGAGATAATTAATCTTGCTTTACTATATGAGATAATTAATCTTGCTTTACTATATGAGATAGTTAATATTTACTATATGAGATAATTAATATTGCTTTACTATATGAGATAATTAATCTTGCTTTACTATATGAGATAGTTAATATTTACTATATGAGATAATTAATATTGCTTTACTATATGAGATAATTAATCTTTACTATATGAGATAATTATCTTGCTTTACTATATGAGATAATTAATCTTGCTTTACTATATGAGATAATTAATCTTGCTTTACTATATAAGATAATTAATCTTTACTATATGAGATAATTAATCTTACTTTACTATATGAGATAATTAATCTTTACTATATGAGATAATTAATCTTGCTTTACTATATGAGATAGTTAATATTTACTATATGAGATAATTAATATTGCTTTACTATATGAGATAATTAATCTTGCTTTACTATATGAGATAGTTAATATTTACTATATGAGATAATTAATATTGCTTTACTATATGAGATAATTAATCTTGCTTTACTATATGAGATAATTAATCTTGATTTACTATATGAGATAATTAATCTTGCTTTACTATATAAGATAATTAATCTTTACTATATGAGATAATTAATCTTACTTTACTATATGAGATAATTAATCTTTACTATATGAGATAATTAATCTTGCTTTACTATATGAGATAATTAATCTTGCTTTACTATATGAGATAATTAATCTTTACTATATGAGATAATTAATCTTGCTTTACTATATGAGATAATTAATCTTGCTTTACTATATGAGATAATTAATCTTGCTTTACTATATGAGATAATTAATCTTAATTTACTATATGAGATAATTAATCTTGCTTTACTATATGAGATAATTAATCTTGCTTTACTATATGAGATAATTAATCTTTACTATATGAGATAGTTAATCTTACATTACTATATGATATAATTAATCTTGTTTTACTTTATGAGATAATTAATCTTGTTTTACTTTATGAGATAATTAATCTTGCTTTACTTTATGAGATAGTTAATCTTGTTTTACTATATGAGATAATTAATCTTACTTTACTATATGAGATATTTAATCTTGCTTTACTATATGAGATAATTAATCTTGCTTTACTATATGAGATAATTAATCTTGCTTTACTTTATGAGATAATTAATCTTGTTTTACTTTATGAGATAATTAATCTTGCTTTACTTTATGAGATAGTTAATCTTGTTTTACTATATGAGATAATTAATCTTGCTTTACTATATGAGATAATTAATCTTGCTTTACTATATGAGATAATTAATCTTGCTTTACTATATGAGATAATTAATCTTGTTTTACTATATGAGATAATTAATCTTGCTTTACTTTATGAGATAGTTAATCTTGTTTTACTATATGAGATAATTAATCTTGCTTTACTATATGAGATAATTAATCTTGCTTTACAATATGAGATAATTAATCTTACTTTACTATATGAGATAATTAATCTTGCTTTACTATATGAGATAATTAATCTTGCTTTACTATATGAGATAATTAATCTTGCTTTACTATATGAGATAATTAATCTTGTTTTACTATATGAGATAATTAATCTTGCTTTACTATATGAGATAATTAATCTTGCTTTACAATATGAGATAATTAATCTTACTTTACTATATGAGATAATTAATCTTAATTTATTATATGAGGTAATTAATCTTGCTTTACTATATGAGATAATTAATCTTGCTTTACTATATGAGATAATTAATCTTGCTTTACAATATGAGATAATTAATCTTACTTTACTATATGAGATAATTAATCTTGCTTTACTATATGAGATAATTAATCTTGCTTTACTATATGAGATAATTAATCTTTACTATATGAGATAATTAATCTTGCTTTACTATATGATATAATTAAGCTTACTTTACTATATGAGATAATTAATCTTGCTTTACTATATGAGATAATTAATCTTAATTTATTATATGAGATAATTAATCTTGCTTTACTATATGAGATAATTAATCTTGCTTTACTATATGAGATAATTAATCTTTACTATATGAGATAATTAATCTTGCTTTACTATATGAGATAATTAATCTTTACTATATGAGATAATTAATCTTGCTTTACTATATGAGATAATTAATCTTAATTTACTATATGAGATAATTAATCTTGCTTTACTATGTAAGATAATTAATCTTGCTTTACTATATGAGATAATTAATCTTGCTTTACTATATGAGATAATTAATCTTTACTATATGAGATAATTAATCTTGTTTTACTATATGAGATAATTAATCTTGCTTTACTATATGAGATAATTAATCTTGTTTTACTATATGAGATAATTAATCTTTACTATATGAGATAATTAATCTTGCTTTACCATATGAGATAATTAATCTTGCTTTACAATATGAGATAATTAATCTTTACTATATGAGATAATTAATCTTGTTTTACTATATGAGATAATTAATCTTGCTTTACTATATGAGATAATTAATCTTGCTTTACTATATGAGATAATTAATCTTGCTTTACTATATGAGATAATTAATCTTGCTTTACTATATGAGATAATTAATCTTGCTTTACTATATGAGATAATTAATCTTGCTTTACTATATGAGATAATTAATCTTGCTTTACTATATGAGATAATTAATCTTGCTTTACTATATGAGATAATTAATCTTGCTTTACTATATGAGATAATTAATCTTGCTTTACTATATGAGATAATTAATCTTGCTTTACTATATGAGATAATTAATCTTGCTTTACTATATGAGATAATTAATCTTGCTTTACAATATGAGATAATTAATCTTGCTTTACAATATGAGATAATTAATCTTACTTTACTATATGAGATAATTAATATTGCTTTACTATATGAGATAATTAATCTTGCTTTACTATATGAGATAATTAATCTTTACTATATGAGATAATTAATCTTGCTTTACTATATGAGATAATTAATCTTGCTTTACTATATGAGATAATTAATCTTAATTTACTATATGAGATAATTAATCTTGCTTTACTATGTAAGATAAGTAATCTTGCTTTACTATATGAGATAATTAATCTTGCTTTACTATATGAGATAATTAATCTTTACTATATGAGATAATTAATCTTGTTTTACTATATGAGATAATTAATCTTGCTTTACTATATGAGATAATTAATATTGCTTTACTATATGAGATAATTAATCTTAATTTACTATATGAGATAATTAATCTTGCTTTACTATATGAGATAATTAATCTTGCTTTACTATATGAGATAATTAATCTTGCTTTACTATATGAGATAATTAATCTTTACTATATGAGATAATTAATCTTACTTTACTATATGAGATAATTAATCTTGCTTTACTATATGAGATAATTAATCTTGCTTTACTATATGAGATAATTAATCTTTACTATATGAGATAATTAATCTTGCTTTACTATATGAGATAATTAATCTTGCTTTACTATATGAGATAATTAATCTTGCTTTACTATGTGAGATAATTAATATTTACTATACGAGATAATTAATCTTTACTATATGAGATAATTAATCTTACTTTACTATATGAGATCATTAATCTTTACTATGTGAGATAATTAATATTTACTATACGAGATAATTAATCTTTACTATATGAGATAATTAATCTTACTTTACCATATGAGATCATTAATCTTGCTTTACTATATGAGATAATTAATCTTGCTTTACTATATGAGATCATTAATCTTGCTTTACTATATGAGATAATTAATCTTTACTATATGAGATAGTTAATCTTACATTACTATATGAGATAATTAATCTTGCTTTACTATATGAGATAATTAATCTTGTTTTACTATATGAGATCATTAATCTTGATTTACTATATGAGATAATTAATCTTGCATTACTATATGAGATAATTAATCTTTACTATATGAGATAATTAATCTTGTTTTACTATATGAGATAATTAATCTTGCTTTACTATATGAGATAATTAATCTTACTTTACTATATGAGATAATTAATCTTGCTTTACTATATAAGATAATTAATCTTTACTATATGAGATAATTAATCTTACTTTACTATATGAGATAATTAATCTTTACTATATGAGATAATTAATCTTGCTTTACTATATGAGATAATTAATCTTGCTTTACTATATGAGATAATTAATCTTTACTATATGAGATAATTAATCTTGCTTTACTATATGAGATAATTAATCTTGCTTTACTATATGAGATAATTAATCTTGCTTTACTATATGAGATAATTAATCTTAATTTACTATATGAGATAATTAATCTTGCTTTACTATATGAGATAATTAATCTTGCTTTACTATATGAGATAATTAATCTTGCTTTACTATATGAGATAATTAATCTTGCTTTACTATATGAGATAATTAATCTTTACTATATGAGATAGTTAATCTTACATTACTATATGATATAATTAATCTTGTTTTACTTTATGAGATAATTAATCTTGTTTTACTTTATGAGATAATTAATCTTGCTTTACTTTATGAGATAGTTAATCTTGTTTTACTATATGAGATAATTAATCTTACTTTACTATATGAGATATTTAATCTTGCTTTACTATATGAGATAATTAATCTTGCTTTACTATATGAGATAATTAATCTTGCTTTACTTTATGAGATAATTAATCTTGTTTTACTTTATGAGATAATTAATCTTGCTTTACTTTATGAGATAGTTAATCTTGTTTTACTATATGAGATAATTAATCTTGCTTTACTATATGAGATAATTAATCTTGCTTTACAATATGAGATAATTAATCTTACTTTACTATATGAGATAATTAATCTTGCTTTACTATATGAGATAATTAATCTTGCTTTACTATATGAGATAATTAATCTTGCTTTACTATATGAGATAATTAATCTTGTTTTACTATATGAGATAATTAATCTTGCTTTACTTTATGAGATAGTTAATCTTGTTTTACTATATGAGATAATTAATCTTGCTTTACTATATGAGATAATTAATCTTGCTTTACAATATGAGATAATTAATCTTACTTTACTATATGAGATAATTAATCTTGCTTTACTATATGAGATAATTAATCTTGCTTTACTATATGAGATAATTAATCTTGCTTTACTATATGAGATAATTAATCTTGTTTTACTATATGAGATAATTAATCTTGCTTTACTATATGAGATAATTAATCTTGCTTTACAATATGAGATAATTAATCTTACTTTACTATATGAGATAATTAATCTTAATTTATTATATGAGGTAATTAATCTTGCTTTACTATATGAGATAATTAATCTTGCTTTACTATATGAGATAATTAATCTTGCTTTACAATATGAGATAATTAATCTTACTTTACTATATGAGATAATTAATCTTGCTTTACTATATGAGATAATTAATCTTGCTTTACTATATGAGATAATTAATCTTTACTATATGAGATAATTAATCTTGCTTTACTATATGATATAATTAAGCTTACTTTACTATATGAGATAATTAATCTTGCTTTACTATATGAGATAATTAATCTTAATTTATTATATGAGATAATTAATCTTGCTTTACTATATGAGATAATTAATCTTGCTTTACTATATGAGATAATTAATCTTTACTATATGAGATAATTAATCTTGCTTTACTATATGAGATAATTAATCTTTACTATATGAGATAATTAATCTTGCTTTACTATATGAGATAATTAATCTTAATTTACTATATGAGATAATTAATCTTGCTTTACTATGTAAGATAATTAATCTTGCTTTACTATATGAGATAATTAATCTTGCTTTACTATATGAGATAATTAATCTTTACTATATGAGATAATTAATCTTGTTTTACTATATGAGATAATTAATCTTGCTTTACTATATGAGATAATTAATCTTGTTTTACTATATGAGATAATTAATCTTTACTATATGAGATAATTAATCTTGCTTTACCATATGAGATAATTAATCTTGCTTTACAATATGAGATAATTAATCTTTACTATATGAGATAATTAATCTTGTTTTACTATATGAGATAATTAATCTTGCTTTACTATATGAGATAATTAATCTTGCTTTACTATATGAGATAATTAATCTTGCTTTACTATATGAGATAATTAATCTTGCTTTACTATATGAGATAATTAATCTTGCTTTACTATATGAGATAATTAATCTTGCTTTACTATATGAGATAATTAATCTTGCTTTACTATATGAGATAATTAATCTTGCTTTACTATATGAGATAATTAATCTTGCTTTACTATATGAGATAATTAATCTTGCTTTACTATATGAGATAATTAATCTTGCTTTACAATATGAGATAATTAATCTTGCTTTACAATATGAGATAATTAATCTTACTTTACTATATGAGATAATTAATATTGCTTTACTATATGAGATAATTAATCTTGCTTTACTATATGAGATAATTAATCTTTACTATATGAGATAATTAATCTTGCTTTACTATATGAGATAATTAATCTTGCTTTACTATATGAGATAATTAATCTTAATTTACTATATGAGATAATTAATCTTGCTTTACTATGTAAGATAATTAATCTTGCTTTACTATATGAGATAATTAATCTTGCTTTACTATATGAGATAATTAATCTTTACTATATGAGATAATTAATCTTGTTTTACTATATGAGATAATTAATCTTGCTTTACTATATGAGATAATTAATATTGCTTTACTATATGAGATAATTAATCTTAATTTACTATATGAGATAATTAATCTTGCTTTACTATATGAGATAATTAATCTTGCTTTACTATATAGGGTAATTAATCTTGCTTTACTATATGAGATAATTAATCTTTACTATATGAGATAATTAATCTTACTTTACTATATGAGATAATTAATCTTGCTTTACTATATGAGATAATTAATCTTGCTTTACTATATGAGATAATTAATCTTTACTATATGAGATAATTAATCTTGCTTTACTATATGAGATAATTAATCTTGCTTTACTATATGAGATAATTAATCTTGCTTTACTATGTGAGATAATTAATATTTACTATACGAGATAATTAATCTTTACTATATGAGATAATTAATCTTACTTTACCATATGAGATCATTAATCTTGCTTTACTATATGAGATAATTAATCTTGCTTTACTATATGAGATCATTAATCTTGCTTTACTATATGAGATAATTAATCTTTACTATATGAGATAATTAATCTTGTTTTACTATATGAGATAATTAATCTTGCTTTACTATATTAGATAATTAATCTTACTTTACTATATGAGATAATTAATCTTGCTTTACTATATAAGATAATTAATCTTTACTATATGAGATAATTAATCTTACTTTACTATATGAGATAATTAATCTTTACTATATGAGATAATTAATCTTGCTTTACTATATGAGATAATTAATCTTGCTTTACTATATGAGATAATTAATCTTTACTATATGAGATAATTAATCTTGCTTTACTATATGAGATAATTAATCTTGCTTTACTATATGAGATAATTAATCTTGCTTTACTATATGAGATAATTAATCTTAATTTACTATATGAGATAATTAATCTTGCTTTACTATATGAGATAATTAATCTTGCTTTACTATATGAGATAATTAATCTTTACTATATGAGATAGTTAATCTTACATTACTATATGATATAATTAATCTTGTTTTACTTTATGAGATAATTAATCTTGTTTTACTTTATGAGATAATTAATCTTGCTTTACTTTATGAGATAGTTAATCTTGTTTTACTATATGAGATAATTAATCTTACTTTACTATATGAGATATTTAATCTTGCTTTACTATATGAGATAATTAATCTTGCTTTACTATATGAGATAATTAATCTTGCTTTACTTTATGAGATAATTAATCTTGTTTTACTTTATGAGATAATTAATCTTGCTTTACTTTATGAGATAGTTAATCTTGTTTTACTATATGAGATAATTAATCTTGCTTTACTATATGAGATAATTAATCTTGCTTTACAATATGAGATAATTAATCTTACTTTACTATATGAGATAATTAATCTTGCTTTACTATATGAGATAATTAATCTTGCTTTACTATATGAGATAATTAATCTTGCTTTACTATATGAGATAATTAATCTTGTTTTACTATATGAGATAATTAATCTTGCTTTACTTTATGAGATAGTTAATCTTGTTTTACTATATGAGATAATTAATCTTGCTTTACTATATGAGATAATTAATCTTGCTTTACAATATGAGATAATTAATCTTACTTTACTATATGAGATAATTAATCTTGCTTTACTATATGAGATAATTAATCTTGCTTTACTATATGAGATAATTAATCTTGCTTTACTATATGAGATAATTAATCTTGTTTTACTATATGAGATAATTAATCTTGCTTTACTATATGAGATAATTAATCTTGCTTTACAATATGAGATAATTAATCTTACTTTACTATATGAGATAATTAATCTTAATTTATTATATGAGGTAATTAATCTTGCTTTACTATATGAGATAATTAATCTTGCTTTACTATATGAGATAATTAATCTTGCTTTACAATATGAGATAATTAATCTTACTTTACTATATGAGATAATTAATCTTGCTTTACTATATGAGATAATTAATCTTGCTTTACTATATGAGATAATTAATCTTTACTATATGAGATAATTAATCTTGCTTTACTATATGATATAATTAAGCTTACTTTACTATATGAGATAATTAATCTTGCTTTACTATATGAGATAATTAATCTTAATTTATTATATGAGATAATTAATCTTGCTTTACTATATGAGATAATTAATCTTGCTTTACTATATGAGATAATTAATCTTTACTATATGAGATAATTAATCTTGCTTTACTATATGAGATAATTAATCTTTACTATATGAGATAATTAATCTTGCTTTACTATATGAGATAATTAATCTTAATTTACTATATGAGATAATTAATCTTGCTTTACTATGTAAGATAATTAATCTTGCTTTACTATATGAGATAATTAATCTTGCTTTACTATATGAGATAATTAATCTTTACTATATGAGATAATTAATCTTGTTTTACTATATGAGATAATTAATCTTGCTTTACTATATGAGATAATTAATCTTGTTTTACTATATGAGATAATTAATCTTTACTATATGAGATAATTAATCTTGCTTTACCATATGAGATAATTAATCTTGCTTTACAATATGAGATAATTAATCTTTACTATATGAGATAATTAATCTTGTTTTACTATATGAGATAATTAATCTTGCTTTACTATATGAGATAATTAATCTTGCTTTACTATATGAGATAATTAATCTTGCTTTACTATATGAGATAATTAATCTTGCTTTACTATATGAGATAATTAATCTTGCTTTACTATATGAGATAATTAATCTTGCTTTACTATATGAGATAATTAATCTTGCTTTACTATATGAGATAATTAATCTTGCTTTACTATATGAGATAATTAATCTTGCTTTACTATATGAGATAATTAATCTTGCTTTACTATATGAGATAATTAATCTTGCTTTACTATATGAGATAATTAATCTTGCTTTACAATATGAGATAATTAATCTTGCTTTACAATATGAGATAATTAATCTTACTTTACTATATGAGATAATTAATATTGCTTTACTATATGAGATAATTAATCTTGCTTTACTATATGAGATAATTAATCTTTACTATATGAGATAATTAATCTTGCTTTACTATATGAGATAATTAATCTTGCTTTACTATATGAGATAATTAATCTTAATTTACTATATGAGATAATTAATCTTGCTTTACTATGTAAGATAATTAATCTTGCTTTACTATATGAGATAATTAATCTTGCTTTACTATATGAGATAATTAATCTTTACTATATGAGATAATTAATCTTGTTTTACTATATGAGATAATTAATCTTGCTTTACTATATGAGATAATTAATATTGCTTTACTATATGAGATAATTAATCTTAATTTACTATATGAGATAATTAATCTTGCTTTACTATATGAGATAATTAATCTTGCTTTACTATATGAGATAATTAATCTTGCTTTAATATATGAGATAATTAATCTTTACTATATGAGATAATTAATCTTACTTTACTATATGAGATAATTAATCTTGCTTTACTATATGAGATAATTAATCTTGCTTTACTATATGAGATAATTAATCTTTACTATATGAGATAATTAATCTTGCTTTACTATATGAGATAATTAATCTTGCTTTACTATATGAGATAATTAATCTTGCTTTACTATGTGAGATAATTAATATTTACTATACGAGATAATTAATCTTTACTATATGAGATAATTAATCTTACTTTACTATATGAGATCATTAATCTTTACTATGTGAGATAATTAATATTTACTATACGAGATAATTAATCTTTACTATATGAGATAATTAATCTTACTTTACCATATGAGATCATTAATCTTGCTTTACTATATGAGATAATTAATCTTGCTTTACTATATGAGATCATTAATCTTGCTTTACTATATGAGATAATTAATCTTTACTATATGAGATAGTTAATCTTACATTACTATATGAGATAATTAATCTTGCTTTACTATATGAGATAATTAATCTTGTTTTACTATATGAGATCATTAATCTTGATTTACTATATGAGATAATTAATCTTGCATTACTATATGAGATAATTAATCTTTACTATATGAGATAATTAATCTTGTTTTACTATATGAGATAATTAATCTTGCTTTACTATATGAGATAATTAATCTTACTTTACTATATGAGATAATTAATCTTGCTTTACTATATAAGATAATTAATCTTTACTATATGAGATAATTAATCTTACTTTACTATATGAGATAATTAATCTTTACTATATGAGATAATTAATCTTGCTTTACTATATGAGATAATTAATCTTGCTTTACTATATGAGATAATTAATCTTTACTTTATGAGATAGTTAATCTTGTTTTACTATATGAGATAATTAATCTTACTTTACTATATGAGATATTTAATCTTGCTTTACTATATGAGATAATTAATCTTGCTTTACTATATGAGATAATTAATCTTGCTTTACTTTATGAGATAATTAATCTTGTTTTACTTTATGAGATAATTAATCTTGCTTTACTTTATGAGATAGTTAATCTTGTTTTACTATATGAGATAATTAATCTTGCTTTACTATATGAGATAATTAATCTTGCTTTACAATATGAGATAATTAATCTTACTTTACTATATGAGATAATTAATCTTGCTTTACTATATGAGATAATTAATCTTGCTTTACTATATGAGATAATTAATCTTGCTTTACTATATGAGATAATTAATCTTGTTTTACTATATGAGATAATTAATCTTGCTTTACTTTATGAGATAGTTAATCTTGTTTTACTATATGAGATAATTAATCTTGCTTTACTATATGAGATAATTAATCTTGCTTTACAATATGAGATAATTAATCTTACTTTACTATATGAGATAATTAATCTTGCTTTACTATATGAGATAATTAATCTTGCTTTACTATATGAGATAATTAATCTTGCTTTACTATATGAGATAATTAATCTTGTTTTACTATATGAGATAATTAATCTTGCTTTACTATATGAGATAATTAATCTTGCTTTACAATATGAGATAATTAATCTTACTTTACTATATGAGATAATTAATCTTAATTTATTATATGAGGTAATTAATCTTGCTTTACTATATGAGATAATTAATCTTGCTTTACTATATGAGATAATTAATCTTGCTTTACAATATGAGATAATTAATCTTACTTTACTATATGAGATAATTAATCTTGCTTTACTATATGAGATAATTAATCTTGCTTTACTATATGAGATAATTAATCTTTACTATATGAGATAATTAATATTGCTTTACTATATGAGATAATTAATCTTGCTTTACTATATGAGATAATTAATCTTGATTTACTATATGAGATAATTAATCTTGCTTTACTATATAAGATAATTAATCTTTACTATATGAGATAATTAATCTTACTTTACTATATGAGATAATTAATCTTTACTATATGAGATAATTAATCTTGCTTTACTATATGAGATAGTTAATATTTACTATATGAGATAATTAATATTGCTTTACTATATGAGATAATTAATCTTGCTTTACTATATGAGATAGTTAATATTTACTATATGAGATAATTAATATTGCTTTACTATATGAGATAATTAATCTTGCTTTACTATATGAGATAATTAATCTTGATTTACTATATGAGATAATTAATCTTGCTTTACTATATAAGATAATTAATCTTTACTATATGAGATAATTAATCTTACTTTACTATATGAGATAATTAATCTTTACTATATGAGATAATTAATCTTGCTTTACTATATGAGATAATTAATCTTGCTTTACTATATGAGATAATTAATCTTTACTATATGAGATAATTAATCTTGCTTTACTATATGAGATAATTAATCTTGCTTTACTATATGAGATAATTAATCTTGCTTTACTATATGAGATAATTAATCTTAATTTACTATATGAGATAATTAATCTTGCTTTACTATATGAGATAATTAATCTTGCTTTACTATATGAGATAATTAATCTTTACTATATGAGATAGTTAATCTTACATTACTATATGATATAATTAATCTTGTTTTACTTTATGAGATAATTAATCTTGTTTTACTTTATGAGATAATTAATCTTGCTTTACTTTATGAGATAGTTAATCTTGTTTTACTATATGAGATAATTAATCTTACTTTACTATATGAGATATTTAATCTTGCTTTACTATATGAGATAATTAATCTTGCTTTACTATATGAGATAATTAATCTTGCTTTACTTTATGAGATAATTAATCTTGTTTTACTTTATGAGATAATTAATCTTGCTTTACTTTATGAGATAGTTAATCTTGTTTTACTATATGAGATAATTAATCTTGCTTTACTATATGAGATAATTAATCTTGCTTTACAATATGAGATAATTAATCTTACTTTACTATATGAGATAATTAATCTTGCTTTACTATATGAGATAATTAATCTTGCTTTACTATATGAGATAATTAATCTTGCTTTACTATATGAGATAATTAATCTTGTTTTACTATATGAGATAATTAATCTTGCTTTACTTTATGAGATAGTTAATCTTGTTTTACTATATGAGATAATTAATCTTGCTTTACTATATGAGATAATTAATCTTGCTTTACAATATGAGATAATTAATCTTACTTTACTATATGAGATAATTAATCTTGCTTTACTATATGAGATAATTAATCTTGCTTTACTATATGAGATAATTAAGCTTGCTTTACTATATGAGATAATTAATCTTGTTTTACTATATGAGATAATTAATCTTGCTTTACTATATGAGATAATTAATCTTGCTTTACAATATGAGATAATTAATCTTACTTTACTATATGAGATAATTAATCTTAATTTATTATATGAGGTAATTAATCTTGCTTTACTATATGAGATAATTAATCTTGCTTTACTATATGAGATAATTAATCTTGCTTTACAATATGAGATAATTAATCTTACTTTACTATATGAGATAATTAATCTTGCTTTACTATATGAGATAATTAATCTTGCTTTACTATATGAGATAATTAATCTTTACTATATGAGATAATTAATCTTGCTTTACTATATGATATAATTAAGCTTACTTTACTATATGAGATAATTAATCTTGCTTTACTATATGAGATAATTAATCTTAATTTATTATATGAGATAATTAATCTTGCTTTACTATATGAGATAATTAATCTTGCTTTACTATATGAGATAATTAATCTTTACTATATGAGATAATTAATCTTGCTTTACTATATGAGATAATTAATCTTTACTATATGAGATAATTAATCTTGCTTTACTATATGAGATAATTAATCTTAATTTACTATATGAGATAATTAATCTTGCTTTACTATGTAAGATAATTAATCTTGCTTTACTATATGAGATAATTAATCTTGCTTTACTATATGAGATAATTAATCTTTACTATATGAGATAATTAATCTTGTTTTACTATATGAGATAATTAATCTTGCTTTACTATATGAGATAATTAATCTTGTTTTACTATATGAGATAATTAATCTTTACTATATGAGATAATTAATCTTGCTTTACCATATGAGATAATTAATCTTGCTTTACAATATGAGATAATTAATCTTTACTATATGAGATAATTAATCTTGTTTTACTATATGAGATAATTAATCTTGCTTTACTATATGAGATAATTAATCTTGCTTTACTATATGAGATAATTAATCTTGCTTTACTATATGAGATAATTAATCTTGCTTTACTATATGAGATAATTAATCTTGCTTTACTATATGAGATAATTAATCTTGCTTTACTATATGAGATAATTAATCTTGCTTTACTATATGAGATAATTAATCTTGCTTTACTATATGAGATAATTAATCTTGCTTTACTATATGAGATAATTAATCTTGCTTTACTATATGAGATAATTAATCTTGCTTTACTATATGAGATAATTAATCTTGCTTTACAATATGAGATAATTAATCTTGCTTTACAATATGAGATAATTAATCTTACTTTACTATATGAGATAATTAATATTGCTTTACTATATGAGATAATTAATCTTGCTTTACTATATGAGATAATTAATCTTTACTATATGAGATAATTAATCTTGCTTTACTATATGAGATAATTAATCTTGCTTTACTATATGAGATAATTAATCTTAATTTACTATATGAGATAATTAATCTTGCTTTACTATGTAAGATAAGTAATCTTGCTTTACTATATGAGATAATTAATCTTGCTTTACTATATGAGATAATTAATCTTTACTATATGAGATAATTAATCTTGTTTTACTATATGAGATAATTAATCTTGCTTTACTATATGAGATAATTAATATTGCTTTACTATATGAGATAATTAATCTTAATTTACTATATGAGATAATTAATCTTTCTTTACTATATGAGATAATTAATCTTGCTTTACTATATGAGATAATTAATCTTGCTTTACTATATGAGATAATTAATCTTTACTATATGAGATAATTAATCTTACTTTACTATATGAGATAATTAATCTTGCTTTACTATATGAGATAATTAATCTTGCTTTACTATATGAGATAATTAATCTTTACTATATGAGATAATTAATCTTGCTTTACTATATGAGATAATTAATCTTGCTTTACTATATGAGATAATTAATCTTGCTTTACTATGTGAGATAATTAATATTTACTATACGAGATAATTAATCTTTACTATATGAGATAATTAATCTTACTTTACTATATGAGATCATTAATCTTTACTATGTGAGATAATTAATATTTACTATACGAGATAATTAATCTTTACTATATGAGATAATTAATCTTACTTTACCATATGAGATCATTAATCTTGCTTTACTATATGAGATAATTAATCTTGCTTTACTATATGAGATCATTAATCTTGCTTTACTATATGAGATAATTAATCTTTACTATATGAGATAGTTAATCTTACATTACTATATGAGATAATTAATCTTGCTTTACTATATGAGATAATTAATCTTGTTTTACTATATGAGATCATTAATCTTGATTTACTATATGAGATAATTAATCTTGCATTACTATATGAGATAATTAATCTTTACTATATGAGATAATTAATCTTGTTTTACTATATGAGATAATTAATCTTGCTTTACTATATGAGATAATTAATCTTACTTTACTATATGAGATAATTAATCTTGCTTTACTATATAAGATAATTAATCTTTACTATATGAGATAATTAATCTTACTTTACTATATGAGATAATTAATCTTTACTATATGAGATAATTAATCTTGCTTTACTATATGAGATAATTAATCTTGCTTTACTATATGAGATAATTAATCTTGCTTTACTATATGAGATAATTAATCTTGCTTTACTATATGAGATAATTAATCTTGCTTTACTATATGAGATAATTAATCTTGCTTTACTATATGAGATAATTAATCTTGCTTTACTATATGAGATAATTAATCTTGCTTTACTATATGAGATAATTAATCTTGCTTTACTATATGAGATAATTAATCTTGCTTTACTATATGAGATAATTAATCTTGCTTTACTATATGAGATAATTAATCTTGCTTTACAATATGAGATAATTAATCTTGCTTTACAATATGAGATAATTAATCTTACTTTACTATATGAGATAATTAATATTGCTTTACTATATGAGATAATTAATCTTGCTTTACTATATGAGATAATTAATCTTTACTATATGAGATAATTAATCTTGCTTTACTATATGAGATAATTAATCTTGCTTTACTATATGAGATAATTAATCTTAATTTACTATATGAGATAATTAATCTTGCTTTACTATGTAAGATAAGTAATCTTGCTTTACTATATGAGATAATTAATCTTGCTTTACTATATGAGATAATTAATCTTTACTATATGAGATAATTAATCTTGTTTTACTATATGAGATAATTAATCTTGCTTTACTATATGAGATAATTAATATTGCTTTACTATATGAGATAATTAATCTTAATTTACTATATGAGATAATTAATCTTTCTTTACTATATGAGATAATTAATCTTGCTTTACTATATGAGATAATTAATCTTGCTTTACTATATGAGATAATTAATCTTTACTATATGAGATAATTAATCTTACTTTACTATATGAGATAATTAATCTTGCTTTACTATATGAGATAATTAATCTTGCTTTACTATATGAGATAATTAATCTTTACTATATGAGATAATTAATCTTGCTTTACTATATGAGATAATTAATCTTGCTTTACTATATGAGATAATTAATCTTGCTTTACTATGTGAGATAATTAATATTTACTATACGAGATAATTAATCTTTACTATATGAGATAATTAATCTTACTTTACTATATGAGATCATTAATCTTTACTATGTGAGATAATTAATATTTACTATACGAGATAATTAATCTTTACTATATGAGATAATTAATCTTACTTTACCATATGAGATCATTAATCTTGCTTTACTATATGAGATAATTAATCTTGCTTTACTATATGAGATCATTAATCTTGCTTTACTATATGAGATAATTAATCTTTACTATATGAGATAGTTAATCTTACATTACTATATGAGATAATTAATCTTGCTTTACTATATGAGATAATTAATCTTGTTTTACTATATGAGATCATTAATCTTGATTTACTATATGAGATAATTAATCTTGCATTACTATATGAGATAATTAATCTTTACTATATGAGATAATTAATCTTGTTTTACTATATGAGATAATTAATCTTGCTTTACTATATGAGATAATTAATCTTACTTTACTATATGAGATAATTAATCTTGCTTTACTATATAAGATAATTAATCTTTACTATATGAGATAATTAATCTTACTTTACTATATGAGATAATTAATCTTTACTATATGAGATAATTAATCTTGCTTTACTATATGAGATAATTAATCTTGCTTTACTATATGAGATAATTAATCTTTACTATATGAGATAATTAATCTTGCTTTACTATATGAGATAATTAATCTTGCTTTACTATATGAGATAATTAATCTTGCTTTACTATATGAGATAATTAATCTTAATTTACTATATGAGATAATTAATCTTGCTTTACTATATGAGATAATTAATCTTGCTTTACTATATGAGATAATTAATCTTTACTATATGAGATAGTTAATCTTACATTACTATATGATATAATTAATCTTGTTTTACTTTATGAGATAATTAATCTTGTTTTACTTTATGAGATAATTAATCTTGCTTTACTTTATGAGATAGTTAATCTTGTTTTACTATATGAGATAATTAATCTTACTTTACTATATGAGATATTTAATCTTGCTTTACTATATGAGATAATTAATCTTGCTTTACTATATGAGATAATTAATCTTGCTTTACTTTATGAGATAATTAATCTTGTTTTACTTTATGAGATAATTAATCTTGCTTTACTTTATGAGATAGTTAATCTTGTTTTACTATATGAGATAATTAATCTTGCTTTACTATATGAGATAATTAATCTTGCTTTACAATATGAGATAATTAATCTTACTTTACTATATGAGATAATTAATCTTGCTTTACTATATGAGATAATTAATCTTGCTTTACTATATGAGATAATTAATCTTGCTTTACTATATGAGATAATTAATCTTGTTTTACTATATGAGATAATTAATCTTGCTTTACTTTATGAGATAGTTAATCTTGTTTTACTATATGAGATAATTAATCTTGCTTTACTATATGAGATAATTAATCTTGCTTTACAATATGAGATAATTAATCTTACTTTACTATATGAGATAATTAATCTTGCTTTACTATATGAGATAATTCATCTTGCTTTACTATATGAGATAATTAATCTTGCTTTACTATATGAGATAATTAATCTTGTTTTACTATATGAGATAATTAATCTTGCTTTACTATATGAGATAATTAATCTTGCTTTACAATATGAGATAATTAATCTTACTTTACTATATGAGATAATTAATCTTAATTTATTATATGAGGTAATTAATCTTGCTTTACTATATGAGATAATTAATCTTGCTTTACTATATGAGATAATTAATCTTGCTTTACAATATGAGATAATTAATCTTACTTTACTATATGAGATAATTAATCTTGCTTTACTATATGAGATAATTAATCTTGCTTTACTATATGAGATAATTAATCTTTACTATATGAGATAATTAATCTTGCTTTACTATATGATATAATTAAGCTTACTTTACTATATGAGATAATTAATCTTGCTTTACTATATGAGATAATTAATCTTAATTTATTATATGAGATAATTAATCTTGCTTTACTATATGAGATAATTAATCTTGCTTTACTATATGAGATAATTAATCTTTACTATATGAGATAATTAATCTTGCTTTACTATATGAGATAATTAATCTTTACTATATGAGATAATTAATCTTGCTTTACTATATGAGATAATTAATCTTAATTTACTATATGAGATAATTAATCTTGCTTTACTATGTAAGATAATTAATCTTGCTTTACTATATGAGATAATTAATCTTGCTTTACTATATGAGATAATTAATCTTTACTATATGAGATAATTAATCTTGTTTTACTATATGAGATAATTAATCTTGCTTTACTATATGAGATAATTAATCTTGTTTTACTATATGAGATAATTAATCTTTACTATATGAGATAATTAATCTTGCTTTACCATATGAGATAATTAATCTTGCTTTACAATATGAGATAATTAATCTTTACTATATGAGATAATTAATCTTGTTTTACTATATGAGATAATTAATCTTGCTTTACTATATGAGATAATTAATCTTGCTTTACTATATGAGATAATTAATCTTGCTTTACTATATGAGATAATTAATCTTGCTTTACTATATGAGATAATTAATCTTGCTTTACTATATGAGATAATTAATCTTGCTTTACTATATGAGATAATTAATCTTGCTTTACTATATGAGATAATTAATCTTGCTTTACTATATGAGATAATTAATCTTGCTTTACTATATGAGATAATTAATCTTGCTTTACTATATGAGATAATTAATCTTGCTTTACTATATGAGATAATTAATCTTGCTTTACAATATGAGATAATTAATCTTGCTTTACAATATGAGATAATTAATCTTACTTTACTATATGAGATAATTAATATTGCTTTACTATATGAGATAATTAATCTTGCTTTACTATATGAGATAATTAATCTTTACTATATGAGATAATTAATCTTGCTTTACTATATGAGATAATTAATCTTGCTTTACTATATGAGATAATTAATCTTAATTTACTATATGAGATAATTAATCTTGCTTTACTATGTAAGATAATTAATCTTGCTTTACTATATGAGATAATTAATCTTGCTTTACTATATGAGATAATTAATCTTTACTATATGAGATAATTAATCTTGTTTTACTATATGAGATAATTAATCTTGCTTTACTATATGAGATAATTAATATTGCTTTACTATATGAGATAATTAATCTTAATTTACTATATGAGATAATTAATCTTGCTTTACTATATGAGATAATTAATCTTGCTTTACTATATGAGATAATTAATCTTGCTTTACTATATGAGATAATTAATCTTTACTATATGAGATAATTAATCTTACTTTACTATATGAGATAATTAATCTTGCTTTACTATATGAGATAATTAATCTTGCTTTACTATATGAGATAATTAATCTTTACTATATGAGATAATTAATCTTGCTTTACTATATGAGATAATTAATCTTGCTTTACTATATGAGATAATTAATCTTGCTTTACTATATGAGATAATTAATCTTTACTATATGAGATAGTTAATCTTACATTACTATATGAGATAATTAATCTTGCTTTACTATATGAGATAATTAATCTTGTTTTACTATATGAGATCATTAATCTTGATTTACTATATGAGATAATTAATCTTGCATTACTATATGAGATAATTAATCTTTACTATATGAGATAATTAATCTTGTTTTACTATATGGGATAATTAATCTTGCTTTACTATATGAGATAATTAATCTTACTTTACTATATGAGATAATTAATCTTGCTTTACTATATAAGATAATTAATCTTTACTATATGAGATAATTAATCTTACTTTACTATATGAGATAATTAATCTTTACTATATGAGATAATTAATCTTGCTTTACTATATGAGATAATTAATCTTGCTTTACTATATGAGATAATTAATCTTTACTATATGAGATAATTAATCTTGCTTTACTATATGAGATAATTAATCTTGCTTTACTATATGAGATAATTAATCTTGCTTTACTATATGAGATAATTAATCTTAATTTACTATATGAGATAATTAATCTTGCTTTACTATATGAGATAATTAATCTTGCTTTACTATATGAGATAATTAATCTTTACTATATGAGATAGTTAATCTTACATTACTATATGATATAATTAATCTTGTTTTACTTTATGAGATAATTAATCTTGTTTTACTTTATGAGATAATTAATCTTGCTTTACTTTATGAGATAGTTAATCTTGTTTTACTATATGAGATAATTAATCTTACTTTACTATATGAGATATTTAATCTTGCTTTACTATATGAGATAATTAATCTTGCTTTACTATATGAGATAATTAATCTTGCTTTACTTTATGAGATAATTAATCTTGTTTTACTTTATGAGATAATTAATCTTGCTTTACTTTATGAGATAGTTAATCTTGTTTTACTATATGAGATAATTAATCTTGCTTTACTATATGAGATAATTAATCTTGCTTTACAATATGAGATAATTAATCTTACTTTACTATATGAGATAATTAATCTTGCTTTACTATATGAGATAATTAATCTTGCTTTACTATATGAGATAATTAATCTTGCTTTACTATATGAGATAATTAATCTTGTTTTACTATATGAGATAATTAATCTTGCTTTACTTTATGAGATAGTTAATCTTGTTTTACTATATGAGATAATTAATCTTGCTTTACTATATGAGATAATTAATCTTGCTTTACAATATGAGATAATTAATCTTACTTTACTATATGAGATAATTAATCTTGCTTTACTATATGAGATAATTAATCTTGCTTTACTATATGAGATAATTAATCTTGCTTTACTATATGAGATAATTAATCTTGTTTTACTATATGAGATAATTAATCTTGCTTTACTATATGAGATAATTAATCTTGCTTTACAATATGAGATAATTAATCTTACTTTACTATATGAGATAATTAATCTTAATTTATTATATGAGGTAATTAATCTTGCTTTACTATATGAGATAATTAATCTTGCTTTACTATATGAGATAATTAATCTTGCTTTACAATATGAGATAATTAATCTTACTTTACTATATGAGATAATTAATCTTGCTTTACTATATGAGATAATTAATCTTGCTTTACTATATGAGATAATTAATCTTTACTATATGAGATAATTAATCTTGCTTTACTATATGATATAATTAAGCTTACTTTACTATATGAGATAATTAATCTTGCTTTACTATATGAGATAATTAATCTTAATTTATTATATGAGATAATTAATCTTGCTTTACTATATGAGATAATTAATCTTGCTTTACTATATGAGATAATTAATCTTTACTATATGAGATAATTAATCTTGCTTTACTATATGAGATAATTAATCTTTACTATATGAGATAATTAATCTTGCTTTACTATATGAGATAATTAATCTTAATTTACTATATGAGATAATTAATCTTGCTTTACTATGTAAGATAATTAATCTTGCTTTACTATATGAGATAATTAATCTTGCTTTACTATATGAGATAATTAATCTTTACTATATGAGATAATTAATCTTGTTTTACTATATGAGATAATTAATCTTGCTTTACTATATGAGATAATTAATCTTGTTTTACTATATGAGATAATTAATCTTTACTATATGAGATAATTAATCTTGCTTTACCATATGAGATAATTAATCTTGCTTTACAATATGAGATAATTAATCTTTACTATATGAGATAATTAATCTTGTTTTACTATATGAGATAATTAATCTTGCTTTACTATATGAGATAATTAATCTTGCTTTACTATATGAGATAATTAATCTTGCTTTACTATATGAGATAATTAATCTTGCTTTACTATATGAGATAATTAATCTTGCTTTACTATATGAGATAATTAATCTTGCTTTACTATATGAGATAATTAATCTTGCTTTACTATATGAGATAATTAATCTTGCTTTACTATATGAGATAATTAATCTTGCTTTACTATATGAGATAATTAATCTTGCTTTACTATATGAGATAATTAATCTTGCTTTACTATATGAGATAATTAATCTTGCTTTACAATATGAGATAATTAATCTTGCTTTACAATATGAGATAATTAATCTTACTTTACTATATGAGATAATTAATATTGCTTTACTATATGAGATAATTAATCTTGCTTTACTATATGAGATAATTAATCTTTACTATATGAGATAATTAATCTTGCTTTACTATATGAGATAATTAATCTTGCTTTACTATATGAGATAATTAATCTTAATTTACTATATGAGATAATTAATCTTGCTTTACTATGTAAGATAATTAATCTTGCTTTACTATATGAGATAATTAATCTTGCTTTACTATATGAGATAATTAATCTTTACTATATGAGATAATTAATCTTGTTTTACTATATGAGATAATTAATCTTGCTTTACTATATGAGATAATTAATATTGCTTTACTATATGAGATAATTAATCTTAATTTACTATATGAGATAATTAATCTTGCTTTACTATATGAGATAATTAATCTTGCTTTACTATATGAGATAATTAATCTTGCTTTAATATATGAGATAATTAATCTTTACTATATGAGATAATTAATCTTACTTTACTATATGAGATAATTAATCTTGCTTTACTATATGAGATAATTAATCTTGCTTTACTATATGAGATAATTAATCTTGCTTTACAATATGAGATAATTAATCTTGCTTTACAATATGAGATAATTAATCTTACTTTACTATATGAGATAATTAATATTGCTTTACTATATGAGATAATTAATCTTGCTTTACTATATGAGATAATTAATCTTTACTATATGAGATAATTAATCTTGCTTTACTATATGAGATAATTAATCTTGCTTTACTATATGAGATAATTAATCTTAATTTACTATATGAGATAATTAATCTTGCTTTACTATGTAAGATAATTAATCTTGCTTTACTATATGAGATAATTAATCTTGCTTTACTATATGAGATAATTAATCTTTACTATATGAGATAATTAATCTTGTTTTACTATATGAGATAATTAATCTTGCTTTACTATATGAGATAATTAATATTGCTTTACTATATGAGATAATTAATCTTAATTTACTATATGAGATAATTAATCTTGCTTTACTATATGAGATAATTAATCTTGCTTTACTATATGAGATAATTAATCTTGCTTTAATATATGAGATAATTAATCTTTACTATATGAGATAATTAATCTTACTTTACTATATGAGATAATTAATCTTGCTTTACTATATGAGATAATTAATCTTGCTTTACTATATGAGATAATTAATCTTTACTATATGAGATAATTAATCTTGCTTTACTATATGAGATAATTAATCTTGCTTTACTATATGAGATAATTAATCTTGCTTTACTATGTGAGATAATTAATATTTACTATACGAGATAATTAATCTTTACTATATGAGATAATTAATCTTACTTTACTATATGAGATCATTAATCTTTACTATGTGAGATAATTAATATTTACTATACGAGATAATTAATCTTTACTATATGAGATAATTAATCTTACTTTACCATATGAGATCATTAATCTTGCTTTAGTATATGAGATAATTAATCTTGCTTTACTATATGAGATCATTAATCTTGCTTTACTATATGAGATAATTAATCTTTACTATATGAGATAGTTAATCTTACATTACTATATGAGATAATTAATCTTGCTTTACTATATGAGATAATTAATCTTGTTTTACTATATGAGATCATTAATCTTGATTTACTATATGAGATAATTAATCTTGCATTACTATATGAGATAATTAATCTTTACTATATGAGATAATTAATCTTGTTTTACTATATGAGATAATTAATCTTGCTTTACTATATGAGATAATTAATCTTACTTTACTATATGAGATAATTAATCTTGCTTTACTATATAAGATAATTAATCTTTACTATATGAGATAATTAATCTTACTTTACTATATGAGATAATTAATCTTTACTATATGAGATAATTAATCTTGCTTTACTATATGAGATAATTAATCTTGCTTTACTATATGAGATAATTAATCTTTACTTTATGAGATAGTTAATCTTGTTTTACTATATGAGATAATTAATCTTACTTTACTATATGAGATATTTAATCTTGCTTTACTATATGAGATAATTAATCTTGCTTTACTATATGAGATAATTAATCTTGCTTTACTTTATGAGATAATTAATCTTGTTTTACTTTATGAGATAATTAATCTTGCTTTACTTTATGAGATAGTTAATCTTGTTTTACTATATGAGATAATTAATCTTGCTTTACTATATGAGATAATTAATCTTGCTTTACAATATGAGATAATTAATCTTACTTTACTATATGAGATAATTAATCTTGCTTTACTATATGAGATAATTAATCTTGCTTTACTATATGAGATAATTAATCTTGCTTTACTATATGAGATAATTAATCTTGTTTTACTATATGAGATAATTAATCTTGCTTTACTTTATGAGATAGTTAATCTTGTTTTACTATATGAGATAATTAATCTTGCTTTACTATATGAGATAATTAATCTTGCTTTACAATATGAGATAATTAATCTTACTTTACTATATGAGATAATTAATCTTGCTTTACTATATGAGATAATTAATCTTGCTTTACTATATGAGATAATTAATCTTGCTTTACTATATGAGATAATTAATCTTGTTTTACTATATGAGATAATTAATCTTGCTTTACTATATGAGATAATTAATCTTGCTTTACAATATGAGATAATTAATCTTACTTTACTATATGAGATAATTAATCTTAATTTATTATATGAGGTAATTAATCTTGCTTTACTATATGAGATAATTAATCTTGCTTTACTATATGAGATAATTAATCTTGCTTTACAATATGAGATAATTAATCTTACTTTACTATATGAGATAATTAATCTTGCTTTACTATATGAGATAATTAATCTTGCTTTACTATATGAGATAATTAATCTTTACTATATGAGATAATTAATCTTGCTTTACTATATGATATAATTAAGCTTACTTTACTATATGAGATAATTAATCTTGCTTTACTATATGAGATAATTAATCTTAATTTATTATATGAGATAATTAATCTTGCTTTACTATATGAGATAATTAATCTTGCTTTACTATATGAGATAATTAATCTTTACTATATGAGATAATTAATCTTGCTTTACTATATGAGATAATTAATCTTTACTATATGAGATAATTAATCTTGCTTTACTATATGAGATAATTAATCTTAATTTACTATATGAGATAATTAATCTTGCTTTACTATGTAAGATAATTAATCTTGCTTTACTATATGAGATAATTAATCTTGCTTTACTATATGAGATAATTAATCTTTACTATATGAGATAATTAATCTTGTTTTACTATATGAGATAATTAATCTTGCTTTACTATATGAGATAATTAATCTTGTTTTACAATATGAGATAATTAATCTTTACTATATGAGATAATTAATCTTGTTTTACTATATGAGATAATTAATCTTGCTTTACTATATGAGATAATTAATCTTGCTTTACTATATGAGATAATTAATCTTGCTTTACTATATGAGATAATTAATCTTGCTTTACTATATGAGATAATTAATCTTGCTTTACTATATGAGATAATTAATCTTGCTTTACTATATGAGATAATTAATCTTGCTTTACTATATGAGATAATTAATCTTGCTTTACTATATGAGATAATTAATCTTGCTTTACTATATGAGATAATTAATCTTGCTTTATTATATGAGATAATTAATCTTGCTTTACTATATGAGATAATTAATCTTGCTTTACAATATGAGATAATTAATCTTGCTTTACAATATGAGATAATTAATCTTACTTTACTATATGAGATAATTAATATTGCTTTACTATATGAGATAATTAATCTTGCTTTACTATATGAGATAATTAATCTTTACTATATGAGATAATTAATCTTGCTTTACTATATGAGATAATTAATCTTGCTTTACTATATGAGATAATTAATCTTAATTTACTATATGAGATAATTAATCTTGCTTTACTATGTAAGATAATTAATCTTGCTTTACTATATGAGATAATTAATCTTGCTTTACTATATGAGATAATTAATCTTTACTATATGAGATAATTAATCTTGTTTTACTATATGAGATAATTAATCTTGCTTCACTATATGAGATAATTAATATTGCTTTACTATATGAGATAATTAATCTTAATTTACTATATGAGATAATTAATCTTGCTTTACTATATGAGATAATTAATCTTGCTTTACTATATGAGATAATTAATCTTGCTTTACTATATGAGATAATTAATCTTTACTATATGAGATAATTAATCTTACTTTACTATATGAGATAATTAATCTTGCTTTACTATATGAGATAATTAATCTTGCTTTACTATATGAGATAATTAATCTTTACTATATGAGATAATTAATCTTGCTTTACTATATGAGATAATTAATCTTGCTTTACTATATGAGATAATTAATCTTGCTTTACTATGTGAGATAATTAATATTTACTATACGAGATAATTAATCTTTACTATATGAGATAATTAATCTTACTTTACTATATGAGATCATTAATCTTTACTATGTGAGATAATTAATATTTACTATACGAGATAATTAATCTTTACTATATGAGATAATTAATCTTACTTTACCATATGAGATCATTAATCTTGCTTTACTATATGAGATAATTAATCTTGCTTTACTATATGAGATCATTAATCTTGCTTTACTATATGAGATAATTAATCTTTACTATATGAGATAGTTAATCTTACATTACTATATGAGATAATTAATCTTGCTTTACTATATGAGATAATTAATCTTGTTTTACTATATGAGATCATTAATCTTGATTTACTATATGAGATAATTAATCTTGCATTACTATATGAGATAATTAATCTTTACTATATGAGATAATTAATCTTGTTTTACTATATGAGATAATTAATCTTGCTTTACTATATGAGATAATTAATCTTACTTTACTATATGAGATAATTAATCTTGCTTTACTATATGAGATAATTAATCTTGCTTTACTATATGAGATAATTAATCTTACTTTACTATATGAGATAATTAATCTTGCTTTACTATATGAGATAATTAATCTTGCTTTACTATATGACATAATTAATTTTTACTATATGAGATAATTAATCTTGCTTTACTATATGAGATAATTAATCTTGCTTTACTATATGAGATAATTAATCTTGCTTTACTATATGAGATCATTAATCTTGCTTTACTATATGAGATCATTAATCTTGCTTTACTATATGAGATAATTAATCTTGCTTTACTATATGAGATAATTAATCTTGCTTTACTATATGAGATAATTAATATTTACTATACGAGATAATTAATCTTTACTATATGAGATAATTAATCTTGCTTTACTATATGAGATAATTAATCTTGCTTTACTATATGAGATAATTAATCTTGCTTTACTATATGAGATAATTAATCTTGCTTTACTATATGAGATAATTAATCTTGCTTTACTATATGAGATAATTAATCTTGCTTTACTATATGAGATAATTAATCTTTACTATATGAGATCATTAATATTTACTATATGAGATAATTAATATTTACTATATGAGATCATTAATATGCTTTATTCTATTCTTTATTTGTAAGTTATCATTTAAGTATTATGATTATTTTATTTATTAAATTATGAAATTTACACTAATTATTGTCAACATTAATACGAGATAGAGTTATAAAGATGCAATCACTATTTTTCTCGATGCTAACTGCAAATAATTGAAATGCAGTGCCTCGGAAAAGAGAACGACTAGTGGTCAAGGTACGGTGCGTCGTGTAGAGGGCGGCGATGCCGCAGCCCCCCCTGGTGACAGTGAAGAAACTAAGGCTCGAAAAGACGAAGAAATTGATACCGATAACGTGGAAGCACTCGAAAAGGCAAGAAATTGGGATGAATTTAAAGATGGTTTGTGTGTTGAAATAATTGATATATTGATTATATTTATTTTGTTTAACAATATTACCTTAATTATAAATAATATAGTATTATTATTAGAATATTATAAACATCAAATATCTTATTTGACATTTTTAGTTTAAAACAATTATTTGATGGGTTATAATTTACATATATATTTTATACAATATATATTTACATATATATTGTATAAAGGATGTATTTAAACATAATTACAATATTGATTAATTAGTGAAAACAGTACAAATATATATCATTTATTTCTACTAATTGATATTCTGAATATATTTCATTATTTGTAATTTGTTCTCAATCTATTTTTAACGCAGACAATAGAAGAGGGTGGGGAAATCGACAAAACATGGGCTGAACAATTAATAAATCAATTATTCAATCATCATCTTCATTTTTCTTTCTTATACTTCGGGAATTAAATTTTCTCTTTTTGAATCCTACAACTATTTAAGAAAAAATGTATTCAAAATCAAATTTAATTAATAAATTAATTTAAGAAATTATTTGTTTATAAAATATAAATAGCTGTTTGTGATTTGATATATTTGAACTTCCTATACTACACTTTACTAATCTAATACTAAACAAAATAATTTGATTCCATAATACTTCATTTCCAAATTATATAAATCTACTTTAAGTAACTTACATTTTTATCTTTTTAATTCTATGATAAAGATACCTTAGATATCTTTCCAACCCTTTATTTCTACCTACGGTTTATTGTTTAACTTTATCTTGTCCAACCTGTACTATCTGCTGTATCATCTTCCTTTTTCATAGTTGCAACTGTCTTCTCCACAAACTCCAGGGTGTTGCTTTTTCTTTTCGGTTGGTATTCGTTATTTTCCGCCTTTGCGTAAGTTTTGAAAGTCTGAGGTTCAGGCAAGTCAAGATCCAAAGACTCTCTGATATGTAGAAAGGTTTATAGGTATCTATTATTGTGATTGGTCTACTGGTTATAAAAACTATTAGAAAACTATAAAACCTAGACTTTACTGCTATAATATAGGAGTAACTACTATAGTACTACTAACATTGGGGTAACTGCTATAAACCCTACTAACATAGGAGTAACTGCTATAAACCCTACTAACATAGGAGTAACTGCTATAAACCCTACTAACATAGGAGTAACTGCTATAAACCCTACTAACATAGGGGTAACCGCTATAAACCCTACTAACATAGGGGTAACTGCTATAAACCCTACTAACATAGGAGTAACTGCTATAAACCCTACTAACATAGGAGTAACTGCTATAAACCCTACTAACATAGGAGTAACTGCTATAAACCCTACTAACATAGGAGTAACTGCTATAAACCCTACTAACATATGAGTAACTGCTATAAACCCTACTAACATAGGAGTAACTGCTATAAACCCTACTAACATAGGAGTAACTGCTATAAACCCTACTAACATAGGGGTAACTGCTATAAACCCTACTAACATAGGAGTAACTGCTATAAACCCTACTAACATAGGAGTAACTGCTATAAACCCTACTAACATAGGAGTAACTGCTATAAACCCTACTAACATAGGGGTAACCGCTATAAACCCTACTAACATAGGGGTAACCGCTATAAACCCTACTAACATAGGAGTAACTGCTATAAACCCTACTAACATAGGAGTAACTGCTATAAACCCTACTAACATAGGAGTAACTGCTATAAACCCTACTAACATAGGAGTAACTGCTATAAACCCTACTAACATATGAGTAACTGCTATAAACCCTACTAACATAGGAGTAACTGCTATAAACCCTACTAACATAGGGGTAACTGCTATAAACCCTACTAACATAGGGGTAACTGCTATAAACCCTACTAACATAGGAGTAACTGCTATAAACCCTACTAACATAGGAGTAACTGCTATAAACCCTACTAACATAGGAGTAACTGCTATAAACCCTACTAACATAGGAGTAACTGCTATAAACCCTACTAACATAGGAGTAACTGCTATAAACCCTACTAACATAGGAGTAACTGCTATAAACCCTACTAACATAGGAGTAACTGCTATAAACCCTACTAACATAGGAGTAACCGCTATAAACACTACTAACATAGGGGTAACTGCGATAAACCCTACTAACATAGGAGTAACCGCTATAAACCCTACTAACATAGGAGTAACCGCTATAAACCCTACTAACATAGGGGTAACCGCTATAAACCCTACTAACATAGGGGTAACTGCTATAAACCCTACTAACATAGGAGTAACTGCTATAAACCCTACTAACATAGGAGTAACTGCTATAAACCCTACTAACATAGGAGTAACTGCTATAAACCCTACTAACATAGGAGTAACTGATATAAACCCTACTAACATAGGAGTAACTGCTATAAACACTACTAACATATGAGTAACTGCTATACACCCTACTAACATAGGGGTAACTGCTATAAACCCTACTAACATAGGAGTAACTGCTATAAACCCTACTAACATAGGGGTAACTGCTATAAACCCTACTAACATAGGAGTAACTGCTATAAACCCTACTAACATAGGAGTAACTGCTATAAACCCTACTAACATATGAGTAACTGCTATAAACCCTACTAACATAGGGGTAACTGCGATAAACCCTACTAACATAGGAGTAACCGCTATAAACCCTACTAACATAGGAGTAACCGCTATAAACCCTACTAACATAGGGGTAACTGCTATAAACCCTACTAACATAGGAGTAACTGCTATAAACCCTACTAACATAGGAGTAACTGCTATAAACCCTGCTAACATATGAGTAACTGCTATAAACCCTACTAACATAGGAGTAACTGCTATAAACCCTACTAACATAGGAGTAACTGCTATAAACACTACTAACATAGGAGTAACTGCTATAAACACTACTAACATAGGGGTAACTGCTATAAACCCTACTAACATAGGAGTAACTGCTATAAACCCTACTAACATAGGAGTAACTGCTATAAACACTACTAACATAGGAGTAACTGATATAAACCCTACTAACATAGGAGTAACTGCTATAAACACTACTAACATAGGAGTAACTGCTATAAACCCTACTAACATAGGGGTAACTGCTATAAACCCTACTAACATAGGAGTAACTGCTATAAACCCTACTAACATATGGGTAACTGCTATAACCCTACTAACATAGGAGTAACTGCTATAAACCCTACTAACATAGGAGTAACTGCTATAAACCCTACTAACATAGGGGTAACTGCGATAAACCCTACTAACATAGGAGTAACCGCTATAAACCCTACTAACATAGGAGTAACCGCTATAAACCCTACTAACATAGGGGTAACTGCTATAAACTCTAATAACATAGGAGTAACTGCTATAAACCCTACTAACATAGGAGTAACTGCTATAAACCCTGCTAACATATGAGTAACTGCTATAAACCCTACTAACATAGGAGTAACTGCTATAAACCCTACTAACATAGGAGTAACTGCTATAAACACTACTAACATAGGAGTAACTGCTATAAACACTACTAACATAGGGGTAATTGCTATAAACCCTACTAACATAGGAGTAACTGCTATAAACCCTACTAACATAGGAGTAACTGCTATAAACACTACTAACATAGGAGTAACTTCTATAAACCCTACTAACATAGGAGTAACTGCTATAAACCCTACTAACATAGGAGTAACTGCTATAAACCCTACTAACATAGGAGTAACTGCTATAAACACTACTAACATAGGGGTAACTGCTATAAACCCTACTAACATAGGAGTAACTGCTATAAACCCTACTAACATAGGAGTAACTGCTATAAACCCTACTAACATAGGAGTAACTGCTATAAACACTACTAACATAGGAGTAACTGCTATAAACCCTACTAACATAGGAGTAACTGCTATAAACCCTACTAACATAGGAGTAACTGCTATAAACACTACTAACATAGGGGTAACTGCTATAAACCCTACTAACATAGGAGTAACTGCTATAAACCCTACTAACATAGGAGTAACTGCTATAAACCCTGCTAACATATGAGTAACTGCTATAAACCCTACTAACATAGGAGTAACTGCTATAAACCCTACTAACATAGGAGTAACTGCTATAAACCCTACTAACATAGGAGTAACTGCTATAAACACTACTAACATAGGGGTAACTGCTATAAACCCTACTAACATAGGAGTAACTGCTATAAACCCTACTAACATAGGAGTAACTACTATAAACCCTACTAACATAGGAGTAACTGCTATAGCACTACTAACATATGAGTAACTGCTATAAACCCTGCTAACATATGAGTAACTGCTATAAACCCTACTAACATAGGGGTAACTGCTATAAACCCTACTAACATAGGAGTAACTGCTATAGCACTACTAACATAGGAGTAACTACTATAAACCCTACTAACATAGGAGTAACTGCTATAAACCCTACTAACATAGGAGTAACTACTATAAACCCTACTAACATAGGAGTAACTACTATAAACCCTACTAACATTGGGGTAACTGCTATAAACCCTACTAACATAGGAGTAACTGCTATAAACCCTACTAACATAGGAGTAACTGCTATAGCACTACTAACATATGAGTAACTGCTATAAACCCTGCTAACATATGAGTAACTGCTATAAACCCTACTAACATAGGAGTAACTACTATAAACCCTACTAACATAGGGGTAACAGAGGTCCATCCCCCAATTCCAGTCCTCGTGTCTGTAGGCTCTTTCTTCATTTTCTGAATTTTTGCATTTTCTTTCACTGCCTTTAATGAATACATATTTGTTATTTGCATTCAGTTTATGTGAATAGATAAATTGAGATTCTGGAATAAAAACCTGTAAATTAACATTATCCGTTGGTCTTCTTTTTAATCGCTCTGTATTTCATTAAAAATGTGAAATATGAATAAATATATTTATTTATTATAAAATGCAAAATATATCTAACAAAATTTCATTTAAAAAGTTCTAAATTTGTAACATTTTAATAAGTAACATGTTAAAAGTTATAAGTTAATATTGATTACTTCCAAGAGCTCTACAGAAACCTCCAGTCGTTGAGTTCAAGAAGTATGTATGTCCATCAATGGTATTTTTTTCTTCCCAAGGAGACTTGATATTTGAACCATATTTCTCTTCTTTTTTGACCTCCTTCTTAATTTCTTTAGCTGTGGGAAATCAAATGCTCTGTCAATAGATAATTATAATCAATAATTAAATTAATAACATTAATATTTATTAACATAACATTAATTTCTACGCATACATGCTGAAACCTACAAATTCAGTCCTTATTAATCTAATAAGCAATCGCAGACTCTGAAACCGAATGAAAAATTAAAACAAACATTTCTTTGACGTCGACGGGAATTTCACGTGTTTATATTTCTCCGCCAAAACTGGGTCGTTCTTGATGTCGTCTTGAAAGGAAGCCATCGCAGCCTGTGCGAATGAAGCGAGTAAGAAGCTGAAGGAACGCCAACCGCGACGTCGGCTTACGCTCGGAGTCAACCTTTTCCAATTGACGCATGCTGCGTTCCAAGAACTTCTCGTGCTTAGCGTCAGACATCCCCTTCTTCCTCAACTGTTGGCGTAACCGTACTCATTACAGATTAGATGCGGTAAATTAGATTACATCACCGATGTATAATGTATTACCTCGGTACCAAATTAACCATTTATTTACATTTCATTTTAATGATAATCTTGGGGAGTAATATTTATTTTTTTCTTTTCAGCCTAATAATAAAACAGAGAATGTCATTTAACAAGAAATCTAACATTCAAAACTATAGAAACAATAAATTAATTTAATGCTGAAGCAATATTCTAACATCATCAAGTTTCCTCTCAACTTTCTCTTTATGTCTTTGGCCCCTTTCATGGTGATCCCTACTCTAGGTGTAAAGGGTTCATTTGAGTGTTAATAAACTTGTTTATAAGCTCAGAAAAACAATAGGCTATTACGTAATCGCGAGCTATTTTATAAAAAAAACTAATAACTATGTCGAATACAGTTTAAAAACAATTGAATATAATATTATCTGTAACTTCACTCTAAATTGAATATAATTGATATTCTCACCTACGTAGAAATCACAAACCGGTTTATTATCGGTGACCCAGACTTTACAATACGGACATTCAAACTTCGGCAAGGACTTCCAGTATTCCGTCATTTCGCTGTGACAGTGGAACACTCCTTCGGTGATGAAGAACAAAATGAAATTCACCGTAAACTTCTTTATAGACGTCGAGGACAATTGTTATGTCATAGTTTTCAACAGAAAAGTAAATTTAAACAGATAATCAGACATTAGTAGGTAGATGCAAATGAAAACCCTTCAGTAAGTTAATGTCAGATATTCAGAATAATAATGATTGGAAGGAAGATATAGCAGACCCTTATAAGAAAAGTCCACTTTTCAAGAGATAATAATAACATATTTTCTACCGTAAAACTACTAAAATGAATTTTATTTTATAATAGAATACAATTTAAAAAAATGTTTCTTTAATTATTTAAATTCAATTTCCTTGAAATGTAGTTTTACAAGAAAAATGTATACTTCATATAAATTAGATTTAATTTATAATCTATGTTTTAGAGATGAGGGTCTCTCCGGTTCAAACCTTTACAATCAAATATTAAACAATTAATTTATAAGTAGAATTATTTTAATTTTAGAAGTTTATCAAAATTCTCTATTTTAGTTTAGTTTAGGATTGTAATTACATCGGAGGTTTACATATTAAAAGCTACAATTTATTAAAGGGTAAGTCGTATCTTTGAATGCAAATGTTGATATGCAGATTACAGATTGTTTATATGTATAATATTAATAAGGAAGAATTATAAAGATATATTATAAAATCATTTCTCAGTTTTTTCAGACGAATTGTAAATTATATTTCTATAATTTCTTTAACCATATCGTTATATAGTTATTTATGAGATTAATAGTCGCAACATAAGTTCAATTGAACATTCTATTTATCCGTATATCAAATTATACCATACTTTAAATTTATACAGCAAATGCGGAGCTAGTATATTTAAATTTTTCAATTATATAGAAATGATTATTGAAACAATAAGTTTATATAGTATATAGTATTTTAAAACTGTATTAGATATGTGTATGCATTATAGTAACATGTTTTAATACTCAATTAGCTACATCTGTAATTATTAAGATAATTTAAGATAATAGATTTTATTTTATTCAATACATTTTATTTACCATGTTAAAATGTTATGTCAAAATTATTATGTATCATAAATAAAATATACAAACTTATAAAATACAGCGATTCGTAGTGGATTGTAAGCACGTCGAATGTATTAAAGTAAATTATTAAATTTATTTAAATTATAAATTTTAAAACAATAATCACTAGGTTATTTCAGTATATTTCAGTATCATTTATCATTTATAGATTTGTAATTTGTACAAATATTCTAAATCTAATATTATCTAATAGGAAAGTTTACTTTGTGTTACTATCCTAGATATTTAATAATCTAAGGATATAGATTATTAAATAATGATATATTTAATGCATACTACTTTCAATTAATTAATACACATTTAATAATGACTTCTGATGGATATTTAAATAACATTAAATTAGTTAACCTACTGCCATGCCCCATAACATTTTTTGAAAAGATAATATTATCAGTCAGATAATCTCTATGCGAAAGATTAATGATTCGACAAATACTTGTGATGCTTTACAATACATAATAGATATGTAAATTATGAGGTAAATATTGATTTTATACTTTTTATTTCTTCTCATATATCTAAAATAAAATTTAAAAAATATATATTTAAATTTCTATTACTTTTTAAATAAAACGAGGTTCCAATTATATCAAAATCGAAAATGATAGTATTTCATATATTGGAAGATACATTCAAATAATAGAAATATTTGTTTATACTCTATCACTATTCATTAGTTATTAACACAGTCCAGTGTGTTGACCACACTTAATTATATTCGTCTGGTTGTATTCCACTAATTAACCCACATATTACACATATCATCCATTATTCTAATATGCATTTATGATTTATATATATCATAGAAATAATCAAATAAATATATATTGATCTCTGATTCTTTCATAATTTCACTTTATAAAATATTTAATTATCAGAAATTAGAAATAGATGATTTCAGATAAATGCTATATTACATATCACTATTTCTAAAATGAGACCATTCATTAAATCACATGTCTACATTTCCTGTAAACTTATTTCTTATGTATCGCCTTTTCTCTATATCGGTTATAAACATTAAAACGGTGATAAGTTATTATCGATATTAATAGTAATAATTAATATCACTCCATATATAAATATATATGATTTATATTATGTATCTATGTAATATAACATGATGATTCACATGGTATTATATAATTTTAATATTAGTAGATCAAGTTTATATATCAAATAGGTTTTATTTAACAATATTATTTATTTTTCTTCATATTATTTCAATCATCAATACGTGTCGAAGTCTTCATCTCTAATATTAACTGTAAAATTATTAAATTGTGAAATAATAAATATATATATATATATTTATATATATATATATATATATATATTTATTATTTCACAATTTAACAATTTACATAATTATGTAAAATTATTTTACATAATTATAAATAAACAATTGTCTATTTTTATGTAAATAACATTGCGTTGAAAGTGACGTTCTACTAGAAAAAGGCTTTCTACAGTTTAAAGTTCCCAACTCTCTGGGAAAATGGTCTTATTAAGCTAAGGATATACAGAATAATAAGATAGATAATGTAGAGTATATAACAATCATAGATTTATAATTTTCTTTGAAAATTATAAATCTATAGATATATAAATCTAATCATATATGATTACAATGGTAAATATTTATAAAGTTATCATGGTGATGAGTAAACTATTCATTTTCAACTAATCATATCTTTGTGTATACAAAGATTTATAATTTTAATAGAATAATAAATTGCTTTTTTGAAAATTATGATTTTATTAATGCTTTTCAGTACGTCTGACGGACATACTGAAAAGCGTAAATGAGACCATCTGTAATCTTATTTAATATTTAAGTATTGCTATAATATAAATCAAATATAATTTTTATATGATTTGGGTCTTATATAAATAATATATACTACATATAACATGCATTAGTTTATCAATATAAATATATATAAACTATTACATGCGTAGCAAATTAGTTAACTTATATTATATGCATTACATAAAATCAAACTTATCACGTAACCAAGGTAGCTAGTATAAAAATAAAAATAGTTTACAAAATTAAGAGGATTCTTTTAATTCATTACATATTTAATTACATATGTAATGATGACAAAAGTTAAAAGTCGAGTTTAGACAGTTAAATTTAATTAAATATATATATTCTAAATTAGTGTTAAATAAAATATAATTATATAGCATTTAACATAAATATAAATATCCCATAGGATACTGATTGTTCAGTGAACATTATACTGATTTAGTACGGTTATGAGTCCTAACTTAGTAATAATATATAGGTATAAAATAGTATAGTATATATTATATACATATACATTATACTTATTAGAACTCTTACTCGACTAAATTCTATAAAGTTAGCATTGATTAACACTAACATTGTATAAACGCAGCTTTCTCAATAATATTAATAATACAAATAAATAACATTGATTGTTTATATATTGTTGCCAAGTAAATTTTAAATATTTTAGAATTTAATTAATTTAATTTAATTTATAATATATAATAATAAGTTTCAGTAATCAATAATCATATACCATTTTTACCCTTCGTAAAGTTGTTACGTTGCAATATTTCGAACAGATTTTTCATAAAGTATAAATAACTGTGATATAACACGGGTATAAATACTATTTTTTTATAAATTCGTTAAATAGTCTATCAACAAAAGCACGGATAGATATAATTAAATTTCTCTTTGTTATTAGTATATATGCAATAACAAAGAGAAATTTACAAATAGCAGTAACTACAAAGACAAATTGCCGTAACTATAGTTACTGAAATTTGTAAGATCCAAATAACCAAATGGGGTATGTAGCAATGCAGCATAGATAAACATATACAATTATAGATATAAATAAACGAAGAGAACAGGAAATTTATTTATTATTAAAGTTAAAAAAGAAGAGAGTAAAAAACTAATATAAAAATTAATTTTAAATATAAAATGAGTAAAATTGGGGATGCAAAATTAAAAACAATAACACTAATAAATGAAATATTGATATAAAGTTACTTAGATTTAGCTAGCAAATAAATTCTTTATCAACATAATTGTATATATATAATAGCGTCTTATATAAACAAACCTCATATGTTTTTTCGTCTACTGTAATTTAACTTAAAACATGTAACTCAATTACACATCACCTACATCTGATCATATAGATTATAATAGTAGCATATATGAAGAACTAATAGAATGTAATTTGAATATCCAAATACTTTTCCTAAAAGACAATTAAAAGAAGTAATTTCAACTATTCCTCATAATTTCATAACAAAAGCACTTACGGATATGATATGGATAGAGTTATTCAAAGATTATATTACATAAGTAAAGTTAATTAGAGTTTTTAAAATCAATATATGTGACAGTACTTAGAATAGCAATATATAAAGCATGTCAAAAAATAAAATAAAAGATATTGAGCTATAAACTATAGTTTATAGGCTTAATTATTAATTATTGCTTATAACATTCGATTAATTTACTCATTAAATACTCTAAACAAACTCTGTCATAGTATTTTAGAAAATAAACTAATATACATTGTGACATACATCAATTAGATATCGATGGAATAAAAAGTATCACCAAGAGTTTGATGTATTCTAGAAAATACATTTACTATAGAAGCAATAGTTTGAGAAGTATAAATGAAATCAAACATATTTACAGTACTTAATACTTAATACTCTTAGATACATATCCCCAGTTTAAATTATTTCTACTCTTTGATTGTTTGTATATTCAAGAATAATATTAAAGGACATACATATAGAGATGTATTTACAATACATTTACTAATTATTCACAAACTGGTGTTAAACGAGGTAATACTTTATCCGCATAATATTAAACTTAGATACTAAAGTACTTCCCATACTAACGAAGTCTGCAGAATAAAGTTTGTTAATGATATCAAGTTCATCGAAATAAATTCTAATATTTCCGCTATCCTTTCTAATTGCAGCTACAATATTTCTGCAATTTTAAAAGTGATTTGCACACTATCCATCAGAGTTGGCTTATCCTTCAATAACAAGAAATGCAGTTAACTAAACGTAGTCAAAGAAGAATATGATATAATTATATTTAAGCTAGGAAATCAATTTATTCGAAATATGGATAACTCTGAAAATGAGATTTACTTATGAATACCAATTAATTCAAACTTTCTTTTTATCACTAAGAGCGAAGTATTCTATAAATGGATCTTGTTTCTGATGAAAATAAGTTCAAACATTTTAGTCCGATTACAATTACAAGAACTGGGAATAATGCTATCTTAATGAATCTTCGCTTTAATATATCCGATCAAAAATATATATATGATATATGATATATAATCGGTTCATTTTAAGTAACATCATAACGGATAACGTTCAGCGGATAACGTTCAGAAATAGGTGTTTTAATAATATTTAGCTATTCATTTCAAATAAAGAAAGTGTTAGTAGATCGATTCTTGAAAAGGATGGTAAAAAGCATCGCACATCTAATCTAACAGAGTTCATACTGTCTTTTAAAGCTTGGAACTTCTGACATATAGTTCATCTACAAGTCATCTCTATAAATACATTCCCGTAAGTGAGTAACACAAAATGTAGTCCAAAATATAATCAACGATGCACTAGATCTCATGTAAATAGACAATTCTACTACTAAGGTAACTTGAGATCACATATCATCAATAAAGCCAATTGGCAATAAAGAAAATTGTCAACAATTCTAAATAAATTATTGATATTACTATAGTACTTGATGTTCGAAACAGTTTCCGTTTTATGAACAGCAAAATTAAAAAATACTTTAATCTTGGATTTTTTATCTCTATTATAGTCTTCTTGGTTGATTTTATATTTTACCTTTAACTTTTTTATATTTTAAATCGAAATTTGGAATGTGTTTTAATATATTAGTTATGAAGAGGTCATATTACATTACAGTATTTTCTTTTACACCATGATGATCTAAATACTATATATATATGTATATATATATATATATATATATATATATATATATATGTATATATATATATATGAATTATAAGAAACTTTTAGATATATATTTATTGAGGTGTATATTTCTAATTGATATTATTATTATTATGATTTTTATATTTCTTTGATATATTACTTTATGAATGATATTACTCTGTGATAATAAGCACTGATTACCATAAATATACATGTGTGATACTCATATAGATCAAACACTTAATCATAGGTGATTAAATAAACATATGCATTTTGCATATATACTTATACATATATATACTATTTATATATATATGCAATATGTACCTAATGTATATAAGTATTACTAGTTAACCTATGTATTCATCATCATCTGTATATGATTTAATGATAACCAATTGTGACTTACTTTGTGAACTTTGATATATATAATAGTATTTTTTTAAATCAGAATTCTTCCAAATTATTTATATATTCGTTGACACATAAGCTAAAATATAATAAATACAATTTAATTTTATATACTTAAAAATATAACTTATACATACATTATAAATATAGATATTATATTGTCATAAAATTATGTGAATTTATTAAATAATATACATTCATATAAATTATAATTTTATAGTAACTTTCACAACTTTTTTGTTTTTTTTTTTCATCATTAATAACTGTTCTTTAATGATTATAATATTGTTTGGCATAGATTATAAATTGAAATTGTAAAAAATATTAATAATATAAAATATAATAAATTAAATTATTGATAATGTTATATTATAATAAACAAATAGATAAATATAAATATATATGAATCTACTCTTAACCATATTTATATTATTTTTTATAAAATATTGATATAAGCTCATACGATATATATTTATAGAAGAATAAATTGTGTTATATAATTGAGCAAATATTAATAAGATATACTAATCAGTATAATACATTTCATATCAGAAAAAATAATCATATAAATAAATTATTACATAGAAATACTACTTTGGGGATATTAAAATTTAAAAAGTTAGTATATATACTTAATATATACGTTTTTTATTTACAAATAAATTATCTTTGTATTCAATTGTAATATGCATATGTTCCTATATCTTATTTGTTAATTCAATAAAAGTGTTTTTGCCAGATTTAATGCATAATTTTAACTTCTGTAGGTAATTTTCAAAGACAAAACAAGAACAGTTATCTAACGATCCATATAGAAGTGCATCTTCGTGTAAATGTAATAAAATATGCACATTATATACTGCAAATGCATTTACATACAGTTCAATTGATTCTTTTACAAATAATCTTAACATACACCTCGCTATTTCTATATTCTCTATAGAATTAACGAGATCTGCAGAAACTAATATAGATAATGCCGTACTAAGAATGAGAAAATTATCATAATATACCTTATCAATAATACCTTTTAGTATAATTTTACCAATATACATTAAAAATAGTCGGATTTCTGTTGCTTTCCACTTATCGAATTCAGAGTGATATCGAGGTTTTCTAGAGAACTCCATTGGAATATATTTTTTTAAGAATAAACAATCGTTCATTTATTATATCTTTTTGTCTATTCGATATTCTATATATAGAATTACATTTTTACAATTTGATGGCACCCAGTAAACCATAATCGAACTATTTTTTTAACTACACCTAATAATACACAATGCATGTATTCTACTGAAAAGGTTTTTATTATATCTATGGCAGATTTTTCTCGTAGAACGTCACTTTCAACGCAATGTTATTTGCAATTTTTATGGTAAGAATAGAAACTTGTTTATTTATAACACGATAATAATTATGTAAATAATAAATATAATTATTTTACAGTTAACATGAAAATATGGAAAGATGATACAACTAAATATTAGAGATGACGACTTCGACACGTATTGATGATTGAAATAATATGAAGAAAATTAAATAATATTGTTAAATAAATCCTATTTGATATGTAAATTTTATGAAATACTTTTACAATTATATATTATATAATATCGTATGCATCTTGGGAATATTACATATATCATATATGTGTATATATGAAGTGATACCTATTGTTAGTATTAATATGTATTAAGTTAAGAATGTATTAATGACTTATCGTTAAAACTTATCATCAATTTAATATTTATAACCGATCTAGAGAAATAAGTAATAATACTAAAGAAGTCTACAAGATCTGTAGATATAATGTAGCTGTATTATATATAGTCTGATAATATTGTCGGAATAAAATAACATATTAGGTAGAAGGAACTTAAAGAGAATATTTAGGGGGAAGCGAAATGGGAATTAGAGAGTAAAATGTACTTGCGCCTATAGAGTTGAATTTGACTATTCAATGAAGCTTGAGAATAGAATCAATTTGCGAGTAATCGAGGAAGGTTTAGTAATAGTTATAGTTTATAGTTTGTCAGATTATGTGATATTTATATATTATTATTATAGTAGTTTATAAACAGATGTTTTTGTATAATCAGACAATATTTCAAATAGTGTGGTCACTATTTTTTAGCAATGAGTTGAATCTTTTAATATATAACAAACGATTGAATGAATTGTAGATTATCATATGTATTCCTGGCTTCTATTGTTGATATGCGTAAATGATTACTAAATGCCTATAAAAATGAAACAAATCACTTCGAAACATACATTCAATACTGTTATATCTATAATTACTATAATACTACCTATATATATAGTATTATATATATATTGCTCTATGGAGCAAGATATGTAATACTTATGACAGAATGACAACACAAACAATAATACCTAACTAAATAATTACATAAGGATAGTAAGTTTAAACTAGTAAATAAACCATTAATGTAATTACTTAGAGTCTATGAGTGTGTAATTGGTAGTATTGACAATAAATCACTAGTACATTCTCATGAGTCGGAGAACAATTGCCCACTATTTTGAAATATTAGAAAATTTGAAGGAATGTTGCCAGCCTCTATGAAAAATAATGAATTTTGAAAAAAAAATATAACAAGCCACAAGTGAAGTCTTCACCTAGATTTTAAAAATATGTCTTTTATTATAGTAATATTTTCATAATTTTAATTATTAATGATATATAGACCCAGCAAACACAATGTACTACAATTTATAAACATATTTTTCTAAATGTGATGCAATAGTGCATCACATTTACTATTAATTTAAATTATAATTGAAAAGTTCGTTGAGCTCAATAAATAATATTTAAATATATTGACATAATATAAATACAATATATATTTCAATTCTTAATGTTTGCATGTCTTTCTACATTATAAATTCTGGTATATATATATATATATATATATATATATATATATATATGGAATCAATGATGTTTTAGCGATTGTTGATATATTTGACAAATTGTGAATACATTTTAAATTAGATAATGAGGATAAAATAGAATAGTTTTATTTTAGAATAAATTCTTAATATATATACAAATATATTTGAGTTTATTACAGGTAATATTATCATGATTGTCGTTTAGTTTAATTCGTTAGGCTATTTAATATTCAGAATCGTGCCTGTAATATGCGATATGGCGATTACTATTTCTCAATAACTAGTTTTCCTTTGTCTATTTATTTTAACTAATATATACATTTCAAATGCAATTATTTAATCTAATTAAATATTTACTATACGAGTGTATCGTAAGATCATGGGGAAAATATCACAAAGTGGTTTCTAAGTATCTCATGTTTTTGCAATGAATTCAGAAATATATTTGTTATATTATTCTATAGATAAAGTTGAAGATACTCTAAATAGAAGTTTAGCTCCTATAAGAATACATAAACATTTCTAAGTTTCATTTTCCTCTGATGACTATATAGCTATTACCTTGAAGACCAAGTAATACGCATCATGCTTTCTTGTTATGAATGAAATACTGGATTAGTCGTTAGTGTTGAATTGCGGACATAGTTGTCCATATTGGCTTTTACATTCAACATACTTTGTATTTGAACATGTTAGTCAGCTTATGCCAAATAATCGGCATTTGAGGTGGTTTTGATATTGTTTATTTCATGTTGTATCCTTGAACTCTTTTTATATAAAGTAATTTATAAATGTATAATTCACAAGAATAATTGAGTGATGTATACCATTGGGAAATACAGGATATTTATTTTCTTCGGTGAGTTGTAAATTAAGAATATTCAAATATATACTAATAAAATTAGCTAGTGTGCTATTAATTATTTTGTTTTCACATTTTATTATATTTTTAAGTACGTTTTCATAGTCTCAATTTGTTTTTATTAGTCCAAAGTATGAATTACAATTACTATTATATAAAATATATTATTTATTTATATTCTAAAATAGTTTAGTCGTCAGTAATATATTATGATGAGCATTTTTTTTACTTAATGATTTATGTGTCTAAACAAATATAATTAATACATCATGTTAGTACATTAATAACTTAATATATAACGCATTTCAAATAATATATTATTTATTTAATTAATTTAAAGTTACTGGTAATTAACATAATATAGAATGTTTTGGAACTTACATATTTATTGTAATTGTAAGTTGATATATAAGTACGGATTTATAATTTTCTAATATTTATTATATGTTGTAAATCAATCTTTTAAAGTTTATAAATTTAACATTCATGTTGTAGTTGTATTTAAAATATACCATTATAGAATATCATTGTTCCAATGTTCATGTCAAATGTATTACATAATAATTTATAATGTATGAGTGTTAAAATTTTTTAATAATTTTTAACTAAAGATTGAAATTGGATCCGATACTAAAATCTATGTTCATTCGATTTTTTAGCAACGATAATGCGAAAATAACCAATAACAATTTATAAATATTCGAAAAGGAAATTACTATTTGAAAATATATATTAAGTATACACGTGCATAATATAAAATTGTATTACTAATTACTATGACGAAAACATTTATTAGGAAAAATATATATAAACGAAAGATTAATATAGAATTATTGCATGAGGCTAAAAAATAAAAACTTCAAAATGATGAAGATATCGAAGATTCAAACGAAAAACAGAAACCAATTGAGGTAATATTTTATATTAAATAATATAGCAGTAATGTTTTTTTTATATTTTAAGAGGTATATAGTTAAACATAACAATAATTAATTAACTAATGTATATATCATATATTTTTATAATATATATTATTTATTAAAATAAAAACGGAATAATTAATAACATTTATATTTATAATCAATGTTAAAATTCCCGCCAAATTATATTCGATATTCGTCTTACAAACATATTTTAACACTATATTTATGAATATTTTATAAAATAATTATTTTTATTAATTAAATATTTGTAGTATTTTTATTGTTCTGAAATTATTTATTTTATTATTGACCTTTTTGTTTTAATAGCTTTATCATCGCATATTTATCAGAATCACAAGATTTTATGTTTTAAAATTTTTTTTACTATGGTAATAACTTTTTTAAATAGATCATAACTCGGTAAATATTAATATAATGAATTTTAAAGTATCCATAATATTAAACAAAACAAAAATATACATAAGTATATTTTATAATTAAAAATAATAAATTTTGAATATATACATATGCTCATTTTAAATATCTGTAACTTTATAAATGTTTCGACTGTAATTTTTTTTGGTTTTAGACAATATTATTTCTCTTTTTTAACAATATTTTGATTAATAAATTCTTCTTGAAAGAATTTAGTAATATATATATATTATAGTATAAATTATTTGGATTTAGGGTTCTATAATATAAATGGTGTATAATATGAACACTATTTGAAATGTAACTTATAAATAATATATATTACCTGATAAATACTTTGCATTGACAATTAATTCAATTAAGTGAATCATAATATTTTTATTTTATAATTTTCTATTTGAGGTTACAATGCTATTGACTAATGTATAAACATTCTAATTATAGTATTACAGATTAAAGAACCAACATGTATTTTCATATATGGGAATTAATATATGCCTATATTCTGATAAATAAATAATTCTTTATAGATTTATCATTAATTCCATCTTTTTTAGAAAGGATATCAAAAAGTATCCAAACATGGATGCGGATGATTATAACTAATCAATTTAACATAGAGATTAATAGTCTGAAATTTAAGTAATGAAATATAAGTAATATAAATTTAAAATAATGTAATTATAATAAATATAAAATTGTTTACTAGTATATTATTGATGAATGCATGCAACCTGTATGAATCTCAAAATTATGTCTATACAGTAAAACTGAACACAATAGATATTTTATTAGATTAAATTGGAAATTATAAATAGATTTTTAATAAAATGTTGATCAAAAATATTTATTATTATTATAATGTTATAAAGTGATATAATGATTGTATATTATATTTAAAATACATATCTTATTTATATAATAATAATATACTTTCTAAATACTTAGTTGTAATTAATGATGATAAATGATGTAAACAGGGTATTAATTATAAATGTTTTAATTTAATTAATTTTCGTGATTTTCGAATCATATCAGTATTTTTACAATCAATATTGTTTAAATTTTCTTTTGATAATATAGTTAAGCGACATTTAACAAAATAACATATAATACTATCACTGATTAAACAAGAATTACAATAGGCAAAGCAAACATTATTAACAGTGACAATATTATTAAATAATTTACAAATATCATTTTTATATATAACATCATTAATATAATGGTTAAATAAAACAGATAACTTATTTATATATTCAACAAATAATGGTTTTTGTTGAATGCGATTAATGTCTATATTTTAAAATTTATCCATACTTAATAGATGAATATTAGAAAAATTAGATGAAACATTTAAACATACAAGATTAGCACAAGATTCACAATAATTTCGACGAATATAATTACATATAATAACAGACAGGGAGACTACACAATTTTCTTCAAGAATAGATACACTTACTGATATTGGTAATATGTTAGGCATATTTAAAAAATGTTGAGAGTTCCGAGTTGATGAAGAGGCTCGTTGAAGTTGGTTTAATTTAAGTAAAAATTCTCCAGCATCTAAATTACAATTACTACCACGAACAGGATCAAATAAATTTTCCACAGTTATTTTCCTATATTCCGCTGCAAATTCAGTTGCAGACGGATTATCACGGTTGCCACCTCCAGCTCTCATCCTCGAGAAGAAATTCTCTATACAATCTTGACTGCAATTATGTAGATTTATTTCATGCATATTGTAATCTTTACGAAGATGTTCAGACATGTTCAATAAACACTCGACATCATTTCTCCATCCAATTAGACACGGCAAAGTATTCGTGAATTTCTTACTATTATATCTTATAGAATTTAAAACATTCTTTGATGACATGAGAAAAGCTTCAGATTTCGTATTTGCCTTATATGCACATCTGAAATGATTCCGATCGATTCCTGTAACAATTTCCCTAAAATATATTAAAATATATTGAAATTATTATATCGGATACAAATATATAAATTTACCTTTGCTATTAAAAATATGAAAAAGATTGTTGAAGAATTCGCAAAAATCAGCTGTATACATTGCTTCTCGTGGAAATTTGTTAGTCAAATGGGCAACACATCGCATACCTGAAGCAACAGATTGTGACAATACTTGAACAGCCAAATTGACTTTCATCTTTGAAAATGTATTTAACATGACATGGTCTTTCGTCAACTTTCCTGCTATATCAATATTACCTTGTTTTTTTATATAGTATAATTCTTCTATATACTTAAAATTTACTTCATTATCTTTATACAGAAAACCATTATTATACAGCGCATTTCTAATGCTTTTTATAAGGTGTGGAGGATCATATAAAAAATATATTCGATCACCTGAATATATAAAATATTGTTCATCGGTAAGATTTAGTAAAGCTTTACAGCCACAATTACTAGGCCCCTGGTCGCATATTACAATTGTTGGTATCAAACCACAGTCTTTCATGTGTTGTATACATTCCTTTAGCTTAATTAGAATTACATCCGATTTCATAGGTCCTGCTGTCAAAAAATAGCCGACCGGTTGTTTCCATGTCCCAAAAATACTTCTAATCATGAATACTGTGGCATAATTGGCAATATTTCTATTATTATTATTATCTCCTAAATCCTGATAACCTGATATCCTAACCTTATCCAACCGTTCATCATAATTCAAAGATGATTGTATTGACATTTCATCAAAAACTATAGTAATAAGAGACTCTTGTAGGGTATAAGTCGTTGCCTTTTGCTTGATTCCTTCGAGAATACGACTGTGAAAGCCTGGTCTCATATCGATAGAATGTATAGAACGCCTTAGTGTAGTAACTGAAGGAAGAGAGAATGTTGATCGTATTAGACGATAACATTTCGGGCTAGAATGCCATAAAGAAAGTGAGAACATCTTCTCACTATAGTTGAATCTATTTCCCTTAGGATTTTAGGATACAAGTATACAAAATAAATAGTTATATTTCCAATTAAACATGCCTAATTAGCTTGTTAATATTCAGTATTACTGTAGGTTAGATCATGCATATTTATGTTAGTAATGTATATATGTATATATATAGATGCACTAAGTACTTTGCACAACAAATGGTTAATACATACATTATAGTAGAAAGTGATTATATAGAAGTGAAAAAAACCAGAATTATTATATACAATAATTATACAACACGAATCAATCTTAATAGTATGGAGTTACCAAGAACATATTAAATAAAGGTATAAAGTTAGATAGATAGATTTAAAAAAGAAATAGAAAATACCACAAGTATACAACCTGATTCTTTAATAATATAACACCTGTAGATTATCAGATATATATTTATATTTATTTATATTTAGATAAACAAAATAACTATTATTAATTATTAATATAAACCGTTCATTATTATTATACATGTCATCTTCAAAGTGACGACCACAAACGCGAACATTTCTTAATGCAATTTTTTACAGCTAAAAATATGTTAAAATAATATAAATAACTGGTATTATTATATGATATAATAATACTTTATTAATTAATCAAATTATTATATATATTCTAATACAGATCCTCGTTCAGATCTTAACAGATCCTCGTCAATTGGGAAATGATGATACGTAAATACATCATTCCCAGAATAAAAATCACAGTTAATAACTGAACATTTTGTGTGGTACGATGAAGTGGTAGCCCTTGATAAAATTATTAAAATGTTGATTAAAAATATTTAGTATTAGTACTATTCAAATTTAGTAAAATATTGATTACAAATATATTCTCTATTGTTATCAATATTAATTAAATAAAGTATTGTTGCTAAAATAATATTTTTTAATACAATAAATATGCTCTCATTTTAAACAACTGCCTTTAAATGTAATCAATGTTCTATAAATCAATGTTCTATAAAATAAAAAATAAATAAAAAATTATTTATAAAAATAATATATCAATATATTTTATATATATATACTTATATATACTTTTAATGTATTATAAAGAATATCTCGATTTGGTTGAATACACATTTCATTATTACATTTATCTTATAGATATCTTTGTACTATAAAATTAAGAGATTTTTTATAAAACATTACAAAATTAAATCTTTATATATTTATTATTAAAACTTCATTATATGTACCAGGTACTTTCTCCAAAGAAATATTAATAAATATATAAAAATAATAAATCAATTAATTAGTTTGTATGTTGTATCACACTTTATTGTTATAGAATTTTCTAGTTTCATTTTTAATGAATATTACCGATATAGTGTTCTGTTTGTAGAACATTTCTGTTTCTGAACATATCTTCAACATTACCCACTCCACAATATTGTTTTTCTTTCGCAGGGACATTTATTATAACATATCTCACATATAAATATATATACTTGCATAGATAGATAAGTATTAAATATATAAGCATAATTGTCTTGTCTTGATATATATTACAGTTAATCTGTATAGTCATGATCTTTATTAATAAATATATTGCACCAAAATAATTGTATTAGATTGATTTAATTTTTCTTGTGTGGTATTTTTGGGAGAATTTCATTGGTATTTTGTATGTAGAAAAATAGAATACATTGTGAATTGTCTGAATTTTTTATAACCTACCAATCTGGAATAACGATTTCATAATGAATGAAATTGGTATTGAACCAGAGATTATAGCTCATAATAATGATATGAGATCTTATATAACCAGTATTTTATGAATATTTATTATAATATATATACAAAAATAAATCCAATAAATTATCTTTAGTAATCTTTCAATGAATCTGTAATATTTTAAATTGATTAAATTAAATTTATGTTATTTATTTTATTAAATGTATTTTAAATACTTTTATAATTATATTAATTATCTTGAATAATTATTACAAATAATGACATACATTTTTATGTACAACAGTTTCTTATTTAGACATTCCAGGTTGACGAGACTAATCCTTTTTGTTTACAGAAATGTCTTTTACATACATATCATGTATTTCAGCAATTTGAAGACATTTCTCTAATAGTTTTAGCCATATCAATGATTACTGAAGAATCTGTACCACTTTTTCTTAATTCAATTAGTCTGTATTTAATTAATATATATTTTTAATTACATTTGATCTACATTTTAGTAATAATACAATAGATACAATTTACTAAATATTTACTTATCAATGTTGTTGTCAAAGGAATGTTTCCGTCGTTTTGGTGTTCGTTCAGAAGGTAGAGGAATCTGGTGAGACGAACTTTCCATGTTGATTATTTTAGTACTCCTCATATTCGACAAAGGACAATTTGCTAATCTTTATCTTTGAATAACTAAATTGTTACATCATATGTTATTATAAGCTTAACAATTATATGTATATGTTATAGATTAATTAGTATTTAAAATTATTAATAAAACATCCTATAGGTTTATTTCTCTCTATCATCAATCTTGGCCTATGAATATCTCTTACCGAGGAATTCATTTAATTTATAATAAAAAGGAGCAAATGGTGTAGACTCTATATCTACACCGTCCTTTTTAAACAGTCGGATCGCTGAAATACGATTGATACATTTTAGGCTTAAAATTTATTAAAATTATAGATATTTTTATTAATTGCATACAAATAAAACATTTTATTTATAGTAAATTATATTATATTTAATGTATAACGTAATATAATGTTCTGCAGTATATTCTATTCTACTTATATATATTGTTTGTTAAATTATAATTATATTGTATATACTAACTTCGCTATATTTTTTTTTCAAATATTTTATTTTTGTTTGGACCTGCAGTACGGTAATACTAAATCCAAACTCTTTATTGAACTCTACTTGAATATTGCCCAATTTGACTGCATTGCTTGCTATTACCTTGTTTACTGAGTCCTCCTTCCACTTATTTATTATAAATAGAACTTGTACGTCAGTAAATCTAATTGCCATATTTATTTTTTAACTAATTAGGGGTCTACATTTCAACAATCAAGGTTTTTTTATTTATTTACTATTCCTTATTATCTTTGAAATATGTGTATAGAAATAGAGACAATTCGGTCCTCATTAAACAATATCAAGATTTATCTAGAGTTGACCTTTGTGATTGACAGGATAAAAGTTACTTTTATCCTAAATATTTATCCTATTGAAAACAGGATAATTGCGCGCCATGTAAATATATATGAGTGCACATGCCACAATTTATCCAATAATTATCTAGCACCGCACCCCAAGATACATATATTATAATTTAATATCCATTTAAATGCAATTATAAACAAATTTTAAATTATAAACTTATTTTTGTTAATATTAATTTGTAATAAACTACCTTGATTTAAACCATATCATATATTATATATTGTCAAAATCTATTACAATTATATTAAATATAGTATACATATATGTATTATATATTTAATTTCAATCAATTATTAAATATATTGTTATTACAAATGTATAATTATTTTATATTATAAAAGTTACACATTTGATAAAAATGTGTTGCATTTAAATTTATTTTTTAAAATAAGAAATATCATTATCCTATACACAGATCTAGTCAATAGTACATATAAACAAGTTATCTTGGGATATACGTTGTATAATTATATCTTTATATTATAAACAACATATACTCTATAATATAAATGCATAAATGTATATCTAATGAGAAACTAATATATTAATTATATAGAATCACATCATGAATATTACAAACATGATATTCATATGTGTAAATGTAATGTAAAATAATATTATATAGCATATATTATGTTAATATATCATATGTTTATATAATAATACTATATTAATATGTATATTAATATATTATGGTTGTGCTTCATAATATAATTTTTTTATTTTTACTTTATTCAATGAAAATATATTTGTTTAATAATAAAAAGTGTTTCTTTGCCCAATTGATTAAATTAATGCACTGTATGAATATATATATAATTATATATTTATATCATGTTCTAACAAACAATTAAGCTGGAAAACAGTGATACTGTTTCTCCCCCAATTCTCGATTTTATGTCCATGTGTAAAAGCATTACAAACGACTTTGCTTTATTTCTACTGTTATATATAAACGATGTTGGTTTATATAATTTATTATAAAATATGGATATCACAATATTATTAATTATTTTTATAAATAATATAACCTAGTTTAAGTATTTATCAATATATTATAATAATATAATATATAATATATTAAAATTTAAAATATGATATATATTAAATAGTTGTGATTTTGTAGATATTTGTTAATTTTGACAGGCTAATCTTTTCATGCTCTCCTTTATATGAAATGATATGAAATACACACTTTCTCCCATATCCCTTGTTTATATATGGTATCAAATGGGAATACTGCTAAATATTATAAATTTAATCATACGTATATATATATATATATATATCTTAATAAATATGTTTACATTTTAAATAATTTATTAATGAATATTGATAACTATTAACTATATATATAACTGTATATAAAAGTATAGTTATCACAACAATGACACTATAGTGGAAATGAATATATGCAAATCATTTTAATTTATTTTTTCTTATATTACAATAACGTTAATAAATTCATATTTATTATATATTTTCATGAAGCATTAATGTTTTATCATCTTCAGCGACTTCCCGAAATATTGGAGATGTATCTGACTTTTGAATCTCTACATCTGATTCAACATCTATTTTTCTTTTTTTTTCTCTATTTTTCAAGTATCCGGTGATATGCTCAAGATAGTTTTGAATACTACATTTGATATTTTCATCATTGTTATCAGCAAAAATAGATTTAGTCAAATCTGTATACAAAATATATACATTTATTGTATTTTATTGGCATAAATTTAAATACAATTAATTAATTTTGTAAATAATATAACCTAGGTAAAGTATTTATCAATATTAAAATAATTATTAATTGTTTTGATAAATAATATAACCTAGTTAAATATTTATCAATATATAACAAAATTATAATATGTTAAAATTTGAGAGATATTAATCAGTTATAATTCTGTAAATATTTGTTAATTTTAACAGGCTAATCTTTTTTTGCCCTCCTTTATATTAAAAATTTGTCCAAACTTCAAACGTCGCCATTTTATTTATAATACTTCTTACACACTTTCTCCCATCTCGTTTGTTTAAACATGGTATCAAATATGAATACTGCAAAATATTATAAATTTAACAAATACATATATATTTATATCTTAATAAATATATTTACATTTTAAATAATTTATTAATGAGATATTAATAATTATTAACTATATATATAACTATAGTTATCACTCTAGTATAACTATAGTGGCACTATAGTGGAAATGAATATAATGCAAATAATTGTATTTGATTTTTTCTTATATATTACAATAACATAAATAAATTTATATTTAACTTATTAAAAATATTATTATTTATCATATACTAACAAATTCATTATATATTTTCGAATCATTAAGTCTTGTATTTAACTCAAATGTATCATCTTTTATTTTGATATGAAAAGAAATGGAATCAGATTTAAATATCTGAATAGACGAATTCCTACTTATGGCATCTACTTGCATTACTAAATCTGTTGATTTTTAATGATTACATATTTAATTAAATATAATAAATAATTAATAAAAGTAAGTGTTTAAAACAATTTAAAATAAAAGTTGTAAAACCTGTTACTAAATTCTTCAAATTTCTTATTTCCAATATTATTATTTGTAAATATATAATATATTAGAAATAGTTAAATAACACCATAAACTATTGAATGTAAAAGTAGTCTTGATTAGTTTACTAACTCTGATATTAAATATTGAAGTTGTACAGTTTTGTAAGCAATGTTCTTTGAATGGTAAACTGTCAATAATATATATAAGATCCACCTAATCATCAGCATATATAATTTAATTTTCTTTCTTTGTTTTGTTTTAAAATTCAGATAAAATATTAATTTTAAAAATCAAATATAAATATTAACATTATCCATGATTTGCCAACTAAAGGTTACAAAGATTTCTTATGTAATAGGACTACATTGATCAACCATAAACTGAATGTAACGTCACATGAAATAGTAGTATGACATATGGACCTTATCTAGCTTTAATAAGAATAATGATATCAATTAATTAACCTTGGTAATTTTATTTTGGTCAGCAGTTATAGCTATAGGTTTTAAGTCGGGTGTAATAATCTATAGAAAATGTAATTCATAATTAATACTGTATAGTTTGTATAATTTGTGCTATTTGTATAATAATATATAAATTATAAGTATAACAAATGTAACAAATATACAAATCATTACAGATTATAACTGTTTAGATTATAACATTATTCTTCGTTGACATGTATTTTATTTTAGTGTAAATAGTCGAATTCTTAAATATTACCGAATCAGCTTCTTTATAATTCTATGGTTTTCATTTAATTTAAACATAGAAACTCCGATCTCAAAACGTATATTCTGTTGGTTATTACCAGTTGTTCGGGTGTTTTTCTGTTCTAAGAATTGTCCTAAGATAATTGAGTTGTTCGGATTTATATTTGAAAATATATATCCCAACAACTCAATAATAAATAATATTTAATAACGCCTCAGCTGCCCTGATTCTCGGTTTGGAGGGTCCCGCGATTTTCGTTGATTTTCGTTGATTTTTTTGATTTCTTTATTTTACTGGGGTTTTCTTCCCACGCTGACTCAGCATCAGATCTCTTCGCGTTTTTAGATTTAGTTTATATCGGCTACTAAATCAATCGCCGATCGATCAATAATATCGGTGATAAGTCATTTTATAGTGAATCTTAGTCGGGGTACATAATGGATTATTACTTGATACATGGGATTTGTCGCGTAGCATGGACAATCGCCGTCTGTATTCGTCCATATCCGAAGATATAGGTGGTTAAGATAAAGATATAGGTGGTTAAGATAAAGATATGGTGTTTAAATATCGAACATCCGAAGAACCTTTATCTATTTGACTTATGATCGAATTCCGTAGAATATCTGAATAATCTGCGACAGATTTATCGTCGTTTATTATCGTCGCAGCGATACGACACCAAATCTTCATCGGAATAATTGTTATTCGATATATTGACCGCAGCGATATCGTAAACAATTCGCTTGTTGGCTTCGTCTCCCGTCGGTTTTATATCGTCGTTAACAACAGACGACACAGCGATATCGGTCGATTGGATTAGTTCTATGGCCGCTTCATTCACATTTAAAACAATTTTTTCATTTGCCGAAACTTTTGGGGCCGCCGCTATTTTAGCTTCGACGGCCGCTTCAGAGATAATTGCTAAGATATTTTTCACATTTTCGGCCTAAAATTTACGACAGCTAATAGCTGTCCTAAGTTGTAATAAGATTATGAAAATTTATAAAATTATCTAGATATATAATTTAATTTTATTCTTTTAAAAGCACAGATTATATGTGTTTGTTCCGTTATTTGTTATTGTTAGTAATATAATTGAAAATATATTGTATATTTCAATATGGCTTTAAATATAGTTTATATATCTATGTATTTGCTAAATATTTATTATATTAACTATATTATTTAAAAATATTATTAATTATTTATAATTTTAATAATATTAAATACTAACAAAATGATCACATTTTCTCTGTAGTTATACTTTCCGTAAATTGTATTCTGTTAGGAAACACGCAATTTCCACACTTCTTGTAAAATTGAAAATTGAAAAATTATCCTAGCTAGGATAATTTTTTCAATTGTCTGAACAACCTTATTATCCTAGGACAATCCTTAGTAAATGTCCAAACAACCAAACCCAGATTCTCAGTGATCGAACTATTAAGATGATTATTTATTATCATTTCTACTTCATAAATATATATATATTTATAAATATATCTAAATTAATTTAATAATTGTGAATTATTAACAAACATTTAACATTTAAATAATGTATTAAATTATCTTAGAGGAGTGCTTTATTATTCTGGAATTAGAATATAGTGAATTGAATGAATGAGTACATTAACTTATTCTGTATTTCTGTAACTCCATTATACATCAAATGTCTAATACTCTGAATCTGTATATAATTTAATTATTATTTTAATCAATGTACTAATAAATGTAATTATTCAAAAATAGTTTACTAAAACCAGTTATAATATTTAATCTTCTAATTAATAAATCTTTCCACAAATGATATTCTTCAATAAATTAGACATATAATTATTTATATTATTTGTAAGGGAATTTCCTTTTTAAATTTTTTTTAATTTTTATATCTCTTAAAATTATTCTATTTCTTTGATAAATGTCTTAAACTTGATATAAACCAATCCATATTGGTTGAGTTTTTTTCCATATTTGAAAATATTTTTTAGATATCTTCTTAGAATTTAATCTCCCTTTTTAATTACATATGATTTATTTTTTTTGTTTTTATATTTCATATCTTTTTTTTTGTTTCGATTAAACTATTGATATATTATGTAATACTTGTTATTTAACTTTAGCTCGCAAAATTAAATTAGTATTGATATTATTATCTATTACTGTATCAGATATATGTAATTATCATTATTAAAATTATTATTTTGATCACTTATTTTATTTATTTTTTGAGGGACTTTTGGATGTCGACCAAATAATTGATAAAACGGAGAATATTTCGTTGTATTTTGTTTTTCAATATTGATAAAAATTATGTCAATTAAAATATCACTCCTCCAACATTTTCTATCGTAATTATATTTTGATATTCTTGTCTATATTAAAATATATTTAAATTAATTAATATAAATAAGATATATTAATTATCATATAGTTTATTTTATAATCTCAAACAATCAATATGATATCTTCAAATAATATCTATAACAATTATTATGTAAATGAATATAACAAACCAAAACATTAATAATAGTTCAATGTTTAGAATATGATTTTGTAACTAAAATGAAATTATTTTAATGTAATCATTTTCAAACTATTACAATTATTGCGAAAATAAAATTGAAAATGTATTGAAACTTGGTCAATTTGAGGATTAATTCAATATTATTATATATTTAATTAATAAGCATATTTGCATGTAAACATTAAATAATATATCACATTAACTGTTGCACATACCCTTTCACATAACCCATTAGTTTGAGGGTGATATGCAGAAGTTATGAATTGATATTTTTATATTTATTTTGTTTTCTTTTCATATAATGAACCAGCTAATCTTTTTTTCTCCTTTCTTTCTGCATATTCTATTTGAATTGTTGAAGTGGTAATATGGGCTTGTCTATCTATATTTATTAGCAGCCACTTTGATAGCAGCCACTCTACCAAAATTGAATTCAATAATTGCAGAAGATGAGGCAGCTGAAACAGAATGGCTCCCTAAAAATTTGCCATATATTATAGTTTTGAAATTATAGAAAATAATATATGCAATATACAATAACATATACAGATTTGTAAATATATAATACATATTAAATTAATGATAAAACAATATATAATACATAAATCTATTTATAATTCATTGGTTAAAACCTTTGGACAGCGAGACCAAATAACGTTGTGCAGAGATTCGTTTGAATTTTGTGTCAAACACATTTGACATCTTTGTAGTAAATCTACTGAACACAATCTCTCATACACAGGCAATATATACTTTGCAATATCAGGGGAAATATAAGTTGAATTGTTTTTATGTATCGCCGTTCCTATGATTACAATTTTTATAAATAAATAAACTTGAAAATAATTGTATTCAATTTCATACAATGTTTATGTTATTCATTGTTACTTTATATAGAAACAATAGGTAAAAAATTCAATTTTTATTATATAAAATAGTGACCATTTCGCATTGCAGTTTTTTGTTTACACCAATCTCCACAATATTCATGGTGAATCATCTGTAGAGGTAGAATGATAATATCCTACTCAGACTGCTTTGACAATTTTATGGATATCACTTATATTCTTCCTAATCTATGATTATTAATATTATAAACAATATATTAAAAATCATAGAATATATATATTATAAAATATGTATAATATTTATAAAATTTATTTAAACAAATCTAACTGCATTTGCATAATATGTATATAATTTTTCAATTTTTTTTCATCAGTCTTCCTTTTCCATTACCACCAAATACGATTCCATAAACTTTCATCTTCCAAACTTTCCTCAATGCTCAATTCTTTTACTGACATGATTCAAACACTCTTCTTTGGTTACCTCATAATTTAAAGATTTGATTGCATTATAAGACTTACTATCACCATCTGATATCATTTTTGTATACCGCAAATTATATTTTTTCTCAGATCGAGACCAGAGTCTTTTGGCAATTTCAATCTAATGAATAAACAAATATATTTTAATACAAATATATTGTAATAGTAATTAGTGAATGTTTAATATTTTTTTAGAATATTACTAAAATATATATATGTATATCAAAAAAATGTAATATTTTTAAATATTGTAAACCTCCATAGAACCAACATTGCCAGAATAATCTGTAGTGTAATCATGGTCATCGATATCAAGATTACATGAATGACAGTATGTACATAAATAATCGCTATCGAGGACAAGACCAGTCTCACACTCTATAGCAGTTGTAATTCCATGATGTGATGTAAATCCTCTTTTTTTGCCATGTACCATCATGGCTAACAGAAATATCAATATGCCCATTGGATGAAATAGTATGAGATTTTACTATATTCTCTGCTTGTTGTTGCAAATCTCAAGTACCTTAATAATAAGAAATAATTACTAAATATTAAATAATAATATATTTAGATACTCACTTTACCGTAATCAATGCTGAGCTCTTTTGTTATTCTTGAATATCTCTTGTGCATATTTGATATATTAACCATAGCTAATATAGTTGTTAAACCACTGTATCCACAACTCGATACTATAGCACTTTGAACTAACTTTCCCATACAGTAGAAGTGATCCTTTCTACCATCAACTACTTCAGTTCCTATCTTACTACCATTCCACATATTTCTCTCAACTATATCACACGTTTTATAGTAAAACTTAAGATTTTGCATAATGTTATGAGTATCAGAAGTCAATTCTAATCTACCATTACATTTATCACATATATCTTTTTTATGAAATAATTGATCTAATCTATCAAAATCTATTAGAATAGATTTAGATGAAACACTATCTACTGATTCTACTAAAGATGTATCATTTAACGTATATGATAACTTTCTCCTTGACGTAGAACAACAAGGCTCATCCTATATTAATAAATAATTGATATCAAGTATGTCTTATATAATTTAACTATATATAAGTATAAATAAATTGAAATAATTTAATAAATAAATATTATTTATAAAATGAAATTTACACTTATAATTTGTAGTATATAACTGTATAACTAACATATCTTGCTTTAGCGGCAATAGATTGTTTTGTGATGGTTTTGGCATATTAAGAGTATCAAAATTAAATTGTTAATAATATAATTAGAAAAATTACAGATTTAAATAGTATAATAACAAATACAACAAACAAAGCTTATAAAGTAGAGTAACGCCACCTATGTATTTAAAATTCGTAAATTTCATTGTTTCATCTGTCTTTAATTTTTTTTAAATGTTAAATATATCTAGTTATATTATATTTTAAAGTTATAAAATAATAATAACAAATAAAATATTCTGTAATTATTATTTTATATAAAATGGCGATTTTTCTATATTATATAGTTTTTTTAATACTCATAATTAGTATTTATATATCATATTTTAATTTTTGATATATGTATTCTAATATATTAAACTTCAATAATATATAATAATATTTTTTTTCATATTTTAAAAATTAATGTTTAATAAATAGAACACCCCTTAAGACATCAACAAACATATTGAAAAACTGAAACATGGTTGTAAGTCTATCAATCTTGCTGATCATCGTAGAGTGCTTATAGATGGTAAATTAAGCGAAGTAGAAAATAATCTATAGCCTTTCAGACTTGCCAAAGAGATATTGTATACATTTTGCTCTTATAAATAAGCCTATATCCATTTTTTATAGTAGTAATATTTCTTTAATTACTATTTTTGAATTCATATTTTTTATCTTTATTTTCTTTAATCTTTAGTAGAAATAATCTTGAGCGCACAATAGCATTATGTTTCCGTAATGTTTTAGCAGATAGAGGACCAATTCTCTTCAATTTAATAAGGCTATTCCGTGCTATAAAGATATCATCATCATTGTTTTCAATGCAGTTATCTTCTTCACATGTATCAGTTTTTTCATTATCAGATAAATCTGCAATTGAATAATTTTATTGTATATATTATAGTTCATATTAATAATTAATATCTGTAGATATATATTTATAACTTTATTGGATGAGTTTTTTTTATTATGATACATCTTTTTTTTATACCTGGTGGAGGATTTGGAATTTCAAATTTCGTGGGATAAGCATCAATCTTTTTCTAATTTATAAATTAGAAACAGGATGGTTTATATAACCTAATTAGGTGCATACATATAAAATAATATTCTTTTCTCCATTAAAGTATTGTGAGTCTTCTAAATGTCTGCCACAAATTCGAAGATTTCGTAAACCTTTGGTCCATTATGTTTTACATGTTGAATTAACACTAAATTACCTGTATTTATGGCCCACTTTGTACATCTAATAATATTATGATAAATAAATATTATAAACATTAAACATATTAGTATATATAATTATTCAAGTTTATGAGGTAATATGAATTATCCAAATTTGTATTACTTATATTTAAATTTTATAAACATGTATCATTATACAATAATTATGTATATGTTATAACCTCTACTATATATATGTATGTATGTATTTATATAGTTGTATTTAAATAACATCGTATAGTATAAGTTTGATTAATATAGATACAAATTTATATTTTGTCAACATTATTTCTTATATTAGTTCAATTACTTTACCTTTCTTTGTTGAATGGTAATCTATGAAATGGGTATTCACTTATAGCAGAATAACCATTGCAATTAATAGCAGAACATCTGTATCCCTTACTTTAAACATTATAAAATTATAATTAATTAAAATATTTTATTATTATATTTATTTATTAGCCGCGAAAAATCATCCTATCTATCACGTGACGTTTACATTATATTATTTGTTTATATATATACAGAAATACGAGAGTGGCAGGGCTCGATTATATATAAACTTTGAAGGAAGTGGTCCAATTAAATCCATTTCCACCATATGCCATGGTCCCGTAACTCTTATGAGCTGTAATGCAGGAGCAATTATTTCTACCTTCTCAAACCTCTGACAGGTATCACATTATTTTAACTCTATCACATTATTTTAACTGATATTTTGATGTTTTTATAAATATATTCTTATTATTATGAATACATTAATTTTCTATAAAATCAATGGTTTCATTTTTGTTTTTTTTTTCAAATAAATTTAAAGGTTTTCTAATTCATGGTTTAATGTTTTAATTTATTAATATTTATACTTAACATTTGGACATATATACACCAAATATTAAATATAACATACATAACATACTTTAACATTTTTCCTCATTCTTTACCAAAAATACCTTTCAGTACGGTTTCCTAATGTCTTTTGTCTATTTAAAAATTGTTAATGAGGAATCAAATTTAAAATAAAATCAAAATAATTAGGAATTCCCAATCTATAGATTTATTATTATTAATATAATTATTTAATATATAATAAATATGGATGATCAAATTGATACATTTTAAATATACATACCTGAATATCATGATTTAGAATGAAAACTGTTTAATATTTCATCTTTCTGAGATTTATTCATAACGACATTATTTCATCTTCTCCATTCTGTCTCTTCATCTATACTAGAATAATTATTTGAGATTTAATTATTAATTGAAATAAATTATATGAATTATAACTTGAAAATATGCATTGAATAATGGATATTAATGAAAAAATATAAATGACTGACAAATTACTGAACAATGGTTTACATAATGATTATGTAGACTACAGATAGTTTTTTAAAAATAGATTGAAATAAACATATCAATATTATTAAGATATAAGTAAGTGATTAGTAGATATATATATTTAATAAATTAAATAAAATTATTATTTAATCACAATTATTCTTATACATCATAAATATTAACCATCATTTTTAATAAAGTAAATTTCATTTTTTGATCTCTGTAAAATTCTTCTAATGTTGAATTTTATTTTTACAGAGAATACATTATTTTGAAATTACTGGTAAATCTCATTTAATACATTATAATTATTCATGTTTAAAGTTAATATTTAGAGTTTGAAATTTTATTTATGAATAAATTATATTAATAATTATATATAATAAGTCAAATGTAATAGAAATACAATTCTAAAAGAGATGATTTCATTTAAGTTGTAAGAAATATATATATTAATACTAATGATTAATAATATATCGATAGTTAAATTAACAAGAGGATGTCAGTTTTCTTACTTAGTCCTTTTTACAGGTTAATTGATTAGGTTTGGTAGCTTTTAATAAATGTTCATGATAACTAATTGCTTAGTAAAGTATATTGTATAGATCCTGTAATTTAAACAAATATATTGTATTATTCCAACTATATAAGTATCTTTTAATAAACTTATCCTAAATTAGGTTACTTTATTAATTTTAGCTTTTTTAGTTTTTTAAAAATTAACAAACATTAGTTTCACACAACCAACAATTATATATTATTTTATTTTGTAAAATAAGCATTATGTAGGTAGGCAAAATATAGTTTAATTTCACTATTCTAGTTCATAGTTAAATATACACATTTATATTAATAACTAATATCAATAAATATACTTTTGAAATAACATAATTTATAATAAAACTAGCATGTGTTTAATTTACACTTAGATTTAAAATATGTTAATTTGTTTTCAAAAATATATATTATAGTTCAGATGATGTATAATAGATATACATCTATATATTTTGTAATATGCATTAATTAAAAAATTAAAAATCACCGATATTCTGTTGCTTTCCAATATGAAACAAAATGTTGATCTGGGATGTCTATTAAAAATATTATAAGGGAGACTCGAAGATAAATATTCTATTTTACTATTAAATTCTTGAATTGAAGTCATTTTATATTTTCTTGAATTAAATAGTTGATCTTTTTCTATCCAGATATTTAATAAACGTTTCATAACACCTTGACATAAACATATAATCTTATGGAAATCCTCTAATTAGATGAAAGTAACTATTTCATTAAAAATACTCTCTCCTTTATGATGATTTTCATCAATTTGTAATCTAAATAACTGATCCGTTCTATATTTAGCTTTATTGTTTAATTGTGAGATTATTACATAGTTAATATGAGTTTATTTGTAATCTTAATATAGATTAATAGAGGTTATTTTTGTGTAGGCGTGGCTTAAATGTAAGAATAGTAGAGTTAAATTTAGTAGTAAAATAGAGGTAAATAAAGTCAGAGATTTTGTGTAGCTTTATTGCGTATATATATTTACATCTTTATTTGATTTTTAAACTACTAATTATAATATATTATATAAAATAATACAAACTAGAAATAATATCGGCCATCTTAGATATTTTTCTTTTAAATTTGCAACTTCATTACTGAAATACGTATGATTCATTTTTTGATTCTTTAATATAATATCTAGTTTCTCATCTAATATTATAATTATCTAATATAGATTATAGATATTATATAATATTTTTTATAATTTAAATTACAGACCAGTTGTTGAAAAATTTTGTTTTTGATATCGTTGTAGAGATTATATGTAATATTAATAATAATATATTATTTAAATCTACAATATGATATTTATTATTATATAATGTCTTGATGCTATTATCAATGATACTTATTATCAATGTCTTGATACTAATAATTGTGAACATATTATTTGAAATAGAGAATAACTTGAAAAAAACTTAATAAATATTTCATAATTTGACACTGATTAATTTTAAAAGTTATTAAATATAATTTGAAATCATTTTATATCTTTAATACTATATTATTGCATACATTCCTGAATGGCCAGATTTTGAATGAAAGTCACTCATAATTTAATTTTTATGAGTTTCGCTTAGTACTACGACAGTTTCATCTTTATTTTTTCTCTTCATTAATACTGATAATTAAATTAATACTAATTAAGTGATTTTAATAATTTATTTATTTAGAGATATTGTAGTAATATATTGAAATTATAACTATAGAAGCTATACATCTTTAGAAAAAGATCTTTTTATTGATTATATATATAGATTTGTATTGGTAAATACAAATCTATGATTATATATTATAAAATTATAATTTGCCGTAACAAAATAATAAATTCAATATAATAATATAGATCATATATATTTATTATCAATATATTATTAAATATTCATACACATATTTTAGGATACATTTATTCAATCAATAAGTACCTTTATCTTTGAGAAATAATGTTTCATTAGAAGCTGATCTTTTATTTTTGATCAATCTTCTAATGTTAAACATTTGTTTATAAGATCGTGTTATCACGAAATTTATTATTTAATAAATAAAATAATATATCATTTGCTAGAATAAAAAAACTCATTATATAAGATGTTTTTGAAAATAAATATTACTGATTTCAATGAAATTTTGAATTCGAAATTCACATGTAAAAATTTGAATTTTAATTCAAAATACTTTAGACACGCCTATAAGTAACTAAATAAATTTATCAATATAATATTTTATAAAAATATTATAGTAAAAATGTATTTTAATACAAAATAACTATAAATGCAATTAGTATTTTTATAGTTTGTACTATATATTTTTAAATAATTGATTTGTAAATGTATACAAAAATATCAGATTATGTCACATGTTATAATCCATATTGCACACGACAACGCATATAAATAGGCCTATTTAAAAAAATGAAATCATACATATTTATTATTAATTAAAAAAAATGTATTATGATAAATTGTGATTAATAACATTATTTGTAATCATTGTGGTATTATATTAATTTTTATATAATTTTTTAAAGTTTATTTACAATGAAAATAGATAATATCACAGGAAGTGTACAAAATATCATACGATAATACAATAAATTTATAAAAATATTAAATTAAAAACAGGTCTAGTTAAACTAAAAATTGTTTAAATTCGTGATATGATATTTAAATAATTAATAGTTATTGTTAAGTTTGAACTCAACTAACTGAGGTTAACCTTTAGAAGGATATATTATGCAAGATAGTATATTTATAAGAGTATTTTCAAAACAATGCATATATCGTTCATGAGAAAATAATGTTTATAAATTATGTTTTTAAAAAACTGATCATTTAAATCTTATAATAACAATTCTATCTTTCTTAATACGATATTATATATTTATATAAAATAATAATTATAAATATCTATATATTAACCCAATTGATTTCATGTTATTTACATTGATATATTTAGTGTTTATCACTTGCATTAATAATGTATATATCATTTAATATAACTATAATAAGTATTGATTTATTATTAGAAATGTATTATAATATATATATACAAAATGCATAATATATTTATCATATATACATATATTTACGATATATTAATTGATATATATATATGTTAATAATAAAACCACTATATCCAATTTACTCGTGATTGGTTACAATACAGATTACGGCTTTATTATTTTGATTATTTAAAATAATTATTAAATACTCGAGGGAACCATATCTAGTTTCTGTACCTAGTACAGTACTATTTATTTACTAAGTACTACATGTAACCTTGTAACCAATTGGGTTTATTCACTTCCATCAACTTCGATGTAGAGTTTTCAGCCGTGATTTTTAATTATTGATAAGCAATGGAAAATAGATATGTTTTAGTTTACGTTTGAAAGAAGGAGTGGACGATAGAGATCTAAGCGAAATTGGTAGGCTATTCCATAGTTTGTGAGCAGCAATAGAGAAGGCAGATTGTAGTTTTATTGTGAGATTAGTACAGTTATGTGTATGTAGTTTATATTGGTTTGCAGTACTTTTAGGTCTGGAGGGATTGTAGTCTGTCAGTAGGTCAGTCAAGTAGTCTGGTTTATTGCGATGTGTAGCTAGATGCGTGGGCAGTATACTTTTGTATTGGATTCGCTGTGTGATGGGTAGCCAGTGTAGTATTTTGAGATATGGAGTTATGTGAGTTCTGGAGTATTTCGGGATGCGGTAAACTATGCGTGCAGCGGAATATAGTAGTTTGGTGAAAGGAGTTATTGAATTTCGGGGAAGTCTGTGTAGTGTAGGGTTGCAGTAGTCGATTCTAGGCAGTATTAGGGATGTAACAAGCAATTGGGCGAGATTGGTGGTAATGGAGGGTCTAATTAGACGGATAGTATGGAGTGTTCGATTAAGGGATTTTGATAAGGAAGTGGTGTATTGAGAGAAAGATAGTTTTTGATCGAAGATGATACCAAGGTTTTGAGCGGTCGAAGAGTATTTAATGATTTGGTTATTGATCCGAATTGAAGGTATATTTGTAGAAGTTGTAGGGGATTTAATTAGTAGTATAGTTGTTTTACTAGTACTTAGAGAAAGAGAGTTGGAAGCAAGCCAATCACTAGTTTCGTCTAAGCAGTTGTTTAATATGGATATGTTAGTGGAGGGATCTGGTAGGTTACAGTATATTTGAATGTCATCAGCATATGTGTGGAAATTGATATCAGGGTATCTATCGAATATGTCAAGTAGAGGTGCTAAGTATATGTTGAACAGAATTGGAGCGAGAACAGAGCCATGAGGAACTCCTTGAGATATTATACGTGGTTTCGTTTTATATGAGTCGATGCATATTGAGTATGTGCGACTTTCAAGGTAGGATATAAACCAATCTAGTACAGTGCCTGTAATTCCGATGCACTGCAGCCGACGGATTAGTAAGCTGTGATCTATGGGGTCGAAAGCAGCTGAGAGGTCGAGAAAGATAATAATGGAGCAGTGTTTCGTTGGATGGAGTAGTATATTATTTAGTATATGTGTTAGTGCGGTTTCAGTACTCTTATATGTCATATAGGCACTTTGAAATTGTTATCACATTTAACCACTATATCAAATTTACTCGTGATTGGTTACAATACAGATTACGGCTTTATTATTTTGATTATTTAAAATAATTATTAAATACTCGAGGGAACCATATCTAGTTTCTGTACCTAGTACAGTACTATTTATTTACTAAGTACTACATGTAACCTTGTAACCAATTGGGTTTATTCACTTCCATCAACTTCGATGTAGAGTTTTCAGCCGTGATTTTTAATTATTGATAAGCAATGGAGAATAGATATGTTTTTAGTTTACGTTTGAAAGAAGGAGTGGACGATAGAGATCTAAGCGAAATTGGTAGGCTATTCCATAGTTTGTGAGCAGCAATAGAGAAGGCAGATTGTAGTTTTATTGTGAGATTAGTACAGTTATGTGTATGTAGTTTATATTGGTTTGCAGTACTTTTAGGTCTGGAGGGATTGTAGTCTGTCAGTAGGTCAGTCAAGTAGTCTGGTTTATTGCGATGTGTAGCTAGATGCGTGGGCAGTATAATTTTGTATTGGATTCGCTGTGTGATGGGTAGCCAGTGTAGTATTTTGAGATATGGAGTTATGTGAGTTCTGGAGTATTTCGGGATGCGGTAAACTATGCGTGCAGCGGAATATAGTAGTTTGGTGAAAGGAGTTATTGAATTTCGGGGAAGTCTGTGTAGTGTAGGGTTGCAGTAGTCGATTCTAGGCAATATTAGGGATGTAACAAGCAATTGGGCGAGATTGGTGGTAATGGAGGGTCTAATTAGACGGATAGTATGGAGTGTTCGATTAAGGGATTTTGATATGGAAGTTGTGTATTGAGAGAAAGATAGTTTTTGATCGATGATGATACCAAGGTTTTGAGCGGTCGAAGAGTATTTAATGATTTGGTTATTGATCCGAATTGAAGGTATATTTGTAGAAGTTGTAGGGGATTTAATTAGTAGTATAGTTCTTTTACTAGTACTTAGAGAAAGAGTATGTACACAATGTATGTACATAAATAATCGCTATCGAGGACAATACCAGTTTCACACTCTATGGCAGTTGCAATTCCATGATGTGATGTAAATCCTCTTTTTTTCCATGTACCATCATGGCTAACAGAAATATCAATATGCCCATTGGATGAAATAGTATGAGATTTTACTATATTCTCTGCTTGTTGTTGCAAATCTCAAGTACCTTAATAATAAGAAATAATTACTAAATATTAAATAATAATATATTTAGATACTCACTTTACCGTAATCAATGCTGAGCTCTTTTGTTATTCTTGAATATCTCTTGTGCATATTTGATATATTAACCATAGCTAATATAGTTGTTAAACCACTGTATCCACAACTCGATACTATAGCACTTTGAACTAACTTTCCCATACAGTAGAAGTGATCCTTTCTACCATCATTTACTTCAGTTCCTATCTTACTACCATTCCACATATTGCTCTCAACTATATCACACGTTTTATAGTAAAACTTAAGATTTTGCATAATGTTATGAGTATCAGAAGTCAATTCTAATCTACCATTACATTTATCACATATATCTTTTTTATGAAATAATTGATCTAATCTATCAAAATCTATTAGAATAGATTTAGATGAAACACTATCTACTGATTCTACTAAAGATGTATCATTTAACGTATATGATAACTTTCTCCTTGACGTAGAACAACAAGGCTCATCCTATATTAATAAATAATTGATATCAAGTATGTCTTATATAATTTAACTATATATAAGTATAAATAAATTGAAATAATTTAATAAATAAATATTATTTATAAAATGAAATTTACACTTATAATTTGTAGTATATAACTGTATAACTAACATATCTTGCTTTAGCGGCAATAGATTGTTTTGTGATGGTTTTGGCATATTAAGAGTATCAAAATTAAATTGTTAATAAAATAATTAGAAAAATTACAGATTTAAATAGTATAATAACAAATACAACAAACAAAGCTTATAAAGTAGAGTAACGCCACCTATGTATTTAAAATTCATAAATTTCATTGTTTCATCTGTCTTTAATTTTTTTTAAATGTTAAATATATCTAGTTATATTATATTTTAAAGTTATAAAATAATAATAACAAATAAAATATTCTGTAATTATTATTTTATATAAAATGGCGATTTTTCTATATTATATAGTTTTTTTAATACTCATAATTAGTATTTATATATCATATTTTAATTTTTGATATATGTATTCTAATATATTAAACTTCAATAATATATAATAATATTTTTTTTCATATTTTAAAAATTAATGTTTAATAAATAGAACACCCCTTAAGACATCAACAAACATATTGAAAAACTGAAACATGGTTGTAAGTCTATCAATCTTGCTGATCATCGTAGAGTGCTTATAGATGGTAAATTAAGCGAAGTAGAAAATAATCTATAGCCTTTCAGACTTGCCAAAGAGATATTGTATACATTTTGCTCTTATAAATAAGCCTATATCCATTTTTTATAGTAGTAATATTTCTTTAATTACTATTTTTGAATTCATATTTTTTATCTTTATTTTCTTTAATCTTTAGTAGAAATAATCTTGAGCGCACAATAGCATTATGTTTCCGTAATGTTTTAGCAGATAGAGGACCAATTCTCTTCAATTTAATAAGGCTATTCCGTGCTATAAAGATATCATCATCATTGTTTTCAATGCAGTTATCTTCTTCACATGTATCAGTTTTTTCATTATCAGATAAATCTGCAATTGAATAATTTTATTGTATATATTATAGTTCATATTAATAATTAATATCTGTAGATATATATTTATAACTTTATTGGATGAGTTTTTTTTATTATGATACATCTTTTTTTTATACCTGGTGGAGGATTTGGAATTTCAAATTTCGTGGGATAAGCATCAATCTTTTTCTAATTTATAAATTAGAAACAGGATGGTTTATATAACCTAATTAGGTGCATACATATAAAATAATATTCTTTTCTCCATTAAAGTATTGTGAGTCTTCTAAATGTCTGCCACAAATTCGAAGATTTCGTAAACCTTTGGTCCATTATGTTTTACATGTTGAATTAACACTAAATTACCTGTATTTATGGCCCACTTTGTACATCTAATAATATTATGATAAATAAATATTATAAACATTAAACATATTAGTATATATAATTATTCAAGTTTATGAGGTAATATGAATTATCCAAATTTGTATTACTTATATTTAAATTTTATAAACATGTATCATTATACAATAATTATGTATATGTTATAACCTCTACTATATATATGTATGTATGTATTTATATAGTTGTATTTAAATAACATCGTATAGTATAAGTTTGATTAATATAGATACAAATTTATATTTTGTCAACATTATTTCTTATATTAGTTCAATTACTTTACCTTTCTTTGTTGAATGGTAATCTATGAAATGGGTATTCACTTATAGCAGAATAACCATTGCAATTAATAGCAGAACATCTGTATCCCTTACTTTAAACATTATAAAATTATAATTAATTAAAATATTTTATTATTATATTTATTTATTAGCCGCGAAAAATCATCCTATCTATCACGTGACGTTTACATTATATTATTTGTTTATATATATACAGAAATACGAGAGTGGCAGGGCTCGATTATATATAAACTTTGAAGGAAGTGGTCCAATTAAATCCATTTCCACCATATGCCATGGTCCCGTAACTCTTATGAGCTGTAATGCAGGAGCAATTATTTCTACCTTCTCAAACCTCTGACAGGTATCACATTATTTTAACTCTATCACATTATTTTAACTGATATTTTGATGTTTTTATAAATATATTCTTATTATTATGAATACATTAATTTTCTATAAAATCAATGGTTTCATTTTTGTTTTTTTTTTTTCAAATAAATTTAAAGGTTTTCTAATTCATGGTTTAATGTTTTAATTTATTAATATTTATACTTAACATTTGGACATATATACACCAAATATTAAATATAACATACATAACATACTTTGATATTTTTCCTAATTCTTTACCAAAAATACCTTTCAGTACGGTTTCCTAATGTCTTTTGTCTATTTAAAAATTGTTAATGAGGAATCAAATTTAAAATAAAATCAAAATAATTAGGAATTCCCAATCTATAGATTTATTATTATTAATATAATTATTTAATATATAATAAATATGGATGATCAAATTGATACATTTTAAATATACATACCTGAATATCATGATTTAGAATGAAAACTGTTTAATATTTCATCTTTCTGAGATTTATTCATAACGACATTATTTCATCTTCTCCATTCTGTCTCTTCATCTATACTAGAATAATTATTTGAGATTTAATTATTAATTGAAATAAATTATATGAATTATAACTTGAAAATATGCATTGAATAATGGATATTAATGAAAAAATATAAATGACTGACAAATTACTGAACAATGGTTTACATAATGATTATGTAGACTACAGATAGTTTTTTAAAAATAGATTGAAATAAACATATCAATATTATTAAGATATAAGTAAGTGATTAGTAGATATATATATTTAATAAATTAAATAAAATTATTATTTAATCACAATTATTCTTATACATCATAAATATTAACCATCATTTTTAATAAAGTAAATTTCATTTTTTGATCTCTGTAAAATTCTTCTAATGTTGAATTTTATTTTTTACAGAGAATACATTATTTTGAAATTACTGGTAAATCTCATTTAATACATTATAATTATTCATGTTTAAAGTTAATATTTAGAGTTTGAAATTTTATTTATGAATAAATTATATTAATAATTATATATAATAAGTCAAATGTAATAGAAATACAATTCTAAAAGAGATGATTTCATTTAAGTTGTAAGAAATATATATATTAATACTAATGATTAATAATATATCGATAGTTAAATTAACAAGAGGATGTCAGTTTTCTTACTTAGTCCTTTTTACAGGTTAATTGATTAGGTTTGGTAGCTTTTAATAAATGTTCATGATAACTAATTGCTTAGTAAAGTATATTGTATAGATCCTGTAATTTAAACAAATATATTGTATTATTCCAACTATATAAGTATCTTTTAATAAACTTATCCTAAATTAGGTTACTTTATTAATTTTAGCTTTTTTAGTTTTTTAAAAATTAACAAACATTAGTTTCACACAACCAACAATTATATATTATTTTATTTTGTAAAATAAGCATTATGTAGGTAGGCAAAATATAGTTTAATTTCACTATTCTAGTTCATAGTTAAATATACACATTTATATTAATAACTAATATCAATAAATATACTTTTGAAATAACATAATTTATAATAAAACTAGCATGTGTTTAATTTACACTTAGATTTAAAATATGTTAATTTGTTTTCAAAAATATATATTATAGTTCAGATGATGTATAATAGATATACATCTATATATTTTGTAATATGCATTAATTAAAAAATTAAAAATCACCGATATTCTGTTGCTTTCCAATATGAAATAAAATGTTGATCTGGGATGTCTATTAAAAATATTATAAGGGAGACTCGAAGATAAATATTCTATTTTACTATTAAATTCTTGAATTGAAGTCATTCTATATTTTCTTGAATTAAATAGTTGATCTTTTTCTATCCAGATATTTAATAAACGTTTCATAACACCTTGACATAAACATATAATCTTATGGAAATCCTCTAATTAGATGAAAGTAACTATTTCATTAAAAATACTCTCTCCTTTATGATGATTTTCATCAATTTGTAATCTAAATAACTGATCCGTTCTATATTTAGCTTTATTGTTTAATTGTGAGATTATTACATAGTTAATATGAGTTTATTTGTAATCTTAATATAGATTAATAGAGGTTATTTTTGTGTAGGCGTGGCTTAAATGTAAGAATAGTAGAGTTAAATTTAGTAGTAAAATAGAGGTAAATAAAGTCAGAGATTTTGTGTAGCTTTATTGCGTATATATATTTACATCTTTATTTGATTTTTAAACTACTAATTATAATATATTATATAAAATAATACAAACTAGAAATAATATCGGCCATCTTAGATATTTTTCTTTTAAATTTGCAACTTCATTACTGAAATACGTATGATTCATTTTTTGATTCTTTAATATAATATCTAGTTTCTCATCTAATATTATAATTATCTAATATAGATTATAGATATTATATAATATTTTTTATAATTTAAATTACAGACCAGTTGTTGAAAAATTTTGTTTTTGATATCGTTGTAGAGATTATATGTAATATTAATAATAATATATTATTTAAATCTACAATATGATATTTATTATTATATAATGTCTTGATGCTATTATCAATGATACTTATTATCAATGTCTTGATACTAATAATTGTGAACATATTATTTGAAATAGAGAATAACTTGAAAAAAACTTAATAAATATTTCATAATTTGACACTGATTAATTTTAAAAGTTATTAAATATAATTTGAAATCATTTTATATCTTTAATACTATATTATTGCATACATTCCTGAATGGCCAGATTTTGAATGAAAGTCACTCATAATTTAATTTTTATGAGTTTCGCTTAGTACTACGACAGTTTCATCTTTATTTTTTCTCTTCATTAATACTGATAATTAAATTAATACTAATTAAGTGATTTTAATAATTTATTTATTTAGAGATATTGTAGTAATATATTGAAATTATAACTATAGAAGCTATACATCTTTAGAAAAAGATCTTTTTATTGATTATATATATAGATTTGTATTGGTAAATACAAATCTATGATTATATATTATAAAATTATAATTTGCCGTAACAAAATAATAAATTCAATATAATAATATAGATCATATATATTTATTATCAATATATTATTAAATATTCATACACATATTTTAGGATACATTTATTCAATCAATAAGTACCTTTATCTTTGAGAAATAATGTTTCATTAGAAGCTGATCTTTTATTTTTGATCAATCTTCTAATGTTAAACATTTGTTTATAAGATCGTGTTATCACGAAATTTATTATTTAATAAATAAAATAATATATCATTTGCTAGAATAAAAAAACTCATTATATAAGATGTTTTTGAAAATAAATATTACTGATTTCAATGAAATTTTGAATTCGAAATTCACATGTAAAAATTTGAATTTTAATTCAAAATACTTTAGATACGCCTATAAGTAACTAAATAAATTTATCAATATAATATTTTATAAAAATATTATAGTAAAAATGTATTTTAATACAAAATAACTATAAATGCAATTAGTATTTTTATAGTTTGTACTATATATTTTTAAATAATTGATTTGTAAATGTATACAAAAATATCAGATTATGTCACATGTTATAATCCATATTGCACACGACAACGCATATAAATAGGCCTATTTAAAAAAATGAAATCATACATATTTATTATTAATTAAAAAAAATGTATTATGATAAATTGTGATTAATAACATTATTTGTAATCATTGTGGTATTATATTAATTTTTATATAATTTTTTAAAGTTTATTTACAATGAAAATAGATAATATCACAGGAAGTGTACAAAATATCATACGATAATACAATAAATTTATAAAAATATTAAATTAAAAACAGGTCTAGTTAAACTAAAAATTGTTTAAATTCGTGATATGATATTTAAATAATTAATAGTTATTGTTAAGTTTGAACTCAACTAACTGAGGTTAACCTTTAGAAGGATATATTATGCAAGATAGTATATTTATAAGAGTATTTTCAAAACAATGCATATATCGTTCATGAGAAAATAATGTTTATAAATTATGTTTTTAAAAAACTGATCATTTAAATCTTATAATAACAATTCTATCTTTCTTAATACGATATTATATATTTATATAAAATAATAATTATAAATATCTATATATTAACCCAATTGATTTCATGTTATTTACATTGATATATTTAGTGTTTATCACTTGCATTAATAATGTATATATCATTTAATATAACTATAATAAGTATTGATTTATTATTAGAAATGTATTATAATATATATATACAAAATGCATAATATATTTATCATATATACATATATTTACGATATATTAATTGATATATATATATGTTAATAATAAAACCACTATATCCAATTTACTCGTGATTGGTTACAATACAGATTACGGCTTTATTATTTTGATTATTTAAAATAATTATTAAATACTCGAGGGAACCATATCTAGTTTCTGTACCTAGTACAGTACTATTTATTTACTAAGTACTACATGTAACCTTGTAACCAATTGGGTTTATTCACTTCCATCAACTTCGATGTAGAATTTTCAGCCGTGATTTTTAATTATTGATAAGCAATGGAAAATAGATATGTTTTAGTTTACGTTTGAAAGAAGGAGTGGACGATAGAGATCTAAGCGAAATTGGTAGGCTATTCCATAGTTTGTGAGCAGCAATAGAGAAGGCAGATTGTAGTTTTATTGTGAGATTAGTACAGTTATGTGTATGTAGTTTATATTGGTTTGCAGTACTTTTAGGTCTGGAGGGATTGTAGTCTGTCAGTAGGTCAGTCAAGTAGTCTGGTTTATTGCGATGTGTAGCTAGATGCGTGGGCAGTATACTTTTGTATTGGATTCGCTGTGTGATGGGTAGCCAGTGTAGTATTTTGAGATATGGAGTTATGTGAGTTCTGGAGTATTTCGGGATGCGGTAAACTATGCGTGCAGCGGAATATAGTAGTTTGGTGAAAGGAGTTATTGAATTTCGGGGAAGTCTGTGTAGTGTAGGGTTGCAGTAGTCGATTCTAGGCAATATTAGGGATGTAACAAGCAATTGGGCGAGATTGGTGGTAATGGAGGGTCTAATTAGACGGATAGTATGGAGTGTTCGATTAAGGGATTTTGATAAGGAAGTGGTGTATTGAGAGAAAGATAGTTTTTGATCGAAGATGATACCAAGGTTTTGAGCGGTCGAAGAGTATTTAATGATTTGGTTATTGATCCGAATTGAAGGTATATTTGTAGAAGTTGTAGGGGATTTAATTAGTAGTATAGTTGTTTTACTAGTACTTAGAGAAAGAGAGTTGGAAGCAAGCCAATCACTAGTTTCGTCTAAGCAGTTGTTTAATATGGATATGTTAGTGGAGGGATCTGGTAGGTTACAGTATATTTGAATGTCATCAGCATATGTGTGGAAATTGATATCAGGGTATCTATCGAATATGTCAAGTAGAGGTGCTAAGTATATGTTGAACAGAATTGGAGCGAGAACAGAGCCATGAGGAACTCCTTGAGATATTATACGTGGTTTCGTTTTATATGAGTCGATGCATATTGAGTATGTGCGACTTTCAAGGTAGGATATAAACCAATCTAGTACAGTGCCTGTAATTCCGATGCACTGCAGCCGACGGATTAGTAAGCTGTGATCTATGGGGTCGAAAGCAGCTGAGAGGTCGAGAAAGATAATAATGGAGCAGTGTTTCGTTGGATGGAGTAGTATATTATTTAGTATATGTGTTAGTGCGGTTTCAGTACTCTTATATGTCATATAGGCACTTTGGAATTGTTATCACATTTTAAAAAAATCGGTACTCGGATTCACATTTAAATGCTCCAAAACAAAATTATTTATAGAATATTTTAATTTTGCTATTTCCAATGTATTACAAATTTTAATATTTAATTAATAATTTATTATAATATATATATTGCATGTATTATATATATTAATATTATAATAGATAAAAATACATACTTATTGTTACTTCATATATTTCATTTAGCCTTCACATATATATATATATATATATGTGAAGGCTAAATGAAATTCTGATATATATATATATATATATATATCAGAGTAATTACTGGAAAATTAGATCAAATTAAAAATCAGTATAATTCATAATAATGTGTGTAAATAAATATTTTGAACCCTGCAGTGTTAATCGTGTATATTTTTTAATATATACTTTATAATTATCAATATATTTTACCTTCAGGATTAGATATAGTTGAGTAATTTATTATTTTTTGTTGTATATTGATGAACAGTAGGATTCACTTGCTGTACAACATGAGAGAACTGGTGTACATAATGGGAGAATTGCTGTATATTAGTAGATAACTGGTGTAAATCAATATTATACTTATGTACAACAGGAGAGTTGTTTGTTCTACTGACTTTGATGATATCGAGGTGGAAGGCATAGTAAGAGCTAATTTTAGTCTTTTTGTTACTCAAAAATAATATATAAAGTAATAAACAACCTACAACTGATGATTTTAATAAATGATTAAATTAAGATTTGTATTTTTTATTAAATATTGGTTCTAAATTTATAAATATTATTAAAAACCTCTAGATATTGTACCTCTTCATTTTCAGAATTGAAAGAAAGCGATTTCAAATTTCTCAATAATATTTTCTAAAATAATGTTATATTTTATTTAATGTATCAAAAGGTATATAATATAAAAATAATATGTGTTATAACACATGGAAGCATATATTAGATAATAAAATGATATATTCTTCAATATTAAATATCAATTGTATTATTTGTGTATTATATGCCTTTTGAAGCAATTTATATCTGGTATATTAGTTTTCAAAATATCTCCTTTGTATTCTTTTTCTGTAGACAATAACACAGAATATGTTTTCTAAAATATAATTAATAATATTAATTTAGTAATATGTATATAATACCTTTTCTTTATCCCGTTCCTTATCTAGCCAATATTCTAGTATTATAAAACTTATTTGGAGCTCATTTTCCTTCCGTTTCAAGGATTCAATAATTAAATAAGGCATTTTTAAATGGAGTATCATTATTAATTATCAGATATATGATATTAAATAACTTTTTTAACTAAATATTTTGACAAATATATATTAAGAATAATTTCCAGAGTTGCCATAAAAACTTGTTCATTCGATACAATTACGGATGGAGTTTTTCTAATTCTAAGTATAGTTGGCATGTAGCTAAAAACATTAACATAATAGCTACTAATTACAGTATATATTATAATAAAGTATACCATCTATTACATATTATATTAAATATATCATATAATATGCAATTTAAGTTATACTTATTATAAAATAACTTTATATATACATCTCCCTAGTGATAGAGATCTTGTATGCAGTTATGTATCCATAAGTTATTGCAGCATGCTTCAATTACCTGCATACTAGAAATCTCAAGTCTTATATTTGTATAACACAATAATTGTAAGTTTATTTATCATTTGAAATCTAATATAATCTCGCATAATGATCAAGTCAAGGAGGTGAAAGCAGTAAAATCTAACATGCTAAATTGATATAATAAATTGGGTGATTTAATTTACTCTAATAATCCACTTATTTCAGTGATTTAAATCATGTAAATTTTAAATATTAAACTAAGATATATTACTATATATATATATATATATATTAATAATGCATACTATGATTTAATTATATTAGATATATATATAAATATTATTTGATTTTAGTTAAATATTGTTCTAAAAAGTATAGTAGGTATTTTTATGGTATTAGACTGTGTTTCATCATGTAATGGATAGAACTGAACAACGCAGAACAATTGTCACACTTCACACTATCTGTTCATAGAATAAGCAATATTAAGTTATTACTGTTATTAAGATTACTAATCTTGTGAAATCTATTCTTTAAATGATATTTTACATCACCTAATAATTCCTAAAATTATTTTTAGTTATTAATATGTTATAAAATATGATATCAACTACTCGATAAGTTATAATTGAATCCATAATATTAGTTCATGTATATATTTATGAATTAAATCGTTGTAATTTGGAGTATAAAAAGCAATGTAAGTCATTTTATTATATGTATATCATAACTAAAAATGTCAATTTTCTCTAGTTGCCATCGATGTCATTATCTTTAATTGCCGATTATTTGCCAATTAATGGATTTCTCGATTTCTATAATAATTATATTGTATTATATTCTCAAAATAATATTTTATGTTTTAATCAATATTATGTTCTATTAATATATTTATTTTACTTACGAGATACAATAGCTTCAACTTTATACTCGATGTTATTTCCTGTTTTGGAATAATTTAAAAAATGAATTAAATATATATTTAAGAAAACTGAAATAAATATTGTTTTAAATATATATCTATTATTTAAATTTTCACAAAAACAAATTATTGTATGTTAATTTAGATATTATATAGATATAATAATATCTTTATTACTAACCGTTACTGTTGCCATCATCGTTAATGCTTCTCTTTCTATAGACAGATTGATGCCTAGAGAATTACCAACATCATTATTAAATCTTTTTCTTTTTTGTCTCACTACACAATCCACATTATTAGATTGATTTCTCTTAAGTCCACTTTTTTTCTGATTGTTAATAACAAACAATCTAGCATAACTTTTATACAGAAGGTAAATCTGGACACTTGAAAGAGTAGTTAATTAAAAAATTGTTGTACAAGTTTCTATAATATTTATATGTTATATCTTATCATATATAGATTCACTATAGATATAATACATTTGAATTATAACTATTATAAATTATTATTTTATTATCTGTCTTGGAATATCTAAAATTACATTAAAGCCATAATTTATATTTTGTTTGATAGTTTGATAGTCGTTTGAAATAAGGAGTGGACTATGGTAGAGTTATTATCTATGTAGGTTATTTTGTAATAATAAATTAATTATGAATCAATTATTTAAATATATTATATTTGAAATATTTTTATATAAATAAAAGAAACATTTTATTTATTAATTTCAATTGAATATTTAATTATTTGGTTAATTTGAATAACTAAGAACGAGAATGTAATGGATAATTCTAAATAAACATTGATATCTTTAGTGATGATCGCTTGCATTAATAATTGCGACCATGATATATTACCAGCAAAGCATGTGATTATTTTGTAACTGAATCTATATAATATAACTTGATTGAAAAACTGTATTTGAATTTAGTAAATAGAAATATGTAATTTTACTTTTCACATATTAATGGACTCACTATAAAATGTACTGATAAAGTTAACATTACATTTAAAATTTTATTACATATATTATCAGTAGATACTAATGTGCATACATTTGAATTATAACTATTATAAATTATTATTTTATTATCTGTCTTGGAATATTTAAAATTACATTAAAGCCTTAATTTATATTTTGTTTGATAGTCGTTTGAAAGAAGGAGTGGACTATGGTAGAGTTATTATCTATTTAAGTTATTTTGTAATAATAAATTAATTATTGAATCAATTATTTAAATATATTATATTTGAAATATTTTATTTATTAATTTCAATTGAATATTTAATTATTTGATTAATTTGAATAACTAAGAACGAGAATGTAATGGATAATTCTAAATAAACATTGATATCTTTAGTGATGATCGCTTGCATTAATAATTGCGACCATGATATATTACCAGCATAGCATGTGATTATTTTGTAACTGAATCTATATAATATAACTTGATTGAAAAACTGTATTTGAATTTAGTAAATAGAAATATGTAATTTTACTTTTCACATATTAATGGACACACTATAAAATGTACTGATAAAGTTAACATTACATTTAACATTTTATTACATATATTATCAGTAGATACTAATGTGCATACATTTGAATTATAACTATTATAAATTATTATTTTATTATCTGTCTTGGAATATTTAAAATTACATTAAAGCCATAATTTATATTTTGTTTAATAGTTTGATAGTCGTTTGAAAGAAGGAGTGGACTATGGTAGAGTTATTATCTATTTAAGTTATTTTGTAATAATAAATTAATTATTGAATCAATTATTTAAATATATTATATTTGAAATATTTTATTTATTAATTTCAATTGAATATTTAATTATTTGATTAATTTGAATAACTAATAACGAGAATGTAATGGATAATTCTAAATAAACATTGATATCTTTAGTGATGATCGCTTGCATTAATAATTGCGACCATGATATATTACCAGCATAGCATGTGATTATTTTGTAACTGAATCTATATAATATAACTTGATTGAAAAACTGTATTTGAATTTAGTAAATAGAAATATGTAATTTTACTTTTCACATATTAATGGACACACTATAAAATGTACTGATAAAGTTAACATTACATTTAACATTTTATTACATATATTATCAGTAGATACTTATATGTGCATACATTTGAATTATAACTATTAAAAATTATTATTTTATTATCTGTCTTGGAATATTTAAAATTACATTAAAGCCATAATTTATATTTTGTTTGATAGTTTGATAGTCGTTTGAAAGAAGGAGTGGACTATGGTAGAGTTATTATCTATGTAAGTTATTTTGTAATAATAAATTAATTATTGGATCAATTATTTAAATATATTATATTTGAAATATTTTTATATATTATATTTGAAATATTTTATTTATTAATTTCAATTGAATATTTAATTATTTGATTAATTTGAATAACTAAGAACGAGAATGTAATGGATAATTCTAAATAAACATTGATATCTTTAGTGATGATCGCTTGCATTAATAATTGCGACCATGATATATTACCAGCATAGCATGCGATTATTTTGTAACTGAATCTATATAATATAACTGTATTTGAATTTAGTAAATAGAAATATGTAATTTTACTTTTCACATATTAATGCACACACTATAAAATGTACTGATAAAGTTAACATTACATTTAACATTTTATTACATATAGTATCAGTAGATACTTATAATTATCAGTAGATACTTATATGTGCATACATTTGAATTATAACTATTATAAATTATTATTTTATTATCTGTCTTGGAATATTTAAAATTACATTAAAGCCATAATTTATATTTTGTTTAATAGTCGTTTGAAATAAGGAGTGGACTATGGTAGAGTTATTATCTATGTAGGTTATTTTGTAATAATAAATTAATTATTGAATCAATTATTTAAATATATTATATTTGAAATATTTTTAAAAGAAATATTTTATTTATTAATTTCAATTGAATATTTAATTATTTGATTAATTTGAATAACTAAGAACGAGAATGTAATGGATAATTCTAAATAAACATTGATATCTTTAGTGATGATCGCTTGCATTAATAATTGCGACCATGATATATTACCAGCATAGCATGTGATTATTTTGTAACTGAATCTATATAATATAACTTGATTGAAAAACTGTATTTGAATTTAGTAAATAGAAATATGTAATTTTACTTTTCACATATTAATGGACACACTATAAAATGTACTGATAAAGTTAACATTACATTTAACATTTTATTACATATATTATCAGTAGATACTTATATGTGCATACATTTGAATTATAACTATTATAAATTATTATTTTATTATCTGTCTTGGAATATTTAAAATTACATTAAAGCCATAATTTATATTTTGTTTGATAGTTTGATAGTCGTTTGAAAGAAGGAGTGGACTATGGTAGAGTTATTATCTATGTAGGTTATTTTGTAATAATAAATTAATTATTGAATCAATTATTAAAATATATTATATTTGAAATATTTTTATATAAATAAAAGAAACATTTTATTTATTAATTTCAATTGAATATTTAATTATTTGATTAATTTGAATAACTAAGAACGAGAATGTAATGGATAATTCTAAATAAACATTGATATCTTTAGTGATGATCGCTTGCATTAATAATTGCGACCATGATATATTCCCAGCAAAGCATGTGATTATTTTGTAACTGAATCTATATAATATAACTTGATTGAAAAACTGTATTTGAATTTAGTAAATAGAAATATGTAATTTTACTTTTCACATATTAATGGACACGCTATAAAATATACTGATAAAGTTAACATTACATTTAACATTTTATTACATATATTATCAGTAGATACTTATATGTGCATACATTTGAATTATAACTATTATAAATTATTATTTTATTATCTATGTCTTGGAATATTTAAAGTTAACATTAAAGCCATAATTTATATTTTGTTTGATAGTCGTTTGAAAGAAGGAGTGGACTATGGTAGAGTTATTATCTATGTAAGTTATTTTGTAATAATAAATTAATTATTGGATCAATTATTTAAATATATTATATTTGAAATATTTTTATATATTATATTTGAAATATTTTATTTATTAATTTCAATTGAATATTTAATTATTTGATTAATTTGAATAACTAATAACGAGAATGTAATGGATAATTCTAAATAAACATTGATATCTTTAGTGATGATCGCTTGCATTAATAATTGCGACCATGATATATTACCAGCATAGCATGTGATTATTTTGTAACTGAATCTATATAATATAACTTGATTGAAAAACTGTATTTGAATTTAGTAAATAGAAATATGTAATTTTACTTTTCACATATTAATGGACACACTATAAAATGTACTGATAAAGTTAACATTACATTTAACATTTTATTACATATATTATCAGTAGATACTAATGTGCATACATTTGAATTATAACTATTATAAATTATTATTTTATTATCTGTCTTGGAATATTTAAAATTACATTAAAGCCATAATTTATATTTTGTTTGATAGTTTGATAGTCGTTTGAAAGAAGGAGTGGACTATGGTAGAGTTATTATCTATGTAAGTTATTTTGTAATAATAAATTAATTATTGAATCAATTATTAAAATATATTATATTTGAAATATTTTTATATAAATAAAAGAAACATTTTATTTATTAATTTCAATTGAATATTTAATTATTTGATTAATTTGAATAACTAAGAATGAGAATGTAATGGATAATTCTAAATAAACATTGATATCTTTAGTGATGATCGCTTGCATTAATAATTGCGACCATGATATATTACCAGCATAGCATGTGATTATTTTGTAACTGAATCTATATAATATAACTGTATTTGAATTTAGTAAATAGAAATATGTAATTTTACTTTTCACATATTAATGGACACACTATAAAATGTACTGATAAAGTTAACATTACATTTAACTTTTTATTACATATATTATCAGTAGATACTTATATGTGCATACATTTGAATTATAACTATTATAAATTATTATTTTATTATCTGTCTTGGAATATTTAAAATTACATTAAAGCCATAATTTATATTTTGTTTAATAGTCGTTTGAAATAAGGAGTGGACTATGGTAGAGTTATTATCTATGTAGGTTATTTTGTAATAATAAATTAATTATTGAATCAATTATTTAAATATATTATATTTGAAATATTTTTAAAAGAAACATTTTATTTATTAATTTCAATTGAATATTTAATTATTTGATTAATTTGAATAACTAATAACGAGAATGTAATGGATAATTCTAAATAAATATTGATATCTTTAGTGATGATCGCTTGCATTAATAATTGCGACCATGATATATTACCAGCATAGCATGTGATTATTTTGTAACTGAATCTATATAATATAACTTGATTGAAAAACTGTATTTGAATTTAGTAAATAGAAATATGTAATTTTACTTTTCACATATTAATGGACACACTATAAAATGTACTGATAAAGTTAACATTACATTTAACATTGTATTACATATATTATCAGTAGATACTTATATGTGCATACATTTGAATTATAACTATTATAAATTATTATTTTATTATCTGTCTTGGAATATTTAAAATTACATTAAAGCCATAATTTATATTTTGTTTGATAGTTTGATAGTCGTTTGAAAGAAGGAGTGGACTATGGTAGAGTTATTATCTATGTAGGTTATTTTGTAATAATAAATTAATTATTGAATCAATTATTAAAATATATTATATTTGAAATATTTTTATATAAATAAAAGAAACATTTTATTTATTAATTTCAATTGAATATTTAATTATTTGATTAATTTGAATAACTAAGAACGAGAATGTAATGGATAATTCTAAATAAACATTGATATCTTTAGTGATGATCGCTTGCATTAATAATTGCGACCATGATATATTCCCAGCAAAGCATGTGATTATTTTGTAACTGAATCTATATAATATAACTTGATTGAAAAACTGTATTTGAATTTAGTAAATAGAAATATGTAATTTTACTTTTCACATATTAATGGACACGTTATAAAATATACTGATAAAGTTAACATTACATTTAACATTTTATTACATATATTATCAGTAGATACTTATATGTGCATACATTTGAATTATAACTATTATAAATTATTATTTTATTATCTATGTCTTGGAATATTTAAAATTACATTAAAGCCATAATTTATATTTTGTTTGATAGTCGTTTGAAAGAAGGAGTGGACTATGGTAGAGTTATTATCTATGTAAGTTATTTTGTAATAATAAATTAATTATTGGATCAATTATTTAAATATATTATATTTGAAATATTTTTATATATTATATTTGAAATATTTTATTTATTAATTTCAATTGAATATTTAATTATTTGATTAATTTGAATAACTAATAACGAGAATGTAATGGATAATTCTAAATAAACATTGATATCTTTAGTGATGATCGCTTGCATTAATAATTGCGACCATGATATATTACCAGCATAGCATGTGATTATTTTGTAACTGAATCTATATAATATAACTTGATTGAAAAACTGTATTTGAATTTAGTAAATAGAAATATGTAATTTTACTTTTCACATATTAATGGACACACTATAAAATGTACTGATAAAGTTAACATTACATTTAACATTTTATTACATATATTATCAGTAGATACTAATGTGCATACATTTGAATTATAACTATTATAAATTATTATTTTATTATCTGTCTTGGAATATTTAAAATTACATTAAAGCCATAATTTATATTTTGTTTGATAGTTTGATAGTCGTTTGAAAGAAGGAGTGGACTATGGTAGAGTTATTATCTATGTAAGTTATTTTGTAATAATAAATTAATTATTGAATCAATTATTAAAATATATTATATTTGAAATATTTTTATATAAATAAAAGAAACATTTTATTTATTAATTTCAATTGAATATTTAATTATTTGATTAATTTGAATAACTAAGAATGAGAATGTAATGGATAATTCTAAATAAACATTGATATCTTTAGTGATGATCGCTTGCATTAATAATTGCGACCATGATATATTACCAGCATAGCATGTGATTATTTTGTAACTGAATCTATATAATATAACTGTATTTGAATTTAGTAAATAGAAATATGTAATTTTACTTTTCACATATTAATGGACACACTATAAAATGTACTGATAAAGTTAACATTACATTTAACTTTTTATTACATATATTATCAGTAGATACTTATATGTGCATACATTTGAATTATAACTATTATAAATTATTATTTTATTATCTGTCTTGGAATATTTAAAATTACATTAAAGCCATAATTTATATTTTGTTTAATAGTCGTTTGAAATAAGGAGTGGACTATGGTAGAGTTATTATCTATGTAGGTTATTTTGTAATAATAAATTAATTATTGAATCAATTATTTAAATATATTATATTTGAAATATTTTTAAAAGAAACATTTTATTTATTAATTTCAATTGAATATTTAATTATTTGATTAATTTGAATAACTAATAACGAGAATGTAATGGATAATTCTAAATAAATATTGATATCTTTAGTGATGATCGCTTGCATTAATAATTGCGACCATGATATATTACCAGCATAGCATGTGATTATTTTGTAACTGAATCTATATAATATAACTTGATTGAAAAACTGTATTTGAATTTAGTAAATAGAAATATGTAATTTTACTTTTCACATATTAATGGACACACTATAAAATGTACTGATAAAGTTAACATTACATTTAACATTGTATTACATATATTATCAGTAGATACTTATATGTGCATACATTTGAATTATAACTATTATAAATTATTATTTTATTATCTGTCTTGGAATATTTAAAATTACATTAAAGCCATAATTTATATTTTGTTTGATAGTTTGATAGTCGTTTGAAAGAAGGAGTGGACTATGGTAGAGTTATTATCTATGTAGGTTATTTTGTAATAATAAATTAATTATTGAATCAATTATTAAAATATATTATATTTGAAATATTTTTATATAAATAAAAGAAACATTTTATTTATTAATTTCAATTGAATATTTAATTATTTGATTAATTTGAATAACTAAGAACGAGAATGTAATGGATAATTCTAAATAAACATTGATATCTTTAGTGATGATCGCTTGCATTAATAATTGCGACCATGATATATTCCCAGCAAAGCATGTGATTATTTTGTAACTGAATCTATATAATATAACTTGATTGAAAAACTGTATTTGAATTTAGTAAATAGAAATATGTAATTTTACTTTTCACATATTAATGGACACGTTATAAAATATACTGATAAAGTTAACATTACATTTAACATTTTATTACATATATTATCAGTAGATACTTATATGTGCATACATTTGAATTATAACTATTATAAATTATTATTTTATTATCTATGTCTTGGAATATTTAAAATTACATTAAAGCCATAATTTATATTTTGTTTGATAGTCGTTTGAAAGAAGGAGTGGACTATGGTAGAGTTATTATCTATGTAAGTTATTTTGTAATAATAAATTAATTATTGGATCAATTATTTAAATATATTATATTTGAAATATTTTTATATATTATATTTGAAATATTTTATTTATTAATTTCAATTGAATATTTAATTATTTGATTAATTTGAATAACTAATAACGAGAATGTAATGGATAATTCTAAATAAACATTGATATCTTTAGTGATGATCGCTTGCATTAATAATTGCGACCATGATATATTACCAGCATAGCATGTGATTATTTTGTAACTGAATCTATATAATATAACTTGATTGAAAAACTGTATTTGAATTTAGTAAATAGAAATATGTAATTTTACTTTTCACATATTAATGGACACACTATAAAATGTACTGATAAAGTTAACATTACATTTAACATTTTATTACATATATTATCAGTAGATACTTATATGTGCATACATTTGAATTATAACTATTATAAATTATTATTTTATTATCTGTCTTGGAATATTTAAAATTACATTAAAGCCATAATTTATATTTTGTTTGATAGTTTGATAGTCGTTTGAAAGAAGGAGTGGACTATGGTAGAGTTATTATCTATGTAAGTTATTTTATAATAATAAATTAATTATTGAATCAATTATTTAAATATATTATATTTGAAATATTTTTATATAAATAAAAGAAACATTTTATTTATTAATTTCAATTGAATATTTAATTATTTGATTAATTTGAATAACTAAGAACGAGAATGTAATGGATAATTCTAAATAAACATTGATATCTTTAGTGATGATCGCTTGCATTAATAATTGCGACCATGATATATTCCCAGCAAAGCATGTGATTATTTTGTAACTGAATCTATATAATATAACTTGATTGAAAAACTGTATTTGAATTTAGTAAATAGAAATATGTAATTTTACTTTTCACATATTAATGCACACACTATAAAATGTACTGATAAAGTTAACATTACATTTAACATTTTATTACATATAGTATCAGTAGATACTTATAATTATCAGTAGATATTTATATGTGCATACATTTGAATTATAACTATTATAAATTATTATTTTATTATCTGTCTTGGAATATTTAAAATTACATTAAAGCCATAATTTATATTTTGTTTAATAGTCGTTTGAAATAAGGAGTGGACTATGGTAGAGTTATTATCTATGTAAGTTATTTTGTAATAATAAATTAATTATTGAATCAATTATTTAAATATATTATATTTGAAATATTTTTAAAAGAAACATTTTATTTATTAATTTCAATTGAATATTTAATTATTTGATTAATTTGAATAACTAAGAACGAGAATGTAATGGATAATTCTAAATAAACATTGATATCTTTAGTGATGATCGCTTGCATTAATAATTGCGACCATGATATATTACCAGCATAGCATGTGATTATTTTGTAACTGAATCTATATAATATAACTTGATTGAAAAACTGTATTTGAATTTAGTAAATAGAAATATGTAATTTTACTTTTCACATATTAATGGACACGCTATAAAATGTACTGATAAAGTTAACATTACATTTAACATTTTATTACATATGTTATCAGTAGATACTTATATGTGCATATATTTGAATTATAACTATTATAAATTATTATTTTATTATCTGTCTTGGAATATTTAAAATTACATTAAAGCCATAATTTATATTTTGTTTGATAGTCGTTTGAAAGAAGGAGTGGACTATGGTAGAGTTATTATCTATGTAAGTTATTTTATAATAATAAATTAATTATTGAATCAATTATTTAAATATATTATATTTGAAATATTTTTATATAAATAAAAGAAACATTTTATTTATTAATTTCAATTGAATATTTAATTATTTGATTAATTTGAATAACTAAGAACGAGAATGTAATGGATAATTCTAAATAAACATTGATATCTTTAGTGATGATCGCTTGCATTAATAATTGCGACCATGATATATTCCCAGCAAAGCATGTGATTATTTTGTAACTGAATCTATATAATATAACTTGATTGAAAAACTGTATTTGAATTTAGTAAATAGAAATATGTAATTTTACTTTTCACATATTAATGGACACGCTATAAAATGTACTGATAAAGTTAACATTACATTTAACATTTTATTACATATGTTATCAGTAGATACTTATATGTGCATATATTTGAATTATAACTATTATAAATTATTATTTTATTATCTGTCTTGGAATATTTAAAATTACATTAAAGCCATAATTTATATTTTGTTTGATAGTCGTTTGAAAGAAGGAGTGGACTATGGTAGAGTTATTATCTATGTAAGTTATTTTGTAATAATAAATTAATTATTGAATCAATTATTTAAATATATTATATTTGAAATATTTTTATATAAATAAAAGAAACATTTTATTTATTAATTTCAATTGAATATTTAATTATTTGATTAATTTGAATAACTAAGAACGAGAATGTAATGGATAATTCTAAATAAACATTGATATCTTTAGTGATGATCGCTTGCATTAATAATTGCGACCATGATATATTACCAGCATAGCATGTGATTATTTTGTAACTGAATCTATATAATATAACTATTTGAATTTAGTAAATAGAAATATGTAATTTTACTTTTCACATATTAATGGACACGCTATAAAATGTACTGATAAAGTTAACATTACATTTAACATTTTATTACATATGTTATCAGTAGATACTTATATGTGCATACATTTGAATTATAACTATTAAAAATTATTATTTTATTATCTGTCTTGGAATATTTAAAATTACATTAAAGCCATAATTTATATTTTGTTTGATAGTCGTTTGAAAGAAGGAGTGGACTATGGTAGAGTTATTATCTATGTAAGTTATTTTGTAATAATAAATTAATTATTGGATCAATTATTAAAATATATTATATTTGAAATATTTTTATATAAATAAAAGAAACATTTTATTTATTAATTTCAATTGAATATTTAATTATTTGATTAATTTGAATAACTAAGAATGAGAATGTAATGGATAATTCTAAATAAACATTGATATCTTTAGTGATGATCGCTTGCATTAATAATTGCGACCATGATATATTACCAGCATAGCATGTGATTATTTTGTAACTGAATCTATATAATATAACTGTATTTGAATTTAGTAAATAGAAATATGTAATTTTACTTTTCACATATTAATGGACACACTATAAAATGTACTGATAAAGTTAACATTACATTTAACATTGTATTACATATATTATCAGTAGATACTTATATGTGCATACATTTGAATTATAACTATTATAAATTATTATTTTATTATCTGTCTTGGAATATTTAAAATTACATTAAAGCCATAATTTATATTTTGTTTGATAGTTTGATAGTCGTTTGAAAGAAGGAGTGGACTATGGTAGAGTTATTATCTATGTAGGTTATTTTGTAATAATAAATTAATTATTGAATCAATTATTAAAATATATTATATTTGAAATATTTTTATATAAATAAAAGAAACATTTTATTTATTAATTTCAATTGAATATTTAATTATTTGATTAATTTGAATAACTAAGAACGAGAATGTAATGGATAATTCTAAATAAACATTGATATCTTTAGTGATGATCGCTTGCATTAATAATTGCGACCATGATATATTCCCAGCAAAGCATGTGATTATTTTGTAACTGAATCTATATAATATAACTTGATTGAAAAACTGTATTTGAATTTAGTAAATAGAAATATGTAATTTTACTTTTCACATATTAATGGACACGTTATAAAATATACTGATAAAGTTAACATTACATTTAACATTTTATTACATATATTATCAGTAGATACTTATATGTGCATACATTTGAATTATAACTATTATAAATTATTATTTTATTATCTATGTCTTGGAATATTTAAAATTACATTAAAGCCATAATTTATATTTTGTTTGATAGTCGTTTGAAAGAAGGAGTGGACTATGGTAGAGTTATTATCTATGTAAGTTATTTTGTAATAATAAATTAATTATTGGATCAATTATTTAAATATATTATATTTGAAATATTTTTATATATTATATTTGAAATATTTTATTTATTAATTTCAATTAAATATTTAATTATTTGATTAATTTGAATAACTAAGAACGAGAATGTAATGGATAATTCTAAATAAACATTGATATCTTTAGTGATGATCGCTTGCATTAATAATTGCGACCATGATATATTCCCAGCAAAGCATGTGATTATTTTGTAACTGAATCTATATAATATAACTTGATTGAAAAACTGTATTTGAATTTAGTAAATAGAAATATGTAATTTTACTTTTCACATATTAATGCACACACTATAAAATGTACTGATAAAGTTAACATTACATTTAACATTTTATTACATATAGTATCAGTAGATACTTATAATTATCAGTAGATATTTATATGTGCATACATTTGAATTATAACTATTATAAATTATTATTTTATTATCTGTCTTGGAATATTTAAAATTACATTAAAGCCATAATTTATATTTTGTTTAATAGTCGTTTGAAATAAGGAGTGGACTATGGTAGAGTTATTATCTATGTAAGTTATTTTGTAATAATAAATTAATTATTGAATCAATTATTTAAATATATTTTGTTTGATAGTCGTTTGAAAGAAGGAGTGGACTATGGTAGAGTTATTATCTATGTAAGTTATTTTGTAATAATAAATTAATTATTGAATCAATTATTTAAATATATTATATTTGAAATATTTTTATATAAATAAAAGAAACATTTTATTTATTAATTTCAATTGAATATTTAATTATTTGATTAATTTGAATAACTAAGAACGAGAATGTAATGGATAATTCTAAATAAACATTGATATCTTTAGTGATGATCGCTTGCATTAATAATTGCGACCATGATATATTACCAGCATAGCATGTGATTATTTTGTAACTGAATCTATATAATATAACTATTTGAATTTAGTAAATAGAAATATGTAATTTTACTTTTCACATATTAATGGACACGCTATAAAATGTACTGATAAAGTTAACATTACATTTAACATTTTATTACATATGTTATCAGTAGATACTTATATGTGCATACATTTGAATTATAACTATTAAAAATTATTATTTTATTATCTGTCTTGGAATATTTAAAATTACATTAAAGCCATAATTTATATTTTGTTTGATAGTCGTTTGAAAGAAGGAGTGGACTATGGTAGAGTTATTATCTATGTAAGTTATTTTGTAATAATAAATTAATTATTGGATCAATTATTTAAATATATTATATTTGAAATATTTTTATATATTATATTTGAAATATTTTATTTATTAATTTCAATTGAATATTTAATTATTTGATTAATTTGAATAACTAATAACGAGAATGTAATGGATAATTCTAAATAAACATTGATATCTTTAGTGATGATCGCTTGCATTAATAATTGCGACCATGATATATTACCAGCATAGCATGTGATTATTTTGTAACTGAATCTATATAATATAACTTGATTGAAAAACTGTATTTGAATTTAGTAAATAGAAATATGTAATTTTACTTTTCACATATTAATGGACACACTATAAAATGTACTGATAAAGTTAACATTACATTTAACATTTTATTACATATATTATCAGTAGATACTAATGTGCATACATTTGAATTATAACTATTATAAATTATTATTTTATTATCTGTCTTGGAATATTTAAAATTACATTAAAGCCATAATTTATATTTTGTTTGATAGTTTGATAGTCGTTTGAAAGAAGGAGTGGACTATGGTAGAGTTATTATCTATGTAAGTTATTTTGTAATAATAAATTAATTATTGAATCAATTATTAAAATATATTATATTTGAAATATTTTTATATAAATAAAAGAAACATTTTATTTATTAATTTCAATTGAATATTTAATTATTTGATTAATTTGAATAACTAAGAATGAGAATGTAATGGATAATTCTAAATAAACATTGATATCTTTAGTGATGATCGCTTGCATTAATAATTGCGACCATGATATATTACCAGCATAGCATGTGATTATTTTGTAACTGAATCTATATAATATAACTGTATTTGAATTTAGTAAATAGAAATATGTAATTTTACTTTTCACATATTAATGGACACACTATAAAATGTACTGATAAAGTTAACATTACATTTAACTTTTTATTACATATATTATCAGTAGATACTTATATGTGCATACATTTGAATTATAACTATTATAAATTATTATTTTATTATCTGTCTTGGAATATTTAAAATTACATTAAAGCCATAATTTATATTTTGTTTAATAGTCGTTTGAAATAAGGAGTGGACTATGGTAGAGTTATTATCTATGTAGGTTATTTTGTAATAATAAATTAATTATTGAATCAATTATTTAAATATATTATATTTGAAATATTTTTAAAAGAAACATTTTATTTATTAATTTCAATTGAATATTTAATTATTTGATTAATTTGAATAACTAATAACGAGAATGTAATGGATAATTCTAAATAAATATTGATATCTTTAGTGATGATCGCTTGCATTAATAATTGCGACCATGATATATTACCAGCATAGCATGTGATTATTTTGTAACTGAATCTATATAATATAACTTGATTGAAAAACTGTATTTGAATTTAGTAAATAGAAATATGTAATTTTACTTTTCACATATTAATGGACACACTATAAAATGTACTGATAAAGTTAACATTACATTTAACATTGTATTACATATATTATCAGTAGATACTTATATGTGCATACATTTGAATTATAACTATTATAAATTATTATTTTATTATCTGTCTTGGAATATTTAAAATTACATTAAAGCCATAATTTATATTTTGTTTGATAGTTTGATAGTCGTTTGAAAGAAGGAGTGGACTATGGTAGAGTTATTATCTATGTAGGTTATTTTGTAATAATAAATTAATTATTGAATCAATTATTAAAATATATTATATTTGAAATATTTTTATATAAATAAAAGAAACATTTTATTTATTAATTTCAATTGAATATTTAATTATTTGATTAATTTGAATAACTAAGAATGAGAATGTAATGGATAATTCTAAATAAACATTGATATCTTTAGTGATGATCGCTTGCATTAATAATTGCGACCATGATATATTACCAGCATAGCATGTGATTATTTTGTAACTGAATCTATATAATATAACTGTATTTGAATTTAGTAAATAGAAATATGTAATTTTACTTTTCACATATTAATGGACACACTATAAAATGTACTGATAAAGTTAACATTACATTTAACATTGTATTACATATATTATCAGTAGATACTTATATGTGCATACATTTGAATTATAACTATTATAAATTATTATTTTATTATCTGTCTTGGAATATTTAAAATTACATTAAAGCCATAATTTATATTTTGTTTGATAGTTTGATAGTCGTTTGAAAGAAGGAGTGGACTATGGTAGAGTTATTATCTATGTAGGTTATTTTGTAATAATAAATTAATTATTGAATCAATTATTAAAATATATTATATTTGAAATATTTTTATATAAATAAAAGAAACATTTTATTTATTAATTTCAATTGAATATTTAATTATTTGATTAATTTGAATAACTAAGAACGAGAATGTAATGGATAATTCTAAATAAACATTGATATCTTTAGTGATGATCGCTTGCATTAATAATTGCGACCATGATATATTCCCAGCAAAGCATGTGATTATTTTGTAACTGAATCTATATAATATAACTTGATTGAAAAACTGTATTTGAATTTAGTAAATAGAAATATGTAATTTTACTTTTCACATATTAATGGACACGTTATAAAATATACTGATAAAGTTAACATTACATTTAACATTTTATTACATATATTATCAGTAGATACTTATATGTGCATACATTTGAATTATAACTATTATAAATTATTATTTTATTATCTATGTCTTGGAATATTTAAAATTACATTAAAGCCATAATTTATATTTTGTTTGATAGTCGTTTGAAAGAAGGAGTGGACTATGGTAGAGTTATTATCTATGTAAGTTATTTTGTAATAATAAATTAATTATTGGATCAATTATTTAAATATATTATATTTGAAATATTTTTATATATTATATTTGAAATATTTTATTTATTAATTTCAATTAAATATTTAATTATTTGATTAATTTGAATAACTAAGAACGAGAATGTAATGGATAATTCTAAATAAACATTGATATCTTTAGTGATGATCGCTTGCATTAATAATTGCGACCATGATATATTCCCAGCAAAGCATGTGATTATTTTGTAACTGAATCTATATAATATAACTTGATTGAAAAACTGTATTTGAATTTAGTAAATAGAAATATGTAATTTTACTTTTCACATATTAATGCACACACTATAAAATGTACTGATAAAGTTAACATTACATTTAACATTTTATTACATATAGTATCAGTAGATACTTATAATTATCAGTAGATATTTATATGTGCATACATTTGAATTATAACTATTATAAATTATTATTTTATTATCTGTCTTGGAATATTTAAAATTACATTAAAGCCATAATTTATATTTTGTTTAATAGTCGTTTGAAATAAGGAGTGGACTATGGTAGAGTTATTATCTATGTAAGTTATTTTGTAATAATAAATTAATTATTGAATCAATTATTTAAATATATTTTGTTTGATAGTCGTTTGAAAGAAGGAGTGGACTATGGTAGAGTTATTATCTATGTAAGTTATTTTGTAATAATAAATTAATTATTGAATCAATTATTTAAATATATTATATTTGAAATATTTTTATATAAATAAAAGAAACATTTTATTTATTAATTTCAATTGAATATTTAATTATTTGATTAATTTGAATAACTAAGAACGAGAATGTAATGGATAATTCTAAATAAACATTGATATCTTTAGTGATGATCGCTTGCATTAATAATTGCGACCATGATATATTACCAGCATAGCATGTGATTATTTTGTAACTGAATCTATATAATATAACTATTTGAATTTAGTAAATAGAAATATGTAATTTTACTTTTCACATATTAATGGACACGCTATAAAATGTACTGATAAAGTTAACATTACATTTAACATTTTATTACATATGTTATCAGTAGATACTTATATGTGCATACATTTGAATTATAACTATTAAAAATTATTATTTTATTATCTGTCTTGGAATATTTAAAATTACATTAAAGCCATAATTTATATTTTGTTTGATAGTCGTTTGAAAGAAGGAGTGGACTATGGTAGAGTTATTATCTATGTAAGTTATTTTGTAATAATAAATTAATTATTGGATCAATTATTTAAATATATTATATTTGAAATATTTTTATATATTATATTTGAAATATTTTATTTATTAATTTCAATTGAATATTTAATTATTTGATTAATTTGAATAACTAATAACGAGAATGTAATGGATAATTCTAAATAAACATTGATATCTTTAGTGATGATCGCTTGCATTAATAATTGCGACCATGATATATTACCAGCATAGCATGTGATTATTTTGTAACTGAATCTATATAATATAACTTGATTGAAAAACTGTATTTGAATTTAGTAAATAGAAATATGTAATTTTACTTTTCACATATTAATGGACACACTATAAAATGTACTGATAAAGTTAACATTACATTTAACATTTTATTACATATATTATCAGTAGATACTAATGTGCATACATTTGAATTATAACTATTATAAATTATTATTTTATTATCTGTCTTGGAATATTTAAAATTACATTAAAGCCATAATTTATATTTTGTTTGATAGTTTGATAGTCGTTTGAAAGAAGGAGTGGACTATGGTAGAGTTATTATCTATGTAAGTTATTTTGTAATAATAAATTAATTATTGAATCAATTATTAAAATATATTATATTTGAAATATTTTTATATAAATAAAAGAAACATTTTATTTATTAATTTCAATTGAATATTTAATTATTTGATTAATTTGAATAACTAAGAATGAGAATGTAATGGATAATTCTAAATAAACATTGATATCTTTAGTGATGATCGCTTGCATTAATAATTGCGACCATGATATATTACCAGCATAGCATGTGATTATTTTGTAACTGAATCTATATAATATAACTGTATTTGAATTTAGTAAATAGAAATATGTAATTTTACTTTTCACATATTAATGGACACACTATAAAATGTACTGATAAAGTTAACATTACATTTAACTTTTTATTACATATATTATCAGTAGATACTTATATGTGCATACATTTGAATTATAACTATTATAAATTATTATTTTATTATCTGTCTTGGAATATTTAAAATTACATTAAAGCCATAATTTATATTTTGTTTAATAGTCGTTTGAAATAAGGAGTGGACTATGGTAGAGTTATTATCTATGTAGGTTATTTTGTAATAATAAATTAATTATTGAATCAATTATTTAAATATATTATATTTGAAATATTTTTAAAAGAAACATTTTATTTATTAATTTCAATTGAATATTTAATTATTTGATTAATTTGAATAACTAATAACGAGAATGTAATGGATAATTCTAAATAAATATTGATATCTTTAGTGATGATCGCTTGCATTAATAATTGCGACCATGATATATTACCAGCATAGCATGTGATTATTTTGTAACTGAATCTATATAATATAACTTGATTGAAAAACTGTATTTGAATTTAGTAAATAGAAATATGTAATTTTACTTTTCACATATTAATGGACACACTATAAAATGTACTGATAAAGTTAACATTACATTTAACATTGTATTACATATATTATCAGTAGATACTTATATGTGCATACATTTGAATTATAACTATTATAAATTATTATTTTATTATCTGTCTTGGAATATTTAAAATTACATTAAAGCCATAATTTATATTTTGTTTGATAGTTTGATAGTCGTTTGAAAGAAGGAGTGGACTATGGTAGAGTTATTATCTATGTAGGTTATTTTGTAATAATAAATTAATTATTGAATCAATTATTAAAATATATTATATTTGAAATATTTTTATATAAATAAAAGAAACATTTTATTTATTAATTTCAATTGAATATTTAATTATTTGATTAATTTGAATAACTAAGAACGAGAATGTAATGGATAATTCTAAATAAACATTGATATCTTTAGTGATGATCGCTTGCATTAATAATTGCGACCATGATATATTCCCAGCAAAGCATGTGATTATTTTGTAACTGAATCTATATAATATAACTTGATTGAAAAACTGTATTTGAATTTAGTAAATAGAAATATGTAATTTTACTTTTCACATATTAATGGACACGTTATAAAATATACTGATAAAGTTAACATTACATTTAACATTTTATTACATATATTATCAGTAGATACTTATATGTGCATACATTTGAATTATAACTATTATAAATTATTATTTTATTATCTATGTCTTGGAATATTTAAAATTACATTAAAGCCATAATTTATATTTTGTTTGATAGTCGTTTGAAAGAAGGAGTGGACTATGGTAGAGTTATTATCTATGTAAGTTATTTTGTAATAATAAATTAATTATTGGATCAATTATTTAAATATATTATATTTGAAATATTTTTATATATTATATTTGAAATATTTTATTTATTAATTTCAATTAAATATTTAATTATTTGATTAATTTGAATAACTAAGAACGAGAATGTAATGGATAATTCTAAATAAACATTGATATCTTTAGTGATGATCGCTTGCATTAATAATTGCGACCATGATATATTCCCAGCAAAGCATGTGATTATTTTGTAACTGAATCTATATAATATAACTTGATTGAAAAACTGTATTTGAATTTAGTAAATAGAAATATGTAATTTTACTTTTCACATATTAATGCACACACTATAAAATGTACTGATAAAGTTAACATTACATTTAACATTTTATTACATATAGTATCAGTAGATACTTATAATTATCAGTAGATATTTATATGTGCATACATTTGAATTATAACTATTATAAATTATTATTTTATTATCTGTCTTGGAATATTTAAAATTACATTAAAGCCATAATTTATATTTTGTTTAATAGTCGTTTGAAATAAGGAGTGGACTATGGTAGAGTTATTATCTATGTAAGTTATTTTGTAATAATAAATTAATTATTGAATCAATTATTTAAATATATTATATTTGAAATATTTTTAAAAGAAACATTTTATTTATTAATTTCAATTGAATATTTAATTATTTGATTAATTTGAATAACTAAGAACGAGAATGTAATGGATAATTCTAAATAAACATTGATATCTTTAGTGATGATCGCTTGCATTAATAATTGCGACCATGATATATTACCAGCATAGCATGTGATTATTTTGTAACTGAATCTATATAATATAACTTGATTGAAAAACTGTATTTGAATTTAGTAAATAGAAATATGTAATTTTACTTTTCACATATTAATGGACACGCTATAAAATGTACTGATAAAGTTAACATTACATTTAACATTTTATTACATATGTTATCAGTAGATACTTATATGTGCATATATTTGAATTATAACTATTATAAATTATTATTTTATTATCTGTCTTGGAATATTTAAAATTACATTAAAGCCATAATTTATATTTTGTTTGATAGTCGTTTGAAAGAAGGAGTGGACTATGGTAGAGTTATTATCTATGTAAGTTATTTTGTAATAATAAATTAATTATTGAATCAATTATTTAAATATATTATATTTGAAATATTTTTATATAAATAAAAGAAACATTTTATTTATTAATTTCAATTGAATATTTAATTATTTGATTAATTTGAATAACTAAGAACGAGAATGTAATGGATAATTCTAAATAAACATTGATATCTTTAGTGATGATCGCTTGCATTAATAATTGCGACCATGATATATTACCAGCATAGCATGTGATTATTTTGTAACTGAATCTATATAATATAACTATTTGAATTTAGTAAATAGAAATATGTAATTTTACTTTTCACATATTAATGGACACGCTATAAAATGTACTGATAAAGTTAACATTACATTTAACATTTTATTACATATGTTATCAGTAGATACTTATATGTGCATACATTTGAATTATAACTATTAAAAATTATTATTTTATTATCTGTCTTGGAATATTTAAAATTACATTAAAGCCATAATTTATATTTTGTTTGATAGTCGTTTGAAAGAAGGAGTGGACTATGGTAGAGTTATTATCTATGTAAGTTATTTTGTAATAATAAATTAATTATTGAATCAATTATTTAAATATATTATATTTGAAATATTTTTATATAAATAAAAGAAACATTTTATTTATTAATTTCAATTGAATATTTATTTATTTGATTAATTTGAATAACTAATAACGAGAATGTAATGGATAATTCTAAATAAACATTGATATCTTTAGTGATGATCGCTTGCATTAATAATTGCGACCATGATATATTCCCAGCAAAGCATGTGATTATTTTGTAACTGAATCTATATAATATAACTTGATTGAAAAACTGTATTTGAATTTAGTAAATAGAAATATGTAATTTTACTTTTCACATATTAATGGACACGCTATAAAATATACTGATAAAGTTAACATTACATTTAACATTTTATTACATATATTATCAGTAGATACTTATATGTGCATACATTTGAATTATAACTATTATAAATTATTATTTTATTATCTATGTCTTGGAATATTTAAAATTACATTAAAGCCATAATTTATATTTTGTTTGATAGTCGTTTGAAAGAAGGAGTGGACTATGGTAGAGTTATTATCTATGTAAGTTATTTTGTAATAATAAATTAATTATTGAATCAATTATTAAAATATATTATATTTGAAATATTTTTATATAAATAAAAGAAACATTTTATTTATTAATTTCAATTGAATATTTAATTATTTGATTAATTTGAATAACTAAGAACGAGAATGTAATGGATAATTCTAAATAAACATTGATATCTTTAGTGATGATCGCTTGCATTAATAATTGCGACCATGATATATTACCAGCATAGCATGTGATTATTTTGTAACTGAATCTATATAATATAACTTGATTGAAAAACTGTATTTGAATTTAGTAAATAGAAATATGTAATTTTACTTTTCACATATTAATGGACACACTATAAAATGTACTGATAAAGTTAACATTTTATTACATATATTATCAGTAGATACTTATATGTGCATACATTTGAATTATAACTATTATAAATTATTATTTTATTATCTGTCTTGGAATATTTAAAATTACATTAAAGCCATAATTTATATTTTGTTTGATAGTTTGATAGTCGTTTGAAAGAAGGAGTGGACTATGGTAGAGTTATTATCTATGTAAGTTATTTTGTAATAATAAATTAATTATTAAATCAATTATTTAAATATATTATATTTGAAATATTTTTATATAAATAAAAGAAACATTTTATTTATTAATTTCAATTGAATATTTAATTATTTGATTAATTTGAATAACTAAGAACGAGAATGTAATGGATAATTCTAAATAAACATTGATATCTTTAGTGATGATCGCTTGCATTAATAATTGCGACCATGATATATTACCAGCATAGCATGTGATTATTTTGTAACTGAATCTATATAATATAACTTGATTGAAAAACTGTATTTGAATTTAGTAAATAGAAATATGTAATTTTACTTTTCACATATTAATGCACACACTATAAAATGTACTGATAAAGTTAACATTACATTTAACATTTTATTACATATAGTATCAGTAGATACTTATAATTATCAGTAGATATTTATATGTGCATACATTTGAATTATAACTATTATAAATTATTATTTTATTATCTGTCTTGGAATATTTAAAATTACATTAAAGCCATAATTTATATTTTGTTTAATAGTCGTTTGAAATAAGGAGTGGACTATGGTAGAGTTATTATCTATGTAAGTTATTTTGTAATAATAAATTAATTATTGAATCAATTATTTAAATATATTATATTTGAAATATTTTTAAAAGAAACATTTTATTTATTAATTTCAATTGAATATTTAATTATTTGATTAATTTGAATAACTAAGAACGAGAATGTAATGGATAATTCAAAATAAACATTGATATCTTTAGTGATGATCGCTTGCATTAATAATTGCGACCATGATATATTACCAGCATAGCATGTGATTATTTTGTAACTGAATCTATATAATATAACTTGATTGAAAAACTGTATTTGAATTTAGTAAATAGAAATATGTAATTTTACTTTTCACATATTAATGGACACGCTATAAAATGTACTGATAAAGTTAACATTACATTTAACATTTTATTACATATGTTATCAGTAGATACTTATATGTGCATATATTTGAATTATAACTATTATAAATTATTATTTTATTATCTGTCTTGGAATATTTAAAATTACATTAAAGCCATAATTTATATTTTGTTTGATAGTCGTTTGAAAGAAGGAGTGGACTATGGTAGAGTTATTATCTATGTAAGTTATTTTGTAATAATAAATTAATTATTGAATCAATTATTTAAATATATTATATTTGAAATATTTTTATATAAATAAAAGAAACATTTTATTTATTAATTTCAATTGAATATTTAATTATTTGATTAATTTGAATAACTAAGAACGAGAATGTAATGGATAATTCTAAATAAACATTGATATCTTTAGTGATGATCGCTTGCATTAATAATTGCGACCATGATATATTACCAGCATAGCATGTGATTATTTTGTAACTGAATCTATATAATATAACTATTTGAATTTAGTAAATAGAAATATGTAATTTTACTTTTCACATATTAATGGACACGCTATAAAATGTACTGATAAAGTTAACATTACATTTAACATTTTATTACATATGTTATCAGTAGATACTTATATGTGCATACATTTGAATTATAACTATTAAAAATTATTATTTTATTATCTGTCTTGGAATATTTAAAATTACATTAAAGCCATAATTTATATTTTGTTTGATAGTCGTTTGAAAGAAGGAGTGGACTATGGTAGAGTTATTATCTATGTAAGTTATTTTGTAATAATAAATTAATTATTGAATCAATTATTTAAATATATTATATTTGAAATATTTTTATATAAATAAAAGAAACATTTTATTTATTAATTTCAATTGAATATTTAATTATTTGATTAATTTGAATAACTAATAACGAGAATGTAATGGATAATTCTAAATAAACATTGATATCTTTAGTGATGATCGCTTGCATTAATAATTGCGACCATGATATATTCCCAGCAAAGCATGTGATTATTTTGTAACTGAATCTATATAATATAACTTGATTGAAAAACTGTATTTGAATTTAGTAAATAGAAATATGTAATTTTACTTTTCACATATTAATGGACACGCTATAAAATATACTGATAAAGTTAACATTACATTTAACATTTTATTACATATATTATCAGTAGATACTTATATGTGCATACATTTGAATTATAACTATTATAAATTATTATTTTATTATCTATGTCTTGGAATATTTAAAATTACATTAAAGCCATAATTTATATTTTGTTTGATAGTCGTTTGAAAGAAGGAGTGGACTATGGTAGAGTTATTATCTATGTAAGTTATTTTGTAATAATAAATTAATTATTGAATCAATTATTAAAATATATTATATTTGAAATATTTTTATATAAATAAAAGAAACATTTTATTTATTAATTTCAATTGAATATTTAATTATTTGATTAATTTGAATAACTAAGAACGAGAATGTAATGGATAATTCTAAATAAACATTGATATCTTTAGTGATGATCACTTGCATTAATAATTGCGACCATGATATATTACCAGCATAGCATGTGATTATTTTGTAACTGAATCTATATAATATAACTTGATTGAAAAACTGTATTTGAATTTAGTAAATAGAAATATGTAATTTTACTTTTCACATATTAATGGACACACTATAAAATGTACTGATAAAGTTAACATTTTATTACATATATTATCAGTAGATACTTATATGTGCATACATTTGAATTATAACTATTATAAATTATTATTTTATTATCTGTCTTGGAATATTTAAAATTACATTAAAGCCATAATTTATATTTTGTTTGATAGTTTGATAGTCGTTTGAAAGAAGGAGTGGACTATGGTAGAGTTATTATCTATGTAAGTTATTTTGTAATAATAAATTAATTATTAAATCAATTATTTAAATATATTATATTTGAAATATTTTTATATAAATAAAAGAAACATTTTATTTATTAATTTCAATTGAATATTTAATTATTTGATTAATTTGAATAACTAAGAACGAGAATGTAATGGATAATTCTAAATAAACATTGATATCTTTAGTGATGATCGCTTGCATTAATAATTGCGACCATGATATATTACCAGCATAGCATGTGATTATTTTGTAACTGAATCTATATAATATAACTTGATTGAAAAACTGTATTTGAATTTAGTAAATAGAAATATGTAATTTTACTTTTCACATATTAATGGACACACTATAAAATATACTGATAAAGTTAACATTACATTTAACATTTTATTACATATATTATCAGTAGATACTTATATGTGCATACATTTGAATTATAACTATTATAAATTATTATTTTATTATCTATGTCTTGGAATATTTAAAATTACATTAAAGCCATAATTTATATTTTGTTTGATAGTTTGATAGTCGTTTGAAAGAAGGAGTGGACTATGGTAGAGTTATTATCTATGTAAGTTATTTTGTAATAATAAATTAATTATTTAATCAATTATTTAAATATATTATATTTGAAATATTTTTATATATTATATTTGAAATATTTTATTTATTAATTTCAATTGAATATTTAATTATTTGATTAATTTGAATAACTAAGAACGAGAATGTAATGGATAATTCTAAATAAACATTGATATCTTTAGTGATGATCGCTTGCATTAATAATTGCGACCATGATATATTACCAGCATAGCATGTGATTATTTTGTAACTGAATCTATATAATATAACTTGATTGAAAAACTGTATTTGAATTTAGTAAATAGAAATATGTAATTTTACTTTTCACATATTAATGGACACACTATAAAATGTACTGATAAAGTTAACATTTTATTACATATATTATCAGTAGATACTTATATGTGCATACATTTGAATTATAACTATTATAAATTATTATTTTATTATCTGTCTTGGAATATTTAAAATTACATTAAAGCCATAATTTATATTTTGTTTGATAGTTTGATAGTCGTTTGAAAGAAGGAGTGGACTATGGTAGAGTTATTATCTATGTAAGTTATTTTATAATAATAAATTAATTATTAAATCAATTATTTAAATATATTATATTTGAAATATTTTTATATAAATAAAAGAAACATTTTATTTATTAATTTCAATTGAATATTTAATTATTTGATTAATTTGAATAACTAAGAACGAGAATGTAATGGATAATTCTAAATAAACATTGATATCTTTAGTGATGATCGCTTGCATTAATAATTGCGACCATGATATATTCCCAGCAAAGCATGTGATTATTTTGTAACTGAATCTATATAATATAACTTGATTGAAAAACTGTATTTGAATTTAGTAAATAGAAATATGTAATTTTACTTTTCACATATTAATGGACACACTATAAAATGTACTGATAAAGTTAACATTACATTTAACATTTTATTACATATATTATCAGTAGATACTTATATGTGCATACATTTGAATTATAACTATTATAAATTATTATTTTATTATCTATGTCTTGGAATATTTAAAATTACATTAAAGCCATAATTTATATTTTGTTTGATAGTTTGATAGTCGTTTGAAAGAAGGAGTGGACTATGGTAGAGTTATTATCTATGTAAGTTATTTTGTAATAATAAATTAATTATTGAATCAATTATTTAAATATATTATATTTGAAATATTTTTATATATTATATTTGAAATATTTTATTTATTAATTTCAATTGAATATTTAATTATTTGATTAATTTGAATAACTAATAACGAGAATGTAATGGATAATTCTAAATAAACATTGATATCTTTAGTGATGATCGCTTGCATTAATAATTGCGACCATGATATATTACCAGCATAGCATGTGATTATTTTGTAACTGAATCTATATAATATAACTTGATTGAAAAACTGTATTTGAATTTAGTAAATAGAAATATGTAATTTTACTTTTCACATATTAATGGACACACTATAAAATATACTGATAAAGTTAACATTACATTTAACATTTTATTACATATATTATCAGTAGATACTTATATGTGCATACATTTGAATTATAACTATTATAAATTATTATTTTATTATCTATGCCTTGGAATATTTAAAATTACATTAAAGCCATAATTTATATTTTGTTTGATAGTTTGATAGTCGTTTGAAAGAAGGAGTGGACTATGGTAGAGTTATTATCTATGTAAGTTATTTTGTAATAATAAATTAATTATTTAATCAATTATTTAAATATATTATATTTGAAATATTTTTATATATTATATTTGAAATATTTTATTTATTAATTTCAATTGAATATTTAATTATTTGATTAATTTGAATAACTAAGAACGAGAATGTAATGGATAATTCTAAATAAACATTGATATCTTTAGTGATGATCGCTTGCATTAATAATTGCGACCATGATATATTACCAGCATAGCATGTGATTATTTTGTAACTGAATCTATATAATATAACTTGATTGAAAAACTGTATTTGAATTTAGTAAATAGAAATATGTAATTTTACTTTTCACATATTAATGGACACACTATAAAATGTACTGATAAAGTTAACATTTTATTACATATATTATCAGTAGATACTTATATGTGCATACATTTGAATTATAACTATTATAAATTATTATTTTATTATCTGTCTTGGAATATTTAAAATTACATTAAAGCCATAATTTATATTTTGTTTGATAGTTTGATAGTCGTTTGAAAGAAGGAGTGGACTATGGTAGAGTTATTATCTATGTAAGTTATTTTATAATAATAAATTAATTATTAAATCAATTATTTAAATATATTATATTTGAAATATTTTTATATAAATAAAAGAAACATTTTATTTATTAATTTCAATTGAATATTTAATTATTTGATTAATTTTAATAACTAAGAACGAGAATGTAATGGATAATTCTAAATAAACATTGATATCTTTAGTGATGATCGCTTGCATTAATAATTGCGACCATGATATATTCCCAGCAAAGCATGTGATTATTTTGTAACTGAATCTATATAATATAACTTGATTGAAAAACTGTATTTGAATTTAGTAAATAGAAATATGTAATTTTACTTTTCACATATTAATGGACACACTATAAAATGTACTGATAAAGTTAACATTACATTTAACATTTTATTACATATATTATCAGTAGATACTTATATGTGCATACATTTGAATTATAACTATTATAAATTATTATTTTATTATCTATGTCTTGGAATATTTAAAATTACATTAAAGCCATAATTTATATTTTGTTTGATAGTTTGATAGTCGTTTGAAAGAAGGAGTGGACTATGGTAGAGTTATTATCTATGTAAGTTATTTTGTAATAATAAATTAATTATTGAATCAATTATTTAAATATATTATATTTGAAATATTTTTATATATTATATTTGAAATATTTTATTTATTAATTTCAATTGAATATTTAATTATTTGATTAATTTGAATAACTAATAACGAGAATGTAATGGATAATTCTAAATAAACATTGATATCTTTAGTGATGATCGCTTGCATTAATAATTGCGACCATGATATATTCCCAGCAAAGCATGTGATTATTTTGTAACTGAATCTATATAATATAACTGTATTTGAATTTAGTAAATAGAAATATGTAATTTTACTTTTCACATATTAATGGACACACTATAAAATGTACTGATAAAGTTAACATTACATTTAACATTTTATTACATATATTATCAGTAGATACTAATGTGCATACATTTGAATTATAACTATTATAAATTATTATTTTATTATCTGTCTTGGAATATTTAAAATTACATTAAAGCCATAATTTATATTTTGTTTGATAGTTTGATAGTCGTTTGAAAGAAGGAGTGGGCTATGGTAGAGTTATTATCTATGTAAGTTATTTTGTAATAATAAATTAATTATTAAATCAATTATTTAAATATATTATATTTGAAATATTTTTATATAAATAAAAGAAACATTTTATTTATTAATTTCAATTGAATATTTAATTATTTGATTAATTTGAATAACTAAGAACGAGAATGTAATGGATAATTCTAAATAAACATTGATATCTTTAGTGATGATCGCTTGCATTAATAATTGCGACCATGATATATTACCAGCATAGCATGTGATTATTTTGTAACTGAATCTATATAATATAACTTGATTGAAAAACTGTATTTGAATTTAGTAAATAGAAATATGTAATTTTACTTTTCACATATTAATGGACACGCTATAAAATGTACTGATAAAGTTAACATTACATTTAAAATTGTATTACATATATTATCAGTAGATACTAATGTGCATACATTTGAATTATAACTATTAAAAATTATTATTTTATTATCTGTCTTGGAATATTTAAAATTACATTAAAGCCATAATTTATATTTTGTTTGATAGTTTGATAGTCGTTTGAAAGAAGGAGTGGACTATGGTAGAGTTATTATCTATGTAAGTTATTTTGTAATAATAAATTAATTATTTAAATATATTATATTTGAAATATTTTTATATATTATATTTGAAATATTTTATTTATTAATTTCAATTGAATATTTAATTATTTGATTAATTTGAATAACTAAGAATGAGAATGTAATGGATAATTCTAAATAAACATTGATATCTTTAGTGATGATCGCTTGCATTAATAATTGCGACCATGATATATTACCAGCATAGCATGTGATTATTTTGTAACTGAATCTATATAATATAACTTGATTGAAAAACTGTATTTGAATTTAGTAAATAGAAATATGTAATTTTACTTTTCACATATTAATGGACACACTATAAAATATACTGATAAAGTTAACATTACATTTAACATTTTATTACATATATTATCAGTAGATACTTATATGTGCATACATTTGAATTATAACTATTAAAAATTATTATTTTATTATCTGTCTTGGAATATTTAAAATTACATTAAAGCCATAATTTATATTTTGTTTGATAGTCGTTTGAAAGAAGGAGTGGACTATGGTAGAGTTATTATCTATGTAGGTTATTTTGTAATAATAAATTAATTATTGAATCAATTATTAAAATATATTATATTTGAAATTTTTTTATATAAATAAAAGAAACATTTTATTTATTAATTTCAATTGAATATTTAATTATTTGATTAATTTGAATAACTAAGAACGAGAATGTAATGGATAATTCTAAATAAACATTGATATCTTTAGTGATGATCGCTTGCATTAATAATTGCGACCATGATATATTACCAGCATAGCATGTGATTATTTTGTAACTGAATCTATATAATATAACTTGATTGAAAAACTGTATTTGAATTTAGTAAATAGAAATATGTAATTTTACTTTTCACATATTAATGGACACACTATAAAATGTACTGATAAAGTTAACATTACATTTAACATTTTATTACATATATTATCAGTAGATACTTATATGTGCATACATTTGAATTATAACTATTATAAATTATTATTTTATTATCTGTCTTGGAATATTTAAAATTACATTAAAGCCTTAATTTATATTTTGTTTGATAGTCGTTTGAAAGAAGGAGTGGACTATGGTAGAGTTATTATCTATGTAAGTTATTTTGTAATAATAAATTAATTATTGAATCAATTATTTAAATATATTATATTTGAAATATTTTTATATATTATATTTGAAATATTTTATTTATTAATTTCAATTGAATATTTAATTATTTGATTAATTTGAATAACTAATAACGAGAATGTAATGGATAATTCTAAATAAACATTGATATCTTTAGTGATGATCGCTTGCATTAATAATTGCGACCATGATATATTCCCAGCAAAGCATGTGATTATTTTGTAACTGAATCTATATAATATAACTGTATTTGAATTTAGTAAATAGAAATATGTAATTTTACTTTTCACATATTAATGGACACACTATAAAATGTACTGATAAAGTTAACATTTTATTACATATATTATCAGTAGATACTTATATGTGCATACATTTGAATTATAACTATTATAAATTATTATTTTATTATCTGTCTTGGAATATTTAAAATTACATTAAACCCATAATTTATATTTTGTTTGATAGTTTGATAGTCGTTTGAAAGAAGGAGTGGACTATGGTAGAGTTATTATCTATGTAAGTTATTTTGTAATAATAAATTAATTATTGAATCAATTATTTAAATATATTATATTTGAAATATTTTTATATAAATAGAAGAAACATTTTATTTATTAATTTCAATTGAATATTTAATTATTTGATTAATTTGAATAACTAAGAACGAGAATGTAATGGATAATTCTAAATAAACATTGATATCTTTAGTGATGATCGCTTGCATTAATAATTGCGACCATGATATATTACCAGCATAGCATGCGATTATTTTGTAACTGAATCTATATAATATAACTTGATTGAAAAACTGTATTTGAATTTAGTAAATAGAAATATGTAATTTTACTTTTCACATATTAATGGACACACTATAAAATGTACTGATAAAGTTAACATTACATTTAACATTTTATTACATATATTATCAGTAGATACTTATATGTGCATACATTTGAATTATAACTATTAAAAATTATTATTTTATTATCTGTCTTGGAATATTTAAAATTACATTAAAGCCATAATTTATATTTTGTTTGATTGTTTGATAGTTTGATAGTCGTTTGAAAGAAGGAGTGGACTATGGTAGAGTTATTATCTATGTAGGTTATTTTGTAATAATAAATTAATTATTGAATCAATTATTAAAATATATTATATTTGAAATTTTTTTATATAAATAAAAGAAACATTTTATTTATTAATTTCAATTGAATATTTAATTATTTGATTAATTTGAATAACTAAGAACGAGAATGTAATGGATAATTCTAAATAAACATTGATATCTTTAGTGATGATCGCTTGCATTAATAATTGCGACCATGATATATTACCAGCATAGCATGTGATTATTTTGTAACTGAATCTATATAATATAACTTGATTGAAAAACTGTATTTGAATTTAGTAAATAGAAATATGTAATTTTACTTTTCACATATTAATGGACACACTATAAAATGTACTGATAAAGTTAACATTACATTTAACATTTTATTACATATATTATCAGTAGATACTTATATGTGCATACATTTGAATTATAACTATTATAAATTATTATTTTATTATCTGTCTTGGAATATTTAAAATTACATTAAAGCCTTAATTTATATTTTGTTTGATAGTCGTTTGAAAGAAGGAGTGGACTATGGTAGAGTTATTATCTATGTAAGTTATTTTGTAATAATAAATTAATTATTGAATCAATTATTTAAATATATTATATTTGAAATATTTTTATATATTATATTTGAAATATTTTATTTATTAATTTCAATTGAATATTTAATTATTTGATTAATTTGAATAACTAATAACGAGAATGTAATGGATAATTCTAAATAAACATTGATATCTTTAGTGATGATCGCTTGCATTAATAATTGCGACCATGATATATTCCCAGCAAAGCATGTGATTATTTTGTAACTGAATCTATATAATATAACTGTATTTGAATTTAGTAAATAGAAATATGTAATTTTACTTTTCACATATTAATGGACACACTATAAAATGTACTGATAAAGTTAACATTTTATTACATATATTATCAGTAGATACTTATATGTGCATACATTTGAATTATAACTATTATAAATTATTATTTTATTATCTGTCTTGGAATATTTAAAATTACATTAAACCCATAATTTATATTTTGTTTGATAGTTTGATAGTCGTTTGAAAGAAGGAGTGGACTATGGTAGAGTTATTATCTATGTAAGTTATTTTGTAATAATAAATTAATTATTGAATCAATTATTTAAATATATTATATTTGAAATATTTTTATATAAATAGAAGAAACATTTTATTTATTAATTTCAATTGAATATTTAATTATTTGATTAATTTGAATAACTAAGAACGAGAATGTAATGGATAATTCTAAATAAACATTGATATCTTTAGTGATGATCGCTTGCATTAATAATTGCGACCATGATATATTACCAGCATAGCATGCGATTATTTTGTAACTGAATCTATATAATATAACTTGATTGAAAAACTGTATTTGAATTTAGTAAATAGAAATATGTAATTTTACTTTTCACATATTAATGGACACACTATAAAATGTACTGATAAAGTTAACATTTTATTACATATATTATCAGTAGATACTTATATGTGCATACATTTGAATTATAACTATTAAAAATTATTATTTTATTATCTGTCTTGGAATATTTAAAATTACATTAAAGCCATAATTTATATTTTGTTTGATTGTTTGATAGTTTGATAGTCGTTTGAAAGAAGGAGTGGACTATGGTAGAGTTATTATCTATGTAGGTTATTTTGTAATAATAAATTAATTATTGAATCAATTATTAAAATATATTATATTTGAAATTTTTTTATATAAATAAAAGAAACATTTTATTTATTAATTTCAATTGAATATTTAATTATTTGATTAATTTGAATAACTAAGAACGAGAATGTAATGGATAATTCTAAATAAACATTGATATCTTTAGTGATGATCGCTTGCATTAATAATTGCGACCATGATATATTACCAGCATAGCATGTGATTATTTTGTAACTGAATCTATATAATATAACTTGATTGAAAAACTGTATTTGAATTTAGTAAATAGAAATATGTAATTTTACTTTTCACATATTAATGGACACACTATAAAATATACTGATAAAGTTAACATTACATTTAACATTTTATTACATATATTATCAGTAGATACTTATATGTGCATACATTTGAATTATAACTATTATAAATTATTATTTTATTATCTATGTCTTGGAATATTTAAAATTACATTAAAGCCATAATTTATATTTTGTTTGATAGTTTGATAGTCGTTTGAAAGAAGGAGTGGACTATGGTAGAGTTATTATCTATGTAAGTTATTTTGTAATAATAAATTAATTATTTAATCAATTATTTAAATATATTATATTTGAAATATTTTTATATATTATATTTGAAATATTTTATTTATTAATTTCAATTGAATATTTAATTATTTGATTAATTTGAATAACTAAGAACGAGAATGTAATGGATAATTCTAAATAAACATTGATATCTTTAGTGATGATCGCTTGCATTAATAATTGCGACCATGATATATTACCAGCATAGCATGTGATTATTTTGTAACTGAATCTATATAATATAACTTGATTGAAAAACTGTATTTGAATTTAGTAAATAGAAATATGTAATTTTACTTTTCACATATTAATGGACACACTATAAAATGTACTGATAAAGTTAACATTTTATTACATATATTATCAGTAGATACTTATATGTGCATACATTTGAATTATAACTATTATAAATTATTATTTTATTATCTGTCTTGGAATATTTAAAATTACATTAAAGCCATAATTTATATTTTGTTTGATAGTTTGATAGTCGTTTGAAAGAAGGAGTGGACTATGGTAGAGTTATTATCTATGTAAGTTATTTTATAATAATAAATTAATTATTAAATCAATTATTTAAATATATTATATTTGAAATATTTTTATATAAATAAAAGAAACATTTTATTTATTAATTTCAATTGAATATTTAATTATTTGATTAATTTGAATAACTAAGAACGAGAATGTAATGGATAATTCTAAATAAACATTGATATCTTTAGTGATGATCGCTTGCATTAATAATTGCGACCATGATATATTCCCAGCAAAGCATGTGATTATTTTGTAACTGAATCTATATAATATAACTTGATTGAAAAACTGTATTTGAATTTAGTAAATAGAAATATGTAATTTTACTTTTCACATATTAATGGACACACTATAAAATGTACTGATAAAGTTAACATTACATTTAACATTTTATTACATATATTATCAGTAGATACTTATATGTGCATACATTTGAATTATAACTATTATAAATTATTATTTTATTATCTATGTCTTGGAATATTTAAAATTACATTAAAGCCATAATTTATATTTTGTTTGATAGTTTGATAGTCGTTTGAAAGAAGGAGTGGACTATGGTAGAGTTATTATCTATGTAAGTTATTTTGTAATAATAAATTAATTATTGAATCAATTATTTAAATATATTATATTTGAAATATTTTTATATATTATATTTGAAATATTTTATTTATTAATTTCAATTGAATATTTAATTATTTGATTAATTTGAATAACTAATAACGAGAATGTAATGGATAATTCTAAATAAACATTGATATCTTTAGTGATGATCGCTTGCATTAATAATTGCGACCATGATATATTACCAGCATAGCATGTGATTATTTTGTAACTGAATCTATATAATATAACTTGATTGAAAAACTGTATTTGAATTTAGTAAATAGAAATATGTAATTTTACTTTTCACATATTAATGGACACACTATAAAATATACTGATAAAGTTAACATTACATTTAACATTTTATTACATATATTATCAGTAGATACTTATATGTGCATACATTTGAATTATAACTATTATAAATTATTATTTTATTATCTATGCCTTGGAATATTTAAAATTACATTAAAGCCATAATTTATATTTTGTTTGATAGTTTGATAGTCGTTTGAAAGAAGGAGTGGACTATGGTAGAGTTATTATCTATGTAAGTTATTTTGTAATAATAAATTAATTATTTAATCAATTATTTAAATATATTATATTTGAAATATTTTTATATATTATATTTGAAATATTTTATTTATTAATTTCAATTGAATATTTAATTATTTGATTAATTTGAATAACTAAGAACGAGAATGTAATGGATAATTCTAAATAAACATTGATATCTTTAGTGATGATCGCTTGCATTAATAATTGCGACCATGATATATTACCAGCATAGCATGTGATTATTTTGTAACTGAATCTATATAATATAACTTGATTGAAAAACTGTATTTGAATTTAGTAAATAGAAATATGTAATTTTACTTTTCACATATTAATGGACACACTATAAAATGTACTGATAAAGTTAACATTTTATTACATATATTATCAGTAGATACTTATATGTGCATACATTTGAATTATAACTATTATAAATTATTATTTTATTATCTGTCTTGGAATATTTAAAATTACATTAAAGCCATAATTTATATTTTGTTTGATAGTTTGATAGTCGTTTGAAAGAAGGAGTGGACTATGGTAGAGTTATTATCTATGTAAGTTATTTTATAATAATAAATTAATTATTAAATCAATTATTTAAATATATTATATTTGAAATATTTTTATATAAATAAAAGAAACATTTTATTTATTAATTTCAATTGAATATTTAATTATTTGATTAATTTTAATAACTAAGAACGAGAATGTAATGGATAATTCTAAATAAACATTGATATCTTTAGTGATGATCGCTTGCATTAATAATTGCGACCATGATATATTCCCAGCAAAGCATGTGATTATTTTGTAACTGAATCTATATAATATAACTTGATTGAAAAACTGTATTTGAATTTAGTAAATAGAAATATGTAATTTTACTTTTCACATATTAATGGACACACTATAAAATGTACTGATAAAGTTAACATTACATTTAACATTTTATTACATATATTATCAGTAGATACTTATATGTGCATACATTTGAATTATAACTATTATAAATTATTATTTTATTATCTATGTCTTGGAATATTTAAAATTACATTAAAGCCATAATTTATATTTTGTTTGATAGTTTGATAGTCGTTTGAAAGAAGGAGTGGACTATGGTAGAGTTATTATCTATGTAAGTTATTTTGTAATAATAAATTAATTATTGAATCAATTATTTAAATATATTATATTTGAAATATTTTTATATATTATATTTGAAATATTTTATTTATTAATTTCAATTGAATATTTAATTATTTGATTAATTTGAATAACTAATAACGAGAATGTAATGGATAATTCTAAATAAACATTGATATCTTTAGTGATGATCGCTTGCATTAATAATTGCGACCATGATATATTCCCAGCAAAGCATGTGATTATTTTGTAACTGAATCTATATAATATAACTGTATTTGAATTTAGTAAATAGAAATATGTAATTTTACTTTTCACATATTAATGGACACACTATAAAATGTACTGATAAAGTTAACATTACATTTAACATTTTATTACATATATTATCAGTAGATACTAATGTGCATACATTTGAATTATAACTATTATAAATTATTATTTTATTATCTGTCTTGGAATATTTAAAATTACATTAAAGCCATAATTTATATTTTGTTTGATAGTTTGATAGTCGTTTGAAAGAAGGAGTGGGCTATGGTAGAGTTATTATCTATGTAAGTTATTTTGTAATAATAAATTAATTATTAAATCAATTATTTAAATATATTATATTTGAAATATTTTTATATAAATAAAAGAAACATTTTATTTATTAATTTCAATTGAATATTTAATTATTTGATTAATTTGAATAACTAAGAACGAGAATGTAATGGATAATTCTAAATAAACATTGATATCTTTAGTGATGATCGCTTGCATTAATAATTGCGACCATGATATATTACCAGCATAGCATGTGATTATTTTGTAACTGAATCTATATAATATAACTTGATTGAAAAACTGTATTTGAATTTAGTAAATAGAAATATGTAATTTTACTTTTCACATATTAATGGACACGCTATAAAATGTACTGATAAAGTTAACATTACATTTAAAATTGTATTACATATATTATCAGTAGATACTAATGTGCATACATTTGAATTATAACTATTAAAAATTATTATTTTATTATCTGTCTTGGAATATTTAAAATTACATTAAAGCCATAATTTATATTTTGTTTGATAGTTTGATAGTCGTTTGAAAGAAGGAGTGGACTATGGTAGAGTTATTATCTATGTAAGTTATTTTGTAATAATAAATTAATTATTTAAATATATTATATTTGAAATATTTTTATATATTATATTTGAAATATTTTATTTATTAATTTCAATTGAATATTTAATTATTTGATTAATTTGAATAACTAAGAATGAGAATGTAATGGATAATTCTAAATAAACATTGATATCTTTAGTGATGATCGCTTGCATTAATAATTGCGACCATGATATATTACCAGCATAGCATGTGATTATTTTGTAACTGAATCTATATAATATAACTTGATTGAAAAACTGTATTTGAATTTAGTAAATAGAAATATGTAATTTTACTTTTCACATATTAATGGACACACTATAAAATATACTGATAAAGTTAACATTACATTTAACATTTTATTACATATATTATCAGTAGATACTTATATGTGCATACATTTGAATTATAACTATTAAAAATTATTATTTTATTATCTGTCTTGGAATATTTAAAATTACATTAAAGCCATAATTTATATTTTGTTTGATAGTCGTTTGAAAGAAGGAGTGGACTATGGTAGAGTTATTATCTATGTAGGTTATTTTGTAATAATAAATTAATTATTGAATCAATTATTAAAATATATTATATTTGAAATTTTTTTATATAAATAAAAGAAACATTTTATTTATTAATTTCAATTGAATATTTAATTATTTGATTAATTTGAATAACTAAGAACGAGAATGTAATGGATAATTCTAAATAAACATTGATATCTTTAGTGATGATCGCTTGCATTAATAATTGCGACCATGATATATTACCAGCATAGCATGTGATTATTTTGTAACTGAATCTATATAATATAACTTGATTGAAAAACTGTATTTGAATTTAGTAAATAGAAATATGTAATTTTACTTTTCACATATTAATGGACACACTATAAAATGTACTGATAAAGTTAACATTACATTTAACATTTTATTACATATATTATCAGTAGATACTTATATGTGCATACATTTGAATTATAACTATTATAAATTATTATTTTATTATCTGTCTTGGAATATTTAAAATTACATTAAAGCCTTAATTTATATTTTGTTTGATAGTCGTTTGAAAGAAGGAGTGGACTATGGTAGAGTTATTATCTATGTAAGTTATTTTGTAATAATAAATTAATTATTGAATCAATTATTTAAATATATTATATTTGAAATATTTTTATATATTATATTTGAAATATTTTATTTATTAATTTCAATTGAATATTTAATTATTTGATTAATTTGAATAACTAATAACGAGAATGTAATGGATAATTCTAAATAAACATTGATATCTTTAGTGATGATCGCTTGCATTAATAATTGCGACCATGATATATTCCCAGCAAAGCATGTGATTATTTTGTAACTGAATCTATATAATATAACTGTATTTGAATTTAGTAAATAGAAATATGTAATTTTACTTTTCACATATTAATGGACACACTATAAAATGTACTGATAAAGTTAACATTTTATTACATATATTATCAGTAGATACTTATATGTGCATACATTTGAATTATAACTATTATAAATTATTATTTTATTATCTGTCTTGGAATATTTAAAATTACATTAAACCCATAATTTATATTTTGTTTGATAGTTTGATAGTCGTTTGAAAGAAGGAGTGGACTATGGTAGAGTTATTATCTATGTAAGTTATTTTGTAATAATAAATTAATTATTGAATCAATTATTTAAATATATTATATTTGAAATATTTTTATATAAATAGAAGAAACATTTTATTTATTAATTTCAATTGAATATTTAATTATTTGATTAATTTGAATAACTAAGAACGAGAATGTAATGGATAATTCTAAATAAACATTGATATCTTTAGTGATGATCGCTTGCATTAATAATTGCGACCATGATATATTACCAGCATAGCATGCGATTATTTTGTAACTGAATCTATATAATATAACTTGATTGAAAAACTGTATTTGAATTTAGTAAATAGAAATATGTAATTTTACTTTTCACATATTAATGGACACACTATAAAATGTACTGATAAAGTTAACATTACATTTAACATTTTATTACATATATTATCAGTAGATACTTATATGTGCATACATTTGAATTATAACTATTAAAAATTATTATTTTATTATCTGTCTTGGAATATTTAAAATTACATTAAAGCCATAATTTATATTTTGTTTGATTGTTTGATAGTTTGATAGTCGTTTGAAAGAAGGAGTGGACTATGGTAAAGTTATTATCTATGTAAGTTATTTTGTAATAATAAATTAATTATTGAATCAATTATTTAAATATATTATATTTGAAATATTTTTATATATTATATTTGAAATATTTTATTTATTAATTTCAATTGAATATTTAATTATTTGATTAATTTGAATAACTAATAACGAGAATGTAATGGATAATTCTAAATAAACATTGATATCTTTAGTGATGATCGCTTGCATTAATAATTGCGACCATGATATATTCCCAGCAAAGCATGTGATTATTTTGTAACTGAATCTATATAATATAACTGTATTTGAATTTAGTAAATAGAAATATGTAATTTTACTTTTCACATATTAATGGACACACTATAAAATGTACTGATAAAGTTAACATTACGTTTAACATTTTATTACATATATTATCAGTAGATACTAATGTGCATACATTTGAATTATAACTATTATAAATTATTATTTTATTATCTGTCTTGGAATATTTAAAATTACATTAAAGCCATAATTTATATTTTGTTTGATAGTTTGATAGTCGTTTGAAAGAAGGAGTGGGCTATGGTAGAGTTATTATCTATGTAAGTTATTTTGTAATAATAAATTAATTATTAAATCAATTATTTAAATATATTATATTTGAAATATTTTTATATAAATAAAAGAAACATTTTATTTATTAATTTCAATTGAATATTTAATTATTTGATTAATTTGAATAACTAAGAACGAGAATGTAATGGATAATTCTAAATAAACATTGATATCTTTAGTGATGATCGCTTGCATTAATAATTGCGACCATGATATATTACCTGCATAGCATGTGATTATTTTATAACTGAATCTATATAATATAACTTGATTGAAAAACTGTATTTGAATTTAGTAAATAGAAATATGTAATTTTACTTTTCACATATTAATGGACACGCTATAAAATGTACTGATAAAGTTAACATTACATTTAAAATTGTATTACATATATTATCAGTAGATACTTATATGTGCATACATTTGAATTATAACTATTATAAATTATTATTTTATTATCTGTCTTGGAATATTTAAAATTACATTAAAGCCTTAATTTATATTTTGTTTGATAGTCGTTTGAAAGAAGGAGTGGACTATGGTAGAGTTATTATCTATGTAAGTTATTTTGTAATAATAAATTAATTATTGAATCAATTATTTAAATATATTATATTTGAAATATTTTTATATATTATATTTGAAATATTTTATTTATTAATTTCAATTGAATATTTAATTATTTGATTAATTTGAATAACTAATAACGAGAATGTAATGGATAATTCTAAATAAACATTGATATCTTTAGTGATGATCGCTTGCATTAATAATTGCGACCATGATATATTCCCAGCAAAGCATGTGATTATTTTGTAACTGAATCTATATAATATAACTGTATTTGAATTTAGTAAATAGAAATATGTAATTTTACTTTTCACATATTAATGGACACACTATAAAATGTACTGATAAAGTTAACATTTTATTACATATATTATCAGTAGATACTTATATGTGCATACATTTGAATTATAACTATTATAAATTATTATTTTATTATCTGTCTTGGAATATTTAAAATTACATTAAACCCATAATTTATATTTTGTTTGATAGTTTGATAGTCGTTTGAAAGAAGGAGTGGACTATGGTAGAGTTATTATCTATGTAAGTTATTTTGTAATAATAAATTAATTATTGAATCAATTATTTAAATATATTATATTTGAAATATTTTTATATAAATAGAAGAAACATTTTATTTATTAATTTCAATTGAATATTTAATTATTTGATTAATTTGAATAACTAAGAACGAGAATGTAATGGATAATTCTAAATAAACATTGATATCTTTAGTGATGATCGCTTGCATTAATAATTGCGACCATGATATATTACCAGCATAGCATGCGATTATTTTGTAACTGAATCTATATAATATAACTTGATTGAAAAACTGTATTTGAATTTAGTAAATAGAAATATGTAATTTTACTTTTCACATATTAATGGACACACTATAAAATGTACTGATAAAGTTAACATTACATTTAACATTTTATTACATATATTATCAGTAGATACTTATATGTGCATACATTTGAATTATAACTATTAAAAATTATTATTTTATTATCTGTCTTGGAATATTTAAAATTACATTAAAGCCATAATTTATATTTTGTTTGATTGTTTGATAGTTTGATAGTCGTTTGAAAGAAGGAGTGGACTATGGTAAAGTTATTATCTATGTAAGTTATTTTGTAATAATAAATTAATTATTGAATCAATTATTTAAATATATTATATTTGAAATATTTTTATATAAATAGAAGAAACATTTTATTTATTAATTTCAATTGAATATTTAATTATTTGATTAATTTGAATAACTAATAACGAGAATGTAATGGATAATTCTAAATAAACATTGATATCTTTAGTGATGATCGCTTGCATTAATAATTGCGACCATGATATATTCCCAGCAAAGCATGTGATTATTTTGTAACTGAATCTATATAATATAACTGTATTTGAATTTAGTAAATAGAAATATGTAATTTTACTTTTCACATATTAATGGACACACTATAAAATGTACTGATAAAGTTAACATTTTATTACATATATTATCAGTAGATACTTATATGTGCATACATTTGAATTATAACTATTATAAATTATTATTTTATTATCTGTCTTGGAATATTTAAAATTACATTAAACCCATAATTTATATTTTGTTTGATAGTTTGATAGTCGTTTGAAAGAAGGAGTGGACTATGGTAGAGTTATTATCTATGTAAGTTATTTTGTAATAATAAATTAATTATTGAATCAATTATTTAAATATATTATATTTGAAATATTTTTATATAAATAGAAGAAACATTTTATTTATTAATTTCAATTGAATATTTAATTATTTGATTAATTTGAATAACTAAGAACGAGAATGTAATGGATAATTCTAAATAAACATTGATATCTTTAGTGATGATCGCTTGCATTAATAATTGCGACCATGATATATTACCAGCATAGCATGCGATTATTTTGTAACTGAATCTATATAATATAACTTGATTGAAAAACTGTATTTGAATTTAGTAAATAGAAATATGTAATTTTACTTTTCACATATTAATGGACACACTATAAAATGTACTGATAAAGTTAACATTACATTTAACATTTTATTACATATATTATCAGTAGATACTTATATGTGCATACATTTGAATTATAACTATTAAAAATTATTATTTTATTATCTGTCTTGGAATATTTAAAATTACATTAAAGCCATAATTTATATTTTGTTTGATTGTTTGATAGTTTGATAGTCGTTTGAAAGAAGGAGTGGACTATGGTAAAGTTATTATCTATGTAAGTTATTTTGTAATAATAAATTAATTATTGAATCAATTATTTAAATATATTATATTTGAAATATTTTTATATAAATAGAAGAAACATTTTATTTATTAATTTCAATTGAATATTTAATTATTTGATTAATTTGAATAACTAATAACGAGAATGTAATGGATAATTCTAAATAAACATTGATATCTTTAGTGATGATCGCTTGCATTAATAATTGCGACCATGATATATTCCCAGCAAAGCATGTGATTATTTTGTAACTGAATCTATATAATATAACTGTATTTGAATTTAGTAAATAGAAATATGTAATTTTACTTTTCACATATTAATGGACACACTATAAAATGTACTGATAAAGTTAACATTACGTTTAACATTTTATTACATATATTATCAGTAGATACTAATGTGCATACATTTGAATTATAACTATTATAAATTATTATTTTATTATCTGTCTTGGAATATTTAAAATTACATTAAAGCCATAATTTATATTTTGTTTGATAGTTTGATAGTCGTTTGAAAGAAGGAGTGGGCTATGGTAGAGTTATTATCTATGTAAGTTATTTTGTAATAATAAATTAATTATTAAATCAATTATTTAAATATATTATATTTGAAATATTTTTATATAAATAAAAGAAACATTTTATTTATTAATTTCAATTGAATATTTAATTATTTGATTAATTTGAATAACTAAGAACGAGAATGTAATGGATAATTCTAAATAAACATTGATATCTTTAGTGATGATCGCTTGCATTAATAATTGCGACCATGATATATTACCTGCATAGCATGTGATTATTTTATAACTGAATCTATATAATATAACTTGATTGAAAAACTGTATTTGAATTTAGTAAATAGAAATATGTAATTTTACTTTTCACATATTAATGGACACGCTATAAAATGTACTGATAAAGTTAACATTACATTTAAAATTGTATTACATATATTATCAGTAGATACTAATGTGCATACATTTGAATTATAACTATTAAAAATTATTATTTTATTATCTGTCTTGGAATATTTAAAATTACATTAAAGCCATAATTTATATTTTGTTTGATAGTTTGATAGTCGTTTGAAAGAAGGAGTGGACTATGGTAGAGTTATTATCTATGTAAGTTATTTTGTAATAATAAATTAATTATTTAAATATATTATATTTGAAATATTTTTATATATTATATTTGAAATATTTTATTTATTAATTTCAATTGAATATTTAATTATTTGATTAATTTGAATAACTAAGAACGAGAATGTAATGGATAATTCTAAATAAACATTGATATCTTTAGTGATGATCGCTTGCATTAATAATTGCGACCATGATATATTACCTGCATAGCATGTGATTATTTTATAACTGAATCTATATAATATAACTTGATTGAAAAACTGTATTTGAATTTAGTAAATAGAAATATGTAATTTTACTTTTCACATATTAATGGACACACTATAAAATATACTGATAAAGTTAACATTACATTTAACATTTTATTACATATATTATCAGTAGATACTTATATGTGCATACATTTGAATTATAACTATTAAAAATTATTATTTTATTATCTGTCTTGGAATATTTAAAATTACATTAAAGCCATAATTTATATTTTGTTTGATAGTCGTTTGAAAGAAGGAGTGGACTATGGTAGAGTTATTATCTATGTAGGTTATTTTGTAATAATAAATTAATTATTGAATCAATTATTTAAATATATTATATTTGAAATATTTTTATATAAATAGAAGAAACATTTTATTTATTAATTTCAATTGAATATTTAATTATTTGATTAATTTGAATAACTAAGAACGAGAATGTAATGGATAATTCTAAATAAACATTGATATCTTTAGTGATGATCGCTTGCATTAATAATTGCGACCATGATATATTCCCAGCAAAGCATGTGATTATTTTGTAACTGAATCTATATAATATAACTGTATTTGAATTTAGTAAATAGAAATATGTAATTTTACTTTTCACATATTAATGGACACACTATAAAATGTACTGATAAAGTTAACATTTTATTACATATATTATCAGTAGATACTTATATGTGCATACATTTGAATTATAACTATTATAAATTATTATTTTATTATCTGTCTTGGAATATTTAAAATTACATTAAACCCATAATTTATATTTTGTTTGATAGTTTGATAGTCGTTTGAAAGAAGGAGTGGACTATGGTAGAGTTATTATCTATGTAAGTTATTTTGTAATAATAAATTAATTATTGAATCAATTATTTAAATATATTATATTTGAAATATTTTTATATAAATAGAAGAAACATTTTATTTATTAATTTCAATTGAATATTTAATTATTTGATTAATTTGAATAACTAAGAACGAGAATGTAATGGATAATTCTAAATAAACATTGATATCTTTAGTGATGATCGCTTGCATTAATAATTGCGACCATGATATATTACCAGCATAGCATGCGATTATTTTGTAACTGAATCTATATAATATAACTTGATTGAAAAACTGTATTTGAATTTAGTAAATAGAAATATGTAATTTTACTTTTCACATATTAATGGACACACTATAAAATGTACTGATAAAGTTAACATTACATTTAACATTTTATTACATATATTATCAGTAGATACTTATATGTGCATACATTTGAATTATAACTATTAAAAATTATTATTTTATTATCTGTCTTGGAATATTTAAAATTACATTAAAGCCATAATTTATATTTTGTTTGATTGTTTGATAGTTTGATAGTCGTTTGAAAGAAGGAGTGGACTATGGTAAAGTTATTATCTATGTAAGTTATTTTGTAATAATAAATTAATTATTGAATCAATTATTTAAATATATTATATTTGAAATATTTTTATATATTATATTTGAAATATTTTATTTATTAATTTCAATTGAATATTTAATTATTTGATTAATTTGAATAACTAATAACGAGAATGTAATGGATAATTCTAAATAAACATTGATATCTTTAGTGATGATCGCTTGCATTAATAATTCCGACCATGATATATTACCAGCATAGCATGTGATTATTTTGTAACTGAATCTATATAATATAACTTGATTGAAAAACTGTATTTGAATTTAGTAAATAGAAATATGTAATTTTACTTTTCACATATTAATGGACACACTATAAAATGTACTGATAAAGTTAACATTACATTTAACATTTTATTACATATATTATCAGTAGATACTAATGTGCATACATTTGAATTATAACTATTATAAATTATTATTTTATTATCTGTCTTGGAATATTTAAAATTACATTAAAGCCATAATTTATATTTTGTTTGATAGTTTGATAGTCGTTTGAAAGAAGGAGTGGGCTATGGTAGAGTTATTATCTATGTAAGTTATTTTGTAATAATAAATTAATTATTAAATCAATTATTTAAATATATTATATTTGAAATATTTTTATATAAATAAAAGAAACATTTTATTTATTAATTTCAATTGAATATTTAATTATTTGATTAATTTGAATAACTAAGAACGAGAATGTAATGGATAATTCTAAATAAACATTGATATCTTTAGTGATGATCGCTTGCATTAATAATTGCGACCATGATATATTACCTGCATAGCATGTGATTATTTTATAACTGAATCTATATAATATAACTTGATTGAAAAACTGTATTTGAATTTAGTAAATAGAAATATGTAATTTTACTTTTCACATATTAATGGACACGCTATAAAATGTACTGATAAAGTTAACATTACATTTAAAATTGTATTACATATATTATCAGTAGATACTAATGTGCATACATTTGAATTATAACTATTAAAAATTATTATTTTATTATCTGTCTTGGAATATTTAAAATTACATTAAAGCCATAATTTATATTTTGTTTGATAGTTTGATAGTCGTTTGAAAGAAGGAGTGGACTATGGTAGAGTTATTATCTATGTAAGTTATTTTGTAATAATAAATTAATTATTTAAATATATTATATTTGAAATATTTTTATATATTATATTTGAAATATTTTATTTATTAATTTCAATTGAATATTTAATTATTTGATTAATTTGAATAACTAAGAACGAGAATGTAATGGATAATTCTAAATAAACATTGATATCTTTAGTGATGATCGCTTGCATTAATAATTGCGACCATGATATATTACCTGCATAGCATGTGATTATTTTATAACTGAATCTATATAATATAACTTGATTGAAAAACTGTATTTGAATTTAGTAAATAGAAATATGTAATTTTACTTTTCACATATTAATGGACACACTATAAAATATACTGATAAAGTTAACATTACATTTAACATTTTATTACATATATTATCAGTAGATACTTATATGTGCATACATTTGAATTATAACTATTAAAAATTATTATTTTATTATCTGTCTTGGAATATTTAAAATTACATTAAAGCCTTAATTTATATTTTGTTTGATAGTCGTTTGAAAGAAGGAGTGGACTATGGTAGAGTTATTATCTATGTAAGTTATTTTGTAATAATAAATTAATTATTGAATCAATTATTTAAATATATTATATTTGAAATATTTTTATATAAATAGAAGAAACATTTTATTTATTAATTTCAATTGAATATTTAATTATTTGATTAATTTGAATAACTAAGAACGAGAATGTAATGGATAATTCTAAATAAACATTGATATCTTTAGTGATGATCGCTTGCATTAATAATTGCGACCATGATATATTCCCAGCAAAGCATGTGATTATTTTGTAACTGAATCTATATAATATAACTGTATTTGAATTTAGTAAATAGAAATATGTAATTTTACTTTTCACATATTAATGGACACACTATAAAATGTACTGATAAAGTTAACATTTTATTACATATATTATCAGTAGATACTTATATGTGCATACATTTGAATTATAACTATTATAAATTATTATTTTATTATCTGTCTTGGAATATTTAAAATTACATTAAACCCATAATTTATATTTTGTTTGATTGTTTGATAGTTTGATAGTCGTTTGAAAGAAGGAGTGGACTATGGTAAAGTTATTATCTATGTAAGTTATTTTGTAATAATAAATTAATTATTGAATCAATTATTTAAATATATTATATTTGAAATATTTTTATATATTATATTTGAAATATTTTATTTATTAATTTCAATTGAATATTTAATTATTTGATTAATTTGAATAACTAATAACGAGAATGTAATGGATAATTCTAAATAAACATTGATATCTTTAGTGATGATCGCTTGCATTAATAATTCCGACCATGATATATTACCAGCATAGCATGTGATTATTTTGTAACTGAATCTATATAATATAACTTGATTGAAAAACTGTATTTGAATTTAGTAAATAGAAATATGTAATTTTACTTTTCACATATTAATGGACACACTATAAAATGTACTGATAAAGTTAACATTACATTTAACATTTTATTACATATATTATCAGTAGATACTAATGTGCATACATTTGAATTATAACTATTATAAATTATTATTTTATTATCTGTCTTGGAATATTTAAAATTACATTAAAGCCATAATTTATATTTTGTTTGATAGTTTGATAGTCGTTTGAAAGAAGGAGTGGGCTATGGTAGAGTTATTATCTATGTAAGTTATTTTGTAATAATAAATTAATTATTAAATCAATTATTTAAATATATTATATTTGAAATATTTTTATATAAATAAAAGAAACATTTTATTTATTAATTTCAATTGAATATTTAATTATTTGATTAATTTGAATAACTAAGAACGAGAATGTAATGGATAATTCTAAATAAACATTGATATCTTTAGTGATGATCGCTTGCATTAATAATTGCGACCATGATATATTACCTGCATAGCATGTGATTATTTTATAACTGAATCTATATAATATAACTTGATTGAAAAACTGTATTTGAATTTAGTAAATAGAAATATGTAATTTTACTTTTCACATATTAATGGACACGCTATAAAATGTACTGATAAAGTTAACATTACATTTAAAATTGTATTACATATATTATCAGTAGATACTAATGTGCATACATTTGAATTATAACTATTAAAAATTATTATTTTATTATCTGTCTTGGAATATTTAAAATTACATTAAAGCCATAATTTATATTTTGTTTGATAGTTTGATAGTCGTTTGAAAGAAGGAGTGGACTATGGTAGAGTTATTATCTATGTAAGTTATTTTGTAATAATAAATTAATTATTTAAATATATTATATTTGAAATATTTTTATATATTATATTTGAAATATTTTATTTATTAATTTCAATTGAATATTTAATTATTTGATTAATTTGAATAACTAAGAACGAGAATGTAATGGATAATTCTAAATAAACATTGATATCTTTAGTGATGATCGCTTGCATTAATAATTGCGACCATGATATATTACCTGCATAGCATGTGATTATTTTATAACTGAATCTATATAATATAACTTGATTGAAAAACTGTATTTGAATTTAGTAAATAGAAATATGTAATTTTACTTTTCACATATTAATGGACACACTATAAAATATACTGATAAAGTTAACATTACATTTAACATTTTATTACATATATTATCAGTAGATACTTATATGTGCATACATTTGAATTATAACTATTAAAAATTATTATTTTATTATCTGTCTTGGAATATTTAAAATTACATTAAAGCCTTAATTTATATTTTGTTTGATAGTCGTTTGAAAGAAGGAGTGGACTATGGTAGAGTTATTATCTATGTAAGTTATTTTGTAATAATAAATTAATTATTGAATCAATTATTTAAATATATTATATTTGAAATATTTTTATATAAATAGAAGAAACATTTTATTTATTAATTTCAATTGAATATTTAATTATTTGATTAATTTGAATAACTAAGAACGAGAATGTAATGGATAATTCTAAATAAACATTGATATCTTTAGTGATGATCGCTTGCATTAATAATTGCGACCATGATATATTCCCAGCAAAGCATGTGATTATTTTGTAACTGAATCTATATAATATAACTGTATTTGAATTTAGTAAATAGAAATATGTAATTTTACTTTTCACATATTAATGGACACACTATAAAATGTACTGATAAAGTTAACATTTTATTACATATATTATCAGTAGATACTTATATGTGCATACATTTGAATTATAACTATTATAAATTATTATTTTATTATCTGTCTTGGAATATTTAAAATTACATTAAACCCATAATTTATATTTTGTTTGATAGTTTGATAGTCGTTTGAAAGAAGGAGTGGACTATGGTAGAGTTATTATCTATGTAAGTTATTTTGTAATAATAAATTAATTATTGAATCAATTATTTAAATATATTATATTTGAAATATTTTTATATAAATAGAAGAAACATTTTATTTATTAATTTCAATTGAATATTTAATTATTTGATTAATTTGAATAACTAAGAACGAGAATGTAATGGATAATTCTAAATAAACATTGATATCTTTAGTGATGATCGCTTGCATTAATAATTGCGACCATGATATATTACCAGCATAGCATGCGATTATTTTGTAACTGAATCTATATAATATAACTTGATTGAAAAACTGTATTTGAATTTAGTAAATAGAAATATGTAATTTTACTTTTCACATATTAATGGACACACTATAAAATGTACTGATAAAGTTAACATTACATTTAACATTTTATTACATATATTATCAGTAGATACTTATATGTGCATACATTTGAATTATAACTATTAAAAATTATTATTTTATTATCTGTCTTGGAATATTTAAAATTACATTAAAGCCATAATTTATATTTTGTTTGATTGTTTGATAGTTTGATAGTCGTTTGAAAGAAGGAGTGGACTATGGTAAAGTTATTATCTATGTAAGTTATTTTGTAATAATAAATTAATTATTGAATCAATTATTTAAATATATTATATTTGAAATATTTTTATATAAATAGAAGAAACATTTTATTTATTAATTTCAATTGAATATTTAATTATTTGATTAATTTGAATAACTAATAACGAGAATGTAATGGATAATTCTAAATAAACATTGATATCTTTAGTGATGATCGCTTGCATTAATAATTGCGACCATGATATATTCCCAGCAAAGCATGTGATTATTTTGTAACTGAATCTATATAATATAACTGTATTTGAATTTAGTAAATAGAAATATGTAATTTTACTTTTCACATATTAATGGACACACTATAAAATGTACTGATAAAGTTAACATTACGTTTAACATTTTATTACATATATTATCAGTAGATACTAATGTGCATACATTTGAATTATAACTATTATAAATTATTATTTTATTATCTGTCTTGGAATATTTAAAATTACATTAAAGCCATAATTTATATTTTGTTTGATAGTTTGATAGTCGTTTGAAAGAAGGAGTGGGCTATGGTAGAGTTATTATCTATGTAAGTTATTTTGTAATAATAAATTAATTATTAAATCAATTATTTAAATATATTATATTTGAAATATTTTTATATAAATAAAAGAAACATTTTATTTATTAATTTCAATTGAATATTTAATTATTTGATTAATTTGAATAACTAAGAACGAGAATGTAATGGATAATTCTAAATAAACATTGATATCTTTAGTGATGATCGCTTGCATTAATAATTGCGACCATGATATATTACCTGCATAGCATGTGATTATTTTATAACTGAATCTATATAATATAACTTGATTGAAAAACTGTATTTGAATTTAGTAAATAGAAATATGTAATTTTACTTTTCACATATTAATGGACACGCTATAAAATGTACTGATAAAGTTAACATTACATTTAAAATTGTATTACATATATTATCAGTAGATACTAATGTGCATACATTTGAATTATAACTATTAAAAATTATTATTTTATTATCTGTCTTGGAATATTTAAAATTACATTAAAGCCATAATTTATATTTTGTTTGATAGTTTGATAGTCGTTTGAAAGAAGGAGTGGACTATGGTAGAGTTATTATCTATGTAAGTTATTTTGTAATAATAAATTAATTATTTAAATATATTATATTTGAAATATTTTTATATATTATATTTGAAATATTTTATTTATTAATTTCAATTGAATATTTAATTATTTGATTAATTTGAATAACTAAGAACGAGAATGTAATGGATAATTCTAAATAAACATTGATATCTTTAGTGATGATCGCTTGCATTAATAATTGCGACCATGATATATTACCTGCATAGCATGTGATTATTTTATAACTGAATCTATATAATATAACTTGATTGAAAAACTGTATTTGAATTTAGTAAATAGAAATATGTAATTTTACTTTTCACATATTAATGGACACACTATAAAATATACTGATAAAGTTAACATTACATTTAACATTTTATTACATATATTATCAGTAGATACTTATATGTGCATACATTTGAATTATAACTATTAAAAATTATTATTTTATTATCTGTCTTGGAATATTTAAAATTACATTAAAGCCATAATTTATATTTTGTTTGATAGTCGTTTGAAAGAAGGAGTGGACTATGGTAGAGTTATTATCTATGTAGGTTATTTTGTAATAATAAATTAATTATTGAATCAATTATTAAAATATATTATATTTGAAATATTTTTATATAAATAGAAGAAACATTTTATTTATTAATTTCAATTGAATATTTAATTATTTGATTAATTTGAATAACTAAGAACGAGAATGTAATGGATAATTCTAAATAAACATTGATATCTTTAGTGATGATCGCTTGCATTAATAATTGCGACCATGATATATTACCAGCATAGCATGTGATTATTTTGTAACTGAATCTATATAATATAACTTGATTGAAAAACTGTATTTGAATTTAGTAAATAGAAATATGTAATTTTACTTTTCACATATTAATGGACACACTATAAAATGTACTGATAAAGTTAACATTACATTTAACATTTTATTACATATATTATCAGTAGATACTTATATGTGCATACATTTGAATTATAACTATTATAAATTATTATTTTATTATCTGTCTTGGAATATTTAAAATTACATTAAAGCCTTAATTTATATTTTGTTTGATAGTCGTTTGAAAGAAGGAGTGGACTATGGTAGAGTTATTATCTATGTAAGTTATTTTGTAATAATAAATTAATTATTTAAATATATTATATTTGAAATATTTTATTTATTAATTTCAATTGAATATTTAATTATTTGATTAATTTGAATAACTAAGAACGAGAATGTAATGGATAATTCTAAATAAACATTGATATCTTTAGTGATGATCGCTTGCATTAATAATTGCGACCATGATATATTACCTGCATAGCATGTGATTATTTTATAACTGAATCTATATAATATAACTTGATTGAAAAACTGTATTTGAATTTAGTAAATAGAAATATGTAATTTTACTTTTCACATATTAATGGACACACTATAAAATATACTGATAAAGTTAACATTACATTTAACATTTTATTACATATATTATCAGTAGATACTTATATGTGCATACATTTGAATTATAACTATTAAAAATTATTATTTTATTATCTGTCTTGGAATATTTAAAATTACATTAAAGCCATAATTTATATTTTGTTTGATAGTCGTTTGAAAGAAGGAGTGGACTATGGTAGAGTTATTATCTATGTAGGTTATTTTGTAATAATAAATTAATTATTGAATCAATTATTAAAATATATTATATTTGAAATATTTTTATATAAATAAAAGAAACATTTTATTTATTAATTTCAATTGAATATTTAATTATTTGATTAATTTGAATAACTAAGAACGAGAATGTAATGGATAATTCTAAATAAACATTGATATCTTTAGTGATGATCGCTTGCATTAATAATTGCGACCATGATATATTACCAGCATAGCATGTGATTATTTTGTAACTGAATCTATATAATATAACTTGATTGAAAAACTGTATTTGAATTTAGTAAATAGAAATATGTAATTTTACTTTTCACATATTAATGGACACACTATAAAATGTACTGATAAAGTTAACATTACATTTAACATTTTATTACATATATTATCAGTAGATACTTATATGTGCATACATTTGAATTATAACTATTATAAATTATTATTTTATTATCTGTCTTGGAATATTTAAAATTACATTAAAGCCTTAATTTATATTTTGTTTGATAGTCGTTTGAAAGAAGGAGTGGACTATGGTAGAGTTATTATCTATGTAAGTTATTTTGTAATAATAAATTAATTATTGAATCAATTATTTAAATATATTATATTTGAAATATTTTTATATATTATATTTGAAATATTTTATTTATTAATTTCAATTGAATATTTAATTATTTGATTAATTTGAATAACTAAGAACGAGAATGTAATGGATAATTCTAAATAAACATTGATATCTTTAGTGATGATCGCTTGCATTAATAATTGCGACCATGATATATTCCCAGCAAAGCATGTGATTATTTTGTAACTGAATCTATATAATATAACTTGATTGAAAAACTGTATTTGAATTTAGTAAATAGAAATATGTAATTTTACTTATCACATATTAATGGACACACTATAAAATGTACTGATAAAGTTAACATTTTATTACATATATTATCAGTAGATACTTATATGTGCATACATTTGAATTATAACTATTATAAATTATTATTTTATTATCTGTCTTGGAATATTTAAAATTACATTAAACCCATAATTTATATTTTGTTTGATAGTTTAATAGTCGTTTGAAAGAAGGAGTGGACTATGGTAGAGTTATTATCTATGTAAGTTATTTTGTAATAATAAATTAATTATTGAATCAATTATTTAAATATATTATATTTGAAATATTTTTATATAAATAGAAGAAACATTTTATTTATTAATTTCAATTGAATATTTAATTATTTGATTAATTTGAATAACTAAGAACGAGAATGTAATGGATAATTCTAAATAAACATTGATATCTTTAGTGATGATCGCTTGCATTAATAATTGCGACCATGATATATTCCCTGCAAAGCATGTGATTATTTTGTAACTGAATCTATATAATATAACTTGATTGAAAAACTGTATTTGAATTTAGTAAATAGAAATATGTAATTTTACTTTTCACATATTAATGGACACACTATAAAATGTACTGATAAAGTTAACATTTTATTACATATATTATCAGTAGATACTTATATGTGCATACATTTGAATTATAACTATTATAAATTATTATTTTATTATCTGTCTTGGAATATTTAAAATTACATTAAACCCATAATTTATATTTTGTTTGATAGTTTGATAGTCGTTTGAAAGAAGGAGTGGACTATGGTAGAGTTATTATCTATGTAAGTTATTTTGTAATAATAAATTAATTATTGAATCAATTATTTAAATATATTATATTTGAAATATTTTTATATAAATAGAAGAAACATTTTATTTATTAATTTCAATTGAATATTTAATTATTTGATTAATTTGAATAACTAAGAACGAGAATGTAATGGATAAATCTAAATAAACATTGATATCTTTAGTGATGATCGCTTGCATTAATAATTGCGACCATGATATATTACCAGCATAGCATGTGATTATTTTGTAACTGAATCTATATAATATAACTTGATTGAAAAACTGTATTTGAATTTAGTAAATAGAAATATGTAATTTTACTTTTCACATATTAATGGACACACTATAAAATGTACTGATAAAGTTAACATTACATTTAACATTTTATTACATATATTATCAGTAGATACTTATATGTGCATACATTTGAATTATAACTATTAAAAATTATTATTTTATTATCTGTCTTGGAATATTTAAAATTACATTAAAGCCATAATTTATATTTTGTTTGATTGTTTGATAGTTTGATAGTCGTTTGAAAGAAGGAGTGGACTATGGTAAAGTTATTATCTATGTAAGTTATTTTGTAATAATAAATTAATTATTGAATCAATTATTTAAATATATTATATTTGAAATATTTTTATATATTATATTTGAAATATTTTATTTATTAATTTCAATTGAATATTTAATTATTTGATTAATTTGAATAACTAATAACGAGAATGTAATGGATAATTCTAAATAAACATTGATATCTTTAGTGATGATCGCTTGCATTAATAATTCCGACCATGATATATTACCAGCATAGCATGTGATTATTTTGTAACTGAATCTATATAATATAACTTGATTGAAAAACTGTATTTGAATTTAGTAAATAGAAATATGTAATTTTACTTTTCACATATTAATGGACACACTATAAAATGTACTGATAAAGTTAACATTACATTTAAAATTTTATTACATATATTATCAGTAGATACTAATGTGCATACATTTGAATTATAACTATTATAAATTATTATTTTATTATCTGTCTTGGAATATTTAAAATTACATTAAAGCCATAATTTATATTTTGTTTGATAGTTTGATAGTCGTTTGAAAGAAGGAGTGGACTATGGTAGAGTTATTATCTATGTAGGTTATTTTGTAATAATAAATTAATTATTGAATCAATTATTAAAATATATTATATTTGAAATATTTTTATAAAAGAAACATTTTATTTATTAATTTCAATTGAATATTTAATTATTTGATTAATTTGAATAACTAAGAACGAGAATGTAATGGATAATTCTAAATAAACATTGATATCTTTAGTGATGATCGCTTGCATTAATAATTGCGACCATGATATATTCCCAGCAAAGCATGTGATTATTTTGTAACTGAATCTATATAATATAACTGTATTTGAATTTAGTAAATAGAAATATGTAATTTTACTTTTCACATATTAATGGACACACTATAAAATGTACTGATAAAGTTAACATTACATTTAACATTTTATTACATATATTATCAGTAGATACTTATATGTGCATACATTTGAATTATAACTATTATAAATTATTATTTTATTATCTGTCTTGGAATATTTAAAATTACATTAAAGCCTTAATTTATATTTTGTTTGATAGTTTGATAGTCGTTTGAAAGAAGGAGTGGACTATGGTAGAGTTATTATCTATGTAAGTTATTTTGTAATAATAAATTAATTATTGAATCAATTATTTAAATATATTATATTTGAAATATTTTTATATAAATAGAAGAAACATTTTATTTATTAATTTCAATTGAATATTTAATTATTTGATTAATTTGAATAACTAAGAACGAGAATGTAATGGATAATTCTAAATAAACATTGATATCTTTAGTGATGATCGCTTGCATTAATAATTGCGACCATGATATATTCCCAGCAAAGCATGTGATTATTTTGTAACTGAATCTATATAATATAACTTGATTGAAAAACTGTATTTGAATTTAGTAAATAGAAATATGTAATTTTACTTTTCACATATTAATGGACACGCTATAAAATATACTGATAAAGTTAACATTACATTTAACATTTTATTACATATATTATCAGTAGATACTTATATGTGCATACATTTGAATTATAACTATTATAAATTATTATTTTATTATCTATGTCTTGGAATATTTAAAATTACATTAAAGCCATAATTTATATTTTGTTTGATAGTCGTTTGAAAGAAGGAGTGGACTATGGTAGAGTTATTATCTATGTAAGTTATTTTGTAATAATAAATTAATTATTGAATCAATTATTAAAATATATTATATTTGAAATATTTTTATATAAATAAAAGAAACATTTTATTTATTAATTTCAATTGAATATTTAATTATTTGATTAATTTGAATAACTAAGAACGAGAATGTAATGGATAATTCTAAATAAACATTGATATCTTTAGTGATGATCGCTTGCATTAATAATTGCGACCATGATATATTACCAGCATAGCATGTGATTATTTTGTAACTGAATCTATATAATATAACTTGATTGAAAAACTGTATTTGAATTTAGTAAATAGAAATATGTAATTTTACTTTTCACATATTAATGGACACACTATAAAATGTACTGATAAAGTTAACATTACATTTAAAATTTTATTACATATATTATCAGTAGATACTAATGTGCATACATTTGAATTATAACTATTATAAATTATTATTTTATTATCTGTCTTGGAATATTTAAAATTACATTAAAGCCATAATTTATATTTTGTTTGATAGTTTGATAGTCGTTTGAAAGAAGGAGTGGACTATGGTAGAATTATTATCTATGTAGGTTATTTTGTAATAATAAATTAATTATTGAATCAATTATTAAAATATATTATATTTGAAATATTTTTATATAAATAAAAGAAACATTTTATTTATTAATTTCAATTGAATATTTAATTATTTGATTAATTTGAATAACTAAGAACGAGAATGTAATGGATAATTCTAAATAAACATTGATATCTTTAGTGATGATCGCTTGCATTAATAATTGCGACCATGATATATTCCCAGCAAAGCATGTGATTATTTTGTAACTGAATCTATATAATATAACTTGATTGAAAAACTGTATTTGAATTTAGTAAATAGAAATATGTAATTTTACTTTTCACATATTAATGGACACACTATAAAATGTACTGATAAAGTTAACATTACATTTAACATTTTATTACATATATTATCAGTAGATACTTATATGTGCATACATTTGAATTATAACTATTAAAAATTATTATTTTATTATCTGTCTTGGAATATTTAAAATTACATTAAAGCCATAATTTATATTTTGTTTGATAGTTTGATAGTCGTTTGAAAGAAGGAGTGGACTATGGTAGAGTTATTATCTATGTAGGTTATTTTGTAATAATAAATTAATTATTGAATCAATTATTAAAATATATTATATTTGAAATATTTTTATATAAATAAAAGAAACATTTTATTTATTAATTTCAATTGAATATTTAATTATTTGATTAATTTGAATAACTAAGAACGAGAATGTAATGGATAATTCTAAATAAACATTGATATCTTTAGTGATGATCGCTTGCATTAATAATTGCGACCATGATATATTCCCAGCAAAGCATGTGATTATTTTGTAACTGAATCTATATAATATAACTGTATTTGAATTTAGTAAATAGAAATATGTAATTTTACTTTTCACATATTAATGGACACACTATAAAATGTACTGATAAAGTTAACATTACATTTAACATTTTATTACATATATTATCAGTAGATACTTATATGTGCATACATTTGAATTATAACTATTATAAATTATTATTTTATTATCTGTCTTGGAATATTTAAAATTACATTAAAGCCTTAATTTATATTTTGTTTGATAGTTTGATAGTCGTTTGAAAGAAGGAGTGGACTATGGTAGAGTTATTATCTATGTAAGTTATTTTGTAATAATAAATTAATTATTGAATCAATTATTTAAATATATTATATTTGAAATATTTTTATATAAATAGAAGAAACATTTTATTTATTAATTTCAATTGAATATTTAATTATTTGATTAATTTGAATAACTAAGAACGAGAATGTAATGGATAATTCTAAATAAACATTGATATCTTTAGTGATGATCGCTTGCATTAATAATTGCGACCATGATATATTCCCAGCAAAGCATGTGATTATTTTGTAACTGAATCTATATAATATAACTTGATTGAAAAACTGTATTTGAATTTAGTAAATAGAAATATGTAATTTTACTTTTCACATATTAATGGACACGCTATAAAATATACTGATAAAGTTAACATTACATTTAACATTTTATTACATATATTATCAGTAGATACTTATATGTGCATACATTTGAATTATAACTATTATAAATTATTATTTTATTATCTATGTCTTGGAATATTTAAAATTACATTAAAGCCATAATTTATATTTTGTTTGATAGTCGTTTGAAAGAAGGAGTGGACTATGGTAGAGTTATTATCTATGTAAGTTATTTTGTAATAATAAATTAATTATTGAATCAATTATTAAAATATATTATATTTGAAATATTTTTATATAAATAAAAGAAACATTTTATTTATTAATTTCAATTGAATATTTAATTATTTGATTAATTTGAATAACTAAGAACGAGAATGTAATGGATAATTCTAAATAAACATTGATATCTTTAGTGATGATCGCTTGCATTAATAATTGCGACCATGATATATTACCAGCATAGCATGTGATTATTTTGTAACTGAATCTATATAATATAACTTGATTGAAAAACTGTATTTGAATTTAGTAAATAGAAATATGTAATTTTACTTTTCACATATTAATGGACACACTATAAAATGTACTGATAAAGTTAACATTACATTTAAAATTTTATTACATATATTATCAGTAGATACTAATGTGCATACATTTGAATTATAACTATTATAAATTATTATTTTATTATCTGTCTTGGAATATTTAAAATTACATTAAAGCCATAATTTATATTTTGTTTGATAGTCGTTTGAAAGAAGGAGTGGACTATGGTAGAGTTATTATCTATGTAGGTTATTTTGTAATAATAAATTAATTATTGAATCAATTATTAAAATATATTATATTTGAAATATTTTTATATAAATAAAAGAAACATTTTATTTATTAATTTCAATTGAATATTTAATTATTTGATTAATTTGAATAACTAAGAACGAGAATGTAATGGATAATTCTAAATAAACATTGATATCTTTAGTGATGATCGCTTGCATTAATAATTGCGACCATGATATATTACCAGCATAGCATGTGATTATTTTGTAACTGAATCTATATAATATAACTTGATTGAAAAACTGTATTTGAATTTAGTAAATAGAAATATGTAATTTTACTTTTCACATATTAATGGACACACTATAAAATGTACTGATAAAGTTAACATTACATTTAACATTTTATTACATATATTATCAGTAGATACTTATATGTGCATACATTTGAATTATAACTATTATAAATTATTATTTTATTATCTGTCTTGGAATATTTAAAATTACATTAAAGCCTTAATTTATATTTTGTTTGATAGTCGTTTGAAAGAAGGAGTGGACTATGGTAGAGTTATTATCTATGTAAGTTATTTTGTAATAATAAATTAATTATTGAATCAATTATTTAAATATATTATATTTGAAATATTTTTATATATTATATTTGAAATATTTTATTTATTAATTTCAATTGAATATTTAATTATTTGATTAATTTGAATAACTAAGAACGAGAATGTAATGGATAATTCTAAATAAACATTGATATCTTTAGTGATGATCGCTTGCATTAATAATTGCGACCATGATATATTCCCAGCAAAGCATGTGATTATTTTGTAACTGAATCTATATAATATAACTTGATTGAAAAACTGTATTTGAATTTAGTAAATAGAAATATGTAATTTTACTTTTCACATATTAATGGACACACTATAAAATGTACTGATAAAGTTAACATTTTATTACATATATTATCAGTAGATACTTATATGTGCATACATTTGAATTATAACTATTATAAATTATTATTTTATTATCTGTCTTGGAATATTTAAAATTACATTAAACCCATAATTTATATTTTGTTTGATAGTTTAATAGTCGTTTGAAAGAAGGAGTGGACTATGGTAGAGTTATTATCTATGTAAGTTATTTTGTAATAATAAATTAATTATTGAATCAATTATTTAAATATATTATATTTGAAATATTTTTATATAAATAGAAGAAACATTTTATTTATTAATTTCAATTGAATATTTAATTATTTGATTAATTTGAATAACTAAGAACGAGAATGTAATGGATAATTCTAAATAAACATTGATATCTTTAGTGATGATCGCTTGCATTAATAATTGCGACCATGATATATTCCCTGCAAAGCATGTGATTATTTTGTAACTGAATCTATATAATATAACTTGATTGAAAAACTGTATTTGAATTTAGTAAATAGAAATATGTAATTTTACTTTTCACATATTAATGGACACACTATAAAATGTACTGATAAAGTTAACATTTTATTACATATATTATCAGTAGATACTTATATGTGCATACATTTGAATTATAACTATTATAAATTATTATTTTATTATCTGTCTTGGAATATTTAAAATTACATTAAACCCATAATTTATATTTTGTTTGATAGTTTGATAGTCGTTTGAAAGAAGGAGTGGACTATGGTAGAGTTATTATCTATGTAAGTTATTTTGTAATAATAAATTAATTATTGAATCAATTATTTAAATATATTATATTTGAAATATTTTTATATAAATAGAAGAAACATTTTATTTATTAATTTCAATTGAATATTTAATTATTTGATTAATTTGAATAACTAAGAACGAGAATGTAATGGATAAATCTAAATAAACATTGATATCTTTAGTGATGATCGCTTGCATTAATAATTGCGACCATGATATATTCCCTGCAAAGCATGTGATTATTTTGTAACTGAATCTATATAATATAACTTGATTGAAAAACTGTATTTGAATTTAGTAAATAGAAATATGTAATTTTACTTTTCACATATTAATGGACACACTATAAAATGTACTGATAAAGTTAACATTACATTTAACATTTTATTACATATATTATCAGTAGATACTTATATGTGCATACATTTGAATTATAACTATTAAAAATTATTATTTTATTATCTGTCTTGGAATATTTAAAATTACATTAAAGCCATAATTTATATTTTGTTTGATTGTTTGATAGTTTGATAGTCGTTTGAAAGAATGAGTGGACTATGGTAAAGTTATTATCTATGTAAGTTATTTTGTAATAATAAATTAATTATTGAATCAATTATTTAAATATATTATATTTGAAATATTTTTATATATTATATTTGAAATATTTTATTTATTAATTTCAATTGAATATTTAATTATTTGATTAATTTGAATAACTAATAACGAGAATGTAATGGATAATTCTAAATAAACATTGATATCTTTAGTGATGATCGCTTGCATTAATAATTCCGACCATGATATATTACCAGCATAGCATGTGATTATTTTGTAACTGAATCTATATAATATAACTTGATTGAAAAACTGTATTTGAATTTAGTAAATAGAAATATGTAATTTTACTTTTCACATATTAATGGACACACTATAAAATGTACTGATAAAGTTAACATTACATTTAAAATTTTATTACATATATTATCAGTAGATACTAATGTGCATACATTTGAATTATAACTATTATAAATTATTATTTTATTATCTGTCTTGGAATATTTAAAATTACATTAAAGCCATAATTTATATTTTGTTTGATAGTTTGATAGTCGTTTGAAAGAAGGAGTGGACTATGGTAGAGTTATTATCTATGTAGGTTATTTTGTAATAATAAATTAATTATTGAATCAATTATTAAAATATATTATATTTGAAATATTTTTATAAAAGAAACATTTTATTTATTAATTTCAATTGAATATTTAATTATTTGATTAATTTGAATAACTAAGAACGAGAATGTAATGGATAATTCTAAATAAACATTGATATCTTTAGTGATGATCGCTTGCATTAATAATTGCGACCATGATATATTCCCAGCAAAGCATGTGATTATTTTGTAACTGAATCTATATAATATAACTGTATTTGAATTTAGTAAATAGAAATATGTAATTTTACTTTTCACATATTAATGGACACACTATAAAATGTACTGATAAAGTTAACATTACATTTAACATTTTATTACATATATTATCAGTAGATACTTATATGTGCATACATTTGAATTATAACTATTATAAATTATTATTTTATTATCTGTCTTGGAATATTTAAAATTACATTAAAGCCTTAATTTATATTTTGTTTGATAGTTTGATAGTCGTTTGAAAGAAGGAGTGGACTATGGTAGAGTTATTATCTATGTAAGTTATTTTGTAATAATAAATTAATTATTGAATCAATTATTTAAATATATTATATTTGAAATATTTTTATATAAATAGAAGAAACATTTTATTTATTAATTTCAATTGAATATTTAATTATTTGATTAATTTGAATAACTAAGAACGAGAATGTAATGGATAATTCTAAATAAACATTGATATCTTTAGTGATGATCGCTTGCATTAATAATTGCGACCATGATATATTCCCAGCAAAGCATGTGATTATTTTGTAACTGAATCTATATAATATAACTTGATTGAAAAACTGTATTTGAATTTAGTAAATAGAAATATGTAATTTTACTTTTCACATATTAATGGACACGCTATAAAATATACTGATAAAGTTAACATTACATTTAACATTTTATTACATATATTATCAGTAGATACTTATATGTGCATACATTTGAATTATAACTATTATAAATTATTATTTTATTATCTATGTCTTGGAATATTTAAAATTACATTAAAGCCATAATTTATATTTTGTTTGATAGTCGTTTGAAAGAAGGAGTGGACTATGGTAGAGTTATTATCTATGTAAGTTATTTTGTAATAATAAATTAATTATTGAATCAATTATTAAAATATATTATATTTGAAATATTTTTATATAAATAAAAGAAACATTTTATTTATTAATTTCAATTGAATATTTAATTATTTGATTAATTTGAATAACTAAGAACGAGAATGTAATGGATAATTCTAAATAAACATTGATATCTTTAGTGATGATCGCTTGCATTAATAATTGCGACCATGATATATTACCAGCATAGCATGTGATTATTTTGTAACTGAATCTATATAATATAACTTGATTGAAAAACTGTATTTGAATTTAGTAAATAGAAATATGTAATTTTACTTTTCACATATTAATGGACACACTATAAAATGTACTGATAAAGTTAACATTACATTTAAAATTTTATTACATATATTATCAGTAGATACTAATGTGCATACATTTGAATTATAACTATTATAAATTATTATTTTATTATCTGTCTTGGAATATTTAAAATTACATTAAAGCCATAATTTATATTTTGTTTGATAGTTTGATAGTCGTTTGAAAGAAGGAGTGGACTATGGTAGAATTATTATCTATGTAGGTTATTTTGTAATAATAAATTAATTATTGAATCAATTATTAAAATATATTATATTTGAAATATTTTTATATAAATAAAAGAAACATTTTATTTATTAATTTCAATTGAATATTTAATTATTTGATTAATTTGAATAACTAAGAACGAGAATGTAATGGATAATTCTAAATAAACATTGATATCTTTAGTGATGATCGCTTGCATTAATAATTGCGACCATGATATATTCCCAGCAAAGCATGTGATTATTTTGTAACTGAATCTATATAATATAACTTGATTGAAAAACTGTATTTGAATTTAGTAAATAGAAATATGTAATTTTACTTTTCACATATTAATGGACACACTATAAAATGTACTGATAAAGTTAACATTACATTTAACATTTTATTACATATATTATCAGTAGATACTTATATGTGCATACATTTGAATTATAACTATTAAAAATTATTATTTTATTATCTGTCTTGGAATATTTAAAATTACATTAAAGCCATAATTTATATTTTGTTTGATAGTTTGATAGTCGTTTGAAAGAAGGAGTGGACTATGGTAGAGTTATTATCTATGTAGGTTATTTTGTAATAATAAATTAATTATTGAATCAATTATTAAAATATATTATATTTGAAATATTTTTATATAAATAAAAGAAACATTTTATTTATTAATTTCAATTGAATATTTAATTATTTGATTAATTTGAATAACTAAGAACGAGAATGTAATGGATAATTCTAAATAAACATTGATATCTTTAGTGATGATCGCTTGCATTAATAATTGCGACCATGATATATTCCCAGCAAAGCATGTGATTATTTTGTAACTGAATCTATATAATATAACTGTATTTGAATTTAGTAAATAGAAATATGTAATTTTACTTTTCACATATTAATGGACACACTATAAAATGTACTGATAAAGTTAACATTACATTTAACATTTTATTACATATATTATCAGTAGATACTTATATGTGCATACATTTGAATTATAACTATTATAAATTATTATTTTATTATCTGTCTTGGAATATTTAAAATTACATTAAAGCCTTAATTTATATTTTGTTTGATAGTTTGATAGTCGTTTGAAAGAAGGAGTGGACTATGGTAGAGTTATTATCTATGTAAGTTATTTTGTAATAATAAATTAATTATTGAATCAATTATTTAAATATATTATATTTGAAATATTTTTATATAAATAGAAGAAACATTTTATTTATTAATTTCAATTGAATATTTAATTATTTGATTAATTTGAATAACTAAGAACGAGAATGTAATGGATAATTCTAAATAAACATTGATATCTTTAGTGATGATCGCTTGCATTAATAATTGCGACCATGATATATTCCCAGCAAAGCATGTGATTATTTTGTAACTGAATCTATATAATATAACTTGATTGAAAAACTGTATTTGAATTTAGTAAATAGAAATATGTAATTTTACTTTTCACATATTAATGGACACGCTATAAAATATACTGATAAAGTTAACATTACATTTAACATTTTATTACATATATTATCAGTAGATACTTATATGTGCATACATTTGAATTATAACTATTATAAATTATTATTTTATTATCTATGTCTTGGAATATTTAAAATTACATTAAAGCCATAATTTATATTTTGTTTGATAGTCGTTTGAAAGAAGGAGTGGACTATGGTAGAGTTATTATCTATGTAAGTTATTTTGTAATAATAAATTAATTATTGAATCAATTATTAAAATATATTATATTTGAAATATTTTTATATAAATAAAAGAAACATTTTATTTATTAATTTCAATTGAATATTTAATTATTTGATTAATTTGAATAACTAAGAACGAGAATGTAATGGATAATTCTAAATAAACATTGATATCTTTAGTGATGATCGCTTGCATTAATAATTGCGACCATGATATATTACCAGCATAGCATGTGATTATTTTGTAACTGAATCTATATAATATAACTTGATTGAAAAACTGTATTTGAATTTAGTAAATAGAAATATGTAATTTTACTTTTCACATATTAATGGACACACTATAAAATGTACTGATAAAGTTAACATTACATTTAAAATTTTATTACATATATTATCAGTAGATACTAATGTGCATACATTTGAATTATAACTATTATAAATTATTATTTTATTATCTGTCTTGGAATATTTAAAATTACATTAAAGCCATAATTTATATTTTGTTTGATAGTTTGATAGTCGTTTGAAAGAAGGAGTGGACTATGGTAGAATTATTATCTATGTAGGTTATTTTGTAATAATAAATTAATTATTGAATCAATTATTAAAATATATTATATTTGAAATATTTTTATATAAATAAAAGAAACATTTTATTTATTAATTTCAATTGAATATTTAATTATTTGATTAATTTGAATAACTAAGAACGAGAATGTAATGGATAATTCTAAATAAACATTGATATCTTTAGTGATGATCGCTTGCATTAATAATTGCGACCATGATATATTCCCAGCAAAGCATGTGATTATTTTGTAACTGAATCTATATAATATAACTTGATTGAAAAACTGTATTTGAATTTAGTAAATAGAAATATGTAATTTTACTTTTCACATATTAATGGACACACTATAAAATGTACTGATAAAGTTAACATTTTATTACATATATTATCAGTAGATACTTATATGTGCATACATTTGAATTATAACTATTAAAAATTATTATTTTATTATATGTCTTGGAATATTTAAAATTACATTAAAGCCATAATTTATATTTTGTTTGATAGTTTGATAGTCGTTTGAAAGAAGGAGTGGACTATGGTAGAGTTATTATCTATGTAGGTTATTTTGTAATAATAAATTAATTATTGAATCAATTATTAAAATATATTATATTTGAAATATTTTTATATAAATAAAAGAAACATTTTATTTATTAATTTCAATTGAATATTTAATTATTTGATTAATTTGAATAACTAAGAACGAGAATGTAATGGATAATTCTAAATAAACATTGATATCTTTAGTGATGATCGCTTGCATTAATAATTGCGACCATGATATATTCCCAGCAAAGCATGTGATTATTTTGTAACTGAATCTATATAATATAACTGTATTTGAATTTAGTAAATAGAAATATGTAATTTTACTTTTCACATATTAATGGACACACTATAAAATGTACTGATAAAGTTAACATTACATTTAACATTTTATTACATATATTATCAGTAGATACTTATATGTGCATACATTTGAATTATAACTATTATAAATTATTATTTTATTATCTGTCTTGGAATATTTAAAATTACATTAAAGCCTTAATTTATATTTTGTTTGATAGTTTGATAGTCGTTTGAAAGAAGGAGTGGACTATGGTAGAGTTATTATCTATGTAAGTTATTTTGTAATAATAAATTAATTATTGAATCAATTATTTAAATATATTATATTTGAAATATTTTTATATAAATAGAAGAAACATTTTATTTATTAATTTCAATTGAATATTTAATTATTTGATTAATTTGAATAACTAAGAACGAGAATGTAATGGATAATTCTAAATAAACATTGATATCTTTAGTGATGATCGCTTGCATTAATAATTGCGACCATGATATATTCCCAGCAAAGCATGTGATTATTTTGTAACTGAATCTATATAATATAACTTGATTGAAAAACTGTATTTGAATTTAGTAAATAGAAATATGTAATTTTACTTTTCACATATTAATGGACACGCTATAAAATATACTGATAAAGTTAACATTACATTTAACATTTTATTACATATATTATCAGTAGATACTTATATGTGCATACATTTGAATTATAACTATTATAAATTATTATTTTATTATCTATGTCTTGGAATATTTAAAATTACATTAAAGCCATAATTTATATTTTGTTTGATAGTCGTTTGAAAGAAGGAGTGGACTATGGTAGAGTTATTATCTATGTAAGTTATTTTGTAATAATAAATTAATTATTGAATCAATTATTAAAATATATTATATTTGAAATATTTTTATATAAATAAAAGAAACATTTTATTTATTAATTTCAATTGAATATTTAATTATTTGATTAATTTGAATAACTAAGAACGAGAATGTAATGGATAATTCTAAATAAACATTGATATCTTTAGTGATGATCGCTTGCATTAATAATTGCGACCATGATATATTACCAGCATAGCATGTGATTATTTTGTAACTGAATCTATATAATATAACTTGATTGAAAAACTGTATTTGAATTTAGTAAATAGAAATATGTAATTTTACTTTTCACATATTAATGGACACACTATAAAATGTACTGATAAAGTTAACATTACATTTAAAATTTTATTACATATATTATCAGTAGATACTAATGTGCATACATTTGAATTATAACTATTATAAATTATTATTTTATTATCTGTCTTGGAATATTTAAAATTACATTAAAGCCATAATTTATATTTTGTTTGATAGTTTGATAGTCGTTTGAAAGAAGGAGTGGACTATGGTAGAATTATTATCTATGTAGGTTATTTTGTAATAATAAATTAATTATTGAATCAATTATTAAAATATATTATATTTGAAATATTTTTATATAAATAAAAGAAACATTTTATTTATTAATTTCAATTGAATATTTAATTATTTGATTAATTTGAATAACTAAGAACGAGAATGTAATGGATAATTCTAAATAAACATTGATATCTTTAGTGATGATCGCTTGCATTAATAATTGCGACCATGATATATTCCCAGCAAAGCATGTGATTATTTTGTAACTGAATCTATATAATATAACTTGATTGAAAAACTGTATTTGAATTTAGTAAATAGAAATATGTAATTTTACTTTTCACATATTAATGGACACACTATAAAATGTACTGATAAAGTTAACATTACATTTAACATTTTATTACATATATTATCAGTAGATACTTATATGTGCATACATTTGAATTATAACTATTAAAAATTATTATTTTATTATCTGTCTTGGAATATTTAAAATTACATTAAAGCCATAATTTATATTTTGTTTGATAGTTTGATAGTCGTTTGAAAGAAGGAGTGGACTATGGTAGAGTTATTATCTATGTAGGTTATTTTGTAATAATAAATTAATTATTGAATCAATTATTAAAATATATTATATTTGAAATATTTTTATATAAATAAAAGAAACATTTTATTTATTAATTTCAATTGAATATTTAATTATTTGATTAATTTGAATAACTAAGAACGAGAATGTAATGGATAATTCTAAATAAACATTGATATCTTTAGTGATGATCGCTTGCATTAATAATTGCGACCATGATATATTCCCAGCAAAGCATGTGATTATTTTGTAACTGAATCTATATAATATAACTGTATTTGAATTTAGTAAATAGAAATATGTAATTTTACTTTTCACATATTAATGGACACACTATAAAATGTACTGATAAAGTTAACATTACATTTAACATTTTATTACATATATTATCAGTAGATACTTATATGTGCATACATTTGAATTATAACTATTATAAATTATTATTTTATTATCTGTCTTGGAATATTTAAAATTACATTAAAGCCTTAATTTATATTTTGTTTGATAGTTTGATAGTCGTTTGAAAGAAGGAGTGGACTATGGTAGAGTTATTATCTATGTAAGTTATTTTGTAATAATAAATTAATTATTGAATCAATTATTTAAATATATTATATTTGAAATATTTTTATATAAATAGAAGAAACATTTTATTTATTAATTTCAATTGAATATTTAATTATTTGATTAATTTGAATAACTAAGAACGAGAATGTAATGGATAATTCTAAATAAACATTGATATCTTTAGTGATGATCGCTTGCATTAATAATTGCGACCATGATATATTCCCAGCAAAGCATGTGATTATTTTGTAACTGAATCTATATAATATAACTTGATTGAAAAACTGTATTTGAATTTAGTAAATAGAAATATGTAATTTTACTTTTCACATATTAATGGACACGCTATAAAATATACTGATAAAGTTAACATTACATTTAACATTTTATTACATATATTATCAGTAGATACTTATATGTGCATACATTTGAATTATAACTATTATAAATTATTATTTTATTATCTATGTCTTGGAATATTTAAAATTACATTAAAGCCATAATTTATATTTTGTTTGATAGTCGTTTGAAAGAAGGAGTGGACTATGGTAGAGTTATTATCTATGTAAGTTATTTTGTAATAATAAATTAATTATTGAATCAATTATTAAAATATATTATATTTGAAATATTTTTATATAAATAAAAGAAACATTTTATTTATTAATTTCAATTGAATATTTAATTATTTGATTAATTTGAATAACTAAGAACGAGAATGTAATGGATAATTCTAAATAAACATTGATATCTTTAGTGATGATCGCTTGCATTAATAATTGCGACCATGATATATTACCAGCATAGCATGTGATTATTTTGTAACTGAATCTATATAATATAACTTGATTGAAAAACTGTATTTGAATTTAGTAAATAGAAATATGTAATTTTACTTTTCACATATTAATGGACACACTATAAAATGTACTGATAAAGTTAACATTACATTTAAAATTTTATTACATATATTATCAGTAGATACTAATGTGCATACATTTGAATTATAACTATTATAAATTATTATTTTATTATCTGTCTTGGAATATTTAAAATTACATTAAAGCCATAATTTATATTTTGTTTGATAGTTTGATAGTCGTTTGAAAGAAGGAGTGGACTATGGTAGAATTATTATCTATGTAGGTTATTTTGTAATAATAAATTAATTATTGAATCAATTATTAAAATATATTATATTTGAAATATTTTTATATAAATAAAAGAAACATTTTATTTATTAATTTCAATTGAATATTTAATTATTTGATTAATTTGAATAACTAAGAACGAGAATGTAATGGATAATTCTAAATAAACATTGATATCTTTAGTGATGATCGCTTGCATTAATAATTGCGACCATGATATATTCCCAGCAAAGCATGTGATTATTTTGTAACTGAATCTATATAATATAACTTGATTGAAAAACTGTATTTGAATTTAGTAAATAGAAATATGTAATTTTACTTTTCACATATTAATGGACACACTATAAAATGTACTGATAAAGTTAACATTACATTTAACATTTTATTACATATATTATCAGTAGATACTTATATGTGCATACATTTGAATTATAACTATTAAAAATTATTATTTTATTATATGTCTTGGAATATTTAAAATTACATTAAAGCCATAATTTATATTTTGTTTGATAGTTTGATAGTCGTTTGAAAGAAGGAGTGGACTATGGTAGAGTTATTATCTATGTAGGTTATTTTGTAATAATAAATTAATTATTGAATCAATTATTAAAATATATTATATTTGAAATATTTTTATATAAATAAAAGAAACATTTTATTTATTAATTTCAATTGAATATTTAATTATTTGATTAATTTGAATAACTAAGAACGAGAATGTAATGGATAATTCTAAATAAACATTGATATCTTTAGTGATGATCGCTTGCATTAATAATTGCGACCATGATATATTCCCAGCAAAGCATGTGATTATTTTGTAACTGAATCTATATAATATAACTGTATTTGAATTTAGTAAATAGAAATATGTAATTTTACTTTTCACATATTAATGGACACACTATAAAATGTACTGATAAAGTTAACATTACATTTAACATTTTATTACATATATTATCAGTAGATACTTATATGTGCATACATTTGAATTATAACTATTATAAATTATTATTTTATTATCTGTCTTGGAATATTTAAAATTACATTAAAGCCTTAATTTATATTTTGTTTGATAGTTTGATAGTCGTTTGAAAGAAGGAGTGGACTATGGTAGAGTTATTATCTATGTAAGTTATTTTGTAATAATAAATTAATTATTGAATCAATTATTTAAATATATTATATTTGAAATATTTTTATATAAATAGAAGAAACATTTTATTTATTAATTTCAATTGAATATTTAATTATTTGATTAATTTGAATAACTAAGAACGAGAATGTAATGGATAATTCTAAATAAACATTGATATCTTTAGTGATGATCGCTTGCATTAATAATTGCGACCATGATATATTCCCAGCAAAGCATGTGATTATTTTGTAACTGAATCTATATAATATAACTTGATTGAAAAACTGTATTTGAATTTAGTAAATAGAAATATGTAATTTTACTTTTCACATATTAATGGACACGCTATAAAATATACTGATAAAGTTAACATTACATTTAACATTTTATTACATATATTATCAGTAGATACTTATATGTGCATACATTTGAATTATAACTATTATAAATTATTATTTTATTATCTATGTCTTGGAATATTTAAAATTACATTAAAGCCATAATTTATATTTTGTTTGATAGTCGTTTGAAAGAAGGAGTGGACTATGGTAGAGTTATTATCTATGTAAGTTATTTTGTAATAATAAATTAATTATTGAATCAATTATTAAAATATATTATATTTGAAATATTTTTATATAAATAAAAGAAACATTTTATTTATTAATTTCAATTGAATATTTAATTATTTGATTAATTTGAATAACTAAGAACGAGAATGTAATGGATAATTCTAAATAAACATTGATATCTTTAGTGATGATCGCTTGCATTAATAATTGCGACCATGATATATTACCAGCATAGCATGTGATTATTTTGTAACTGAATCTATATAATATAACTTGATTGAAAAACTGTATTTGAATTTAGTAAATAGAAATATGTAATTTTACTTTTCACATATTAATGGACACACTATAAAATGTACTGATAAAGTTAACATTACATTTAAAATTTTATTACATATATTATCAGTAGATACTAATGTGCATACATTTGAATTATAACTATTATAAATTATTATTTTATTATCTGTCTTGGAATATTTAAAATTACATTAAAGCCATAATTTATATTTTGTTTGATAGTTTGATAGTCGTTTGAAAGAAGGAGTGGACTATGGTAGAATTATTATCTATGTAGGTTATTTTGTAATAATAAATTAATTATTGAATCAATTATTAAAATATATTATATTTGAAATATTTTTATATAAATAAAAGAAACATTTTATTTATTAATTTCAATTGAATATTTAATTATTTGATTAATTTGAATAACTAAGAACGAGAATGTAATGGATAATTCTAAATAAACATTGATATCTTTAGTGATGATCGCTTGCATTAATAATTGCGACCATGATATATTCCCAGCAAAGCATGTGATTATTTTGTAACTGAATCTATATAATATAACTGTATTTGAATTTAGTAAATAGAAATATGTAATTTTACTTTTCACATATTAATGGACACACTATAAAATGTACTGATAAAGTTAACATTACATTTAACATTTTATTACATATATTATCAGTAGATACTTATATGTGCATACATTTGAATTATAACTATTATAAATTATTATTTTATTATCTGTCTTGGAATATTTAAAATTACATTAAAGCCATAATTTATATTTTGTTTGATAGTCGTTTGAAAGAAGGAGTGGACTATGGTAGAGTTATTATCTATGTAACTTATTTTGTATTAATAAATTAATTATTGAATCAATTATTTAAATATATTATATTTGAAATATTTTTATATAAATAAAAGAAACATTTTATTTATTAATTTCAATTGAATATTTAATTATTTGATTAATTTGAATAACTAAGAACGAGAATGTAATGGATAATTCTAAATAAACATTGATATCTTTAGTGATGATCGCTTGCATTAATAATTGCGACCATGATATATTACCAGCATAGCATGCGATTATTTTGTAACTGAATCTATATAATATAACTTGATTGAAAAACTGTATTTGAATTTAGTAAATAGAAATATGTAATTTTACTTTTCACATATTAATGGACACACTATAAAATGTACTGATAAAGTTAACATTTTATTACATATATTATCAGTAGATACTTATATGTGCATACATTTGAATTATAACTATTATAAATTATTATTTTATTATCTATGTCTTGGAATATTTAAAATTACATTAAAGCCATAATTTATATTTTGTTTGATAGTTTGATAGTCGTTTGAAAGAAGGAGTGGACTATTGTAGAGTTATTATCTATGTAGGTTATTTTGTAATAATAAATTAATTATTGAATCAATTATTAAAATATATTATATTTGAAATATTTTTATATAAATAAAAGAAACATTTTATTTATTAATTTCAATTGAATATTTAATTATTTGATTAATTTGAATAACTAATAACGAGAATGTAATGGATAATTCTAAATAAACATTGATATCTTTAGTGATGATCGCTTGCATTAATAATTGCGACCATGATATATTCCCAGCAAAGCATGTGATTATTTTGTAACTGAATCTATATAATATAACTTGATTGAAAAACTGTATTTGAATTTAGTAAATAGAAATATGTAATTTTACTTTTCACATATTAATGGACACACTATAAAATGTACTGATAAAGTTAACATTACATTTAACATTTTATTACATATATTATCAGTAGATACTTATATGTGCATACATTTGAATTATAACTATTAAAAATTATTATTTTATTATCTGTCTTGGAATATTTAAAATTACATTAAAGCCATAATTTATATTTTGTTTGATTGTTTGATAGTTTGATAGTCGTTTGAAAGAAGGAGTGGACTATGGTAAAGTTATTATCTATGTAAGTTATTTTGTAATAATAAATTAATTATTGAATCAATTATTTAAATATATTATATTTGAAATATTTTTATATATTATATTTGAAATATTTTATTTATTAATTTCAATTGAATATTTAATTATTTGATTAATTTGAATAACTAATAACGAGAATGTAATGGATAATTCTAAATAAACATTGATATCTTTAGTGATGATCGCTTGCATTAATAATTGCGACCATGATATATTACCAGCATAGCATGTGATTATTTTGTAACTGAATCTATATAATATAACTTGATTGAAAAACTGTATTTGAATTTAGTAAATAGAAATATGTAATTTTACTTTTCACATATTAATGGACACACTATAAAATGTACTGATAAAGTTAACATTACATTTAAAATTTTATTACATATATTATCAGTAGATACTAATGTGCATACATTTGAATTATAACTATTATAAATTATTATTTTATTATCTGTCTTGGAATATTTAAAATTACATTAAAGCCATAATTTATATTTTGTTTGATAGTTTGATAGTCGTTTGAAAGAAGGAGTGGACTATGGTAGAGTTATTATCTATGTAGGTTATTTTGTAATAATAAATTAATTATTGAATCAATTATTAAAATATATTATATTTGAAATATTTTTATATAAATAAAAGAAACATTTTATTTATTAATTTCAATTGAATATTTAATTATTTGATTAATTTGAATAACTAAGAACGAGAATGTAATGGATAATTCTAAATAAACATTGATATCTTTAGTGATGATCGCTTGCATTAATAATTGCGACCATGATATATTCCCAGCAAAGCATGTGATTATTTTGTAACTGAATCTATATAATATAACTGTATTTGAATTTAGTAAATAGAAATATGTAATTTTACTTTTCACATATTAATGGACACACTATAAAATGTACTGATAAAGTTAACATTACATTTAACATTTTATTACATATATTATCAGTAGATACTTATATGTGCATACATTTGAATTATAACTATTATAAATTATTATTTTATTATCTGTCTTGGAATATTTAAAATTACATTAAAGCCTTAATTTATATTTTGTTTGATAGTTTGATAGTCGTTTGAAAGAAGGAGTGGACTATGGTAGAGTTATTATCTATGTAAGTTATTTTGTAATAATAAATTAATTATTGAATCAATTATTTAAATATATTATATTTGAAATATTTTTATATAAATAGAAGAAACATTTTATTTATTAATTTCAATTGAATATTTAATTATTTGATTAATTTGAATAACTAAGAACGAGAATGTAATGGATAATTCTAAATAAACATTGATATCTTTAGTGATGATCGCTTGCATTAATAATTGCGACCATGATATATTCCCAGCAAAGCATGTGATTATTTTGTAACTGAATCTATATAATATAACTTGATTGAAAAACTGTATTTGAATTTAGTAAATAGAAATATGTAATTTTACTTTTCACATATTAATGGACACGCTATAAAATATACTGATAAAGTTAACATTACATTTAACATTTTATTACATATATTATCAGTAGATACTTATATGTGCATACATTTGAATTATAACTATTATAAATTATTATTTTATTATCTATGTCTTGGAATATTTAAAATTACATTAAAGCCATAATTTATATTTTGTTTGATATTCGTTTGAAAGAAGGAGTGGACTATGGTAGAGTTATTATCTATGTAAGTTATTTTGTAATAATAAATTAATTATTGAATCAATTATTAAAATATATTATATTTGAAATATTTTTATATAAATAAAAGAAACATTTTATTTATTAATTTCAATTGAATATTTAATTATTTGATTAATTTGAATAACTAAGAACGAGAATGTAATGGATAATTCTAAATAAACATTGATATCTTTAGTGATGATCGCTTGCATTAATAATTGTGACCATGATATATTACCAGCATAGCATGTGATTATTTTGTAACTGAATCTATATAATATAACTTGATTGAAAAACTGTATTTGAATGTAGTAAATAGAAATATGTAATTTTACTTTTCACATATTAATGGACACACTATAAAATGTACTGATAAAGTTAACATTACATTTAAAATTTTATTACATATATTATCAGTAGATACTAATGTGCATACATTTGAATTATAACTATTATAAATTATTATTTTATTATCTGTCTTGGAATATTTAAAATTACATTAAAGCCATAATTTATATTTTGTTTGATAGTTTGATAGTCGTTTGAAAGAAGGAGTGGACTATGGTAGAGTTATTATCTATGTAGGTTATTTTGTAATAATAAATTAATTATTGAATCAATTATTAAAATATATTATATTTGAAATATTTTTATATAAATAAAAGAAACATTTTATTTATTAATTTCAATTGAATATTTAATTATTTGATTAATTTGAATAACTAAGAACGAGAATGTAATGAATAATTCTAAATAAACATTGATATCTTTAGTGATGATCGCTTGCATTAATAATTGCGACCATGATATATTCCCAGCAAAGCATGCGATTATTTTGTAACTGAATCTATATAATATAACTTGATTGAAAAACTGTATTTGAATTTAGTAAATAGAAATATGTAATTTTACTTTTCACATATTAATGGACACACTATAAAATGTACTGATAAAGTTAACATTTTATTACATATATTATCAGTAGATACTTATATGTGCATACATTTGAATTATAACTATTATAAATTATTATTTTATTATCTATGTCTTGGAATATTTAAAATTACATTAAAGCCATAATTTATATTTTGTTTGATAGTCGTTTGAAAGAAGGAGTGGACTATTGTAGAGTTATTATCTATGTAGGTTATTTTGTAATAATAAATTAATTATTGAATCAATTATTAAAATATATTATATTTGAAATATTTTTATATAAATAAAAGAAACATTTTATTTATTAATTTCAATTGAATATTTAATTATTTGATTAATTTGAATAACTAATAACGAGAATGTAATGGATAATTCTAAATAAACATTGATATCTTTAGTGATGATCGCTTGCATTAATAATTGCGACCATGATATATTCCCAGCAAAGCATGTGATTATTTTGTAACTGAATCTATATAATATAACTTGATTGAAAAACTGTATTTGAATTTAGTAAATAGAAATATGTAATTTTACTTTTCACATATTAATGGACACACTATAAAATGTACTGATAAAGTTAACATTACATTTAACATTTTATTACATATATTATCAGTAGATACTTATATGTGCATACATTTGAATTATAACTATTATAAATTATTATTTTATTATCTGTCTTGGAATATTTAAAATTACATTAAAGCCATAATTTATATTTTGTTTGATAGTTTGATAGTCGTTTGAAAGAAGGAGTGGACTATGGTAGAGTTATTATCTATGTAAGTTATTTTGTAATAATAAATTAATTATTGAATCAATTATTAAAATATATTATATTTGAAATATTTTTATATAAATAAAAGAAACATTTTATTTATTAATTTCAATTGAATATTTAATTATTTGATTAATTTGAATAACTAATAACGAGAATGTAATGGATAATTCTAAATAAACATTGATATCTTTAGTGATGATCGCTTGCATTAATAATTGCGACCATGATATATTCCCAGCAAAGCATGTGATTATTTTGTAACTGAATCTATATAATATAACTTGATTGAAAAACTGTATTTGAATTTAGTAAATAGAAATATGTAATTTTACTTTTCACATATTAATGGACACACTATAAAATGTACTGATAAAGTTAACATTACATTTAACATTTTATTACATATATTATCAGTAGATACTTATATGTGCATACATTTGAATTATAACTATTATAAATTATTATTTTATTATCTGTCTTGGAATATTTAAAATTACATTAAAGCCATAATTTATATTTTGTTTGATAGTTTGATAGTCGTTTGAAAGAAGGAGTGGACTATGGTAGAGTTATTATCTATGTAAGTTATTTTGTAATAATAAATTAATTATTGAATCAATTATTAAAATATATTATATTTGAAATATTTTTATATAAATAAAAGAAACATTTTATTTATTAATTTCAATTGAATATTTAATTATTTGATTAATTTGAATAACTAAGAACGAGAATGTAATTGATAATTCTAAATAAACAGAAGTATTATGAGTGTGTATAAGGTAGTTGCCATTCATGTAGGCCTTCGCACAATCATTATATTTTAATATATGTAATATATAAACTTTATTTTTTACGTATATAAGTAAAAAAAGAAATTATTGTATATATAAAAAATAGTAATTTATAGAAATATTGTACAATAAAACTTAAAAATCAATAAAACTAATAAATGAAATGTTAATATAAAATGACTTCGATTTAGATAGCAAAGAAGATCTTTATCAAGATAATTGTATTTTATATTGCGTCTTTGATATGAATCCCTACAGTTTTTTCCATATACTTTTTAGTGCACCTAATTTTTTATTTAACTTCAGTATTTCCATATTTTTTTATTGAACATAATTAGTGTTAAAAAATTCTTAATCTTAATTTTGTTAATTTTTTATAATGATATCTATTATATATGTCAAATTACTGATAGCAACTGTCAAGTATGTACTGTAATGTGAAATGTAAATGAAATTATATTTGTTTTCACATTTTATTATAATTTTAAGCCGATTTTCAAAGTTTCAATTTGTTTTTATTTATCATTTATCATAATTATTATTATACAACATATGTTATATATTTATATTCTAAAATCCATTATTCCTCAGTAATATATTTATGAGGATTGTTTGAGTATATTTGTCTATAAACAAAAATAATTAATATACATCATGTTAATAAATAAATAACTTAATATATTTTGAATTTCAAATAATATATTATTTATTTAATTAATTTAAAGTCACTATTAATTAACATAATATATAAGTTTTTACAAATTATATATCCATTGCAGTAGTTAGTTGATATATAAGTACGGATTTTCTAATTTATAAAGTGTTATTATTTATGTTTTAGTTATATTTAAAATATCATATAGAATATCACTTTTCATGTCAAATACATTACATAGTATATAGTGTATGAATGTTAAAAATGTGTATCAATTTTTAACTAAAGATTATAATTAGATTCTACTCAAATCTATGTTTAATAGTTATTATATTTTTTAGCAGCGATCATGCGAAAATAACCAATAACTCGATAAGAAATTACTATTTTAAAATATACACACATGAATAATATAAAAATTGTATTACTAATTACTATGACGTAAACATTTGCCAAGAAAAATAGATCTAAATGAAATATTAACATGGAAAAATTGCATGAGGCTAAAAAACAGAAACTACAAAATGTTAGCGATGAAGATATCGAAGATTCAAACGAAGAATGGAAACCAATTGAGGTATAATTTTATATTAATTAATATAGCCCTAATATTGTCTATATTTTAAGAGTTATATAGTTAACAATAATTAACTAACTAATGTATATATCATATATTTTTATAATATATATCATTTATTAAAATAAAAACGGAATAATTATTAAAATTTATATTTGTAATCACTGTTAAAATATCCGCCAAATTAATCTTCGAAATTCGTCTGTCAAAGGCATATATGGAAACATTACTACCTAGAATTGACTAAATTGTATTCTTTATTTTAACATACTAACTATATTTATGAACATTATAGAATAAAATTATGTTTTGTAATGTTAATTAAATATAAATTAATGTTAATCAAATAAATATAGTATTTTTATTGATATGAAATCATTTATTATTTTATTTGTAATTTTATTTGTAAATCAGTATATAAAATGCATTAATGGACTAAGTCAAATATCAAATTACATACAATATGATATTATTTATATTATATGATACAATATCATATATACTGAAGTATGGAAATATATTCAGTCACATATCTAATACTATACAATATGATATTTCTTCATATTATACAATACATATATCATATATAAATTATATTCAATAAGGTCGGCTTCTATATTTATAGTGAATTCATGAATACAATTATTTTATGATTATTATCATAAGTTAAATATGATATAAATATAAAGTAATTACATTCAATACATTATAAATTATATTATATAGACTCTTATACTAATACTTTATTATGATGCCTAATATATAATACCTAATATACAAAATAATTTGATTACAATATTATATATACAACCTTTACAATAAATAATTCAAAAATTCAATAAATGGATTTATATGATGAATTTTTTATATTAAGTCTATGTATATTTATATATATTGGTATATAATATAATATAATATAATATAATATAATATATACTATATACATATATTCAATTGTAAGGTAGTCTTATTTTCCATAATTTTATTTTTGAAATTAATAGACGATGCTAAGTGATCTGCAAGGATTTGATTCAGATAAAGATGAGAGTAAAATAACACGAAACTTGATTCTACATAATAAGAAAAAAAATAAATCTGGGAGATTCCAATCTATGGGTTTATTGTATTATATATATTTTTTGTAGAATATAATATATTCTTATAACGTTTGTTTGTTTTTTTTATATATTTCGGGGTTATTTTTAATTTAATAAATTATTTAATATAATAAATGTTAAAATTGTAAAATAAATAATATTTGCTATGAAAAAGAAAAATAATTTTATTATTTATCAATTTCTGTATTTAATAATTATTTCTTATGTACTTAGGACTTTCTTTTCCTGTGTTCAATGCAATTACAAAGAAAGGGTATACATTCTTAGTCATACAATCTATCAATTAATATAAATCTTTCTAAACAATCTTTATTCTGAAAACATCTACATATTGATATTGCATAACCCGGTGTGAACACCCTCGCCCAATATGCAATACTAAACACCATCTAAATCAACATTTAAATCAACTCCCTTGCTATCTAAAGCTCGTCTTTAGACGTTACCAATGGATGGTTGCGACGTTATGGCTACATGCAGGAAGTGGAAAAACCGCTGTCTTCTTGATCCCGATATTTGAACATCTGAAGACGTGGCTCCAACTGGAATCCTCGCCTTGATCATGTCTCCAACCAGAGAACTGGCTTTGTAAACACTGTAGAACTGGCTTTGTAAGTTCACCAAAGAGGTTAGACCCTATTTTACACTAAATTGGACACTTACATTATATTAGACCTTTACACTACATCGGATCCTTACACTACATTAGACCTTTACACTACATTAGACCTTTACACTACATTAGACATTTACACTACATTAGACCCTTACACTACATTAGACCCTTACGCTACATTAGACCCTTACGCTACATTAGACATTTACACTACATTAGACCTTTACACTACATTAGAACCTTTACACTACATTAGAACCTTTACACTACATTAGAACCTTTACACTACATTAGACATTTACACTACATTAGACATTTACACTACATTAGACCCTTACACTACATTAGACCTTTACACTACATTAGACCTTTACACTACATTAGAACCTTTACACTAAATTAGACCTTTACACTACATTAGAACCTTTACACTACATTATAACCTTTACACTAAATTAGACCTTTACACTACATTAGAACCTTTACACTAAATTAGACCTTTACACTACATTATAACCTTTACACTAAATTAGACCTTTACATTACATTAGAACCTTAACACTACATTAAAACATTTACACTAAATTAGACCTTCACACTACATTATACCTTTACACTACATTAGAACCTTTACACTAAATTAGACATTTACACTACATTAGAACCTTTACACTAAATTAGACCTTTACACTACATTATAACCTTTACACTAAATTAGACCTTTACATTACATTAGAACCTTAACACTACATTAAAACCTTTACACTAAATTAGACATTCACACTACATTATACCTTTACACTACATTAGAACCTTTACACTAAATTAGACCTTTACACTACATTAGAACCTTAACACTATATTAAAACCTTTACAATACATTATAACCTTTACACTACATCAGACCTTTACACTACATTAGAACCTTTACACTACATTAGAACCTTTACACTACATTAGAACATTTACACTACATTAGAACCTTTACACTAAATTAGACCTTTACACTACATTAGAACCTTTACACTAAATTAGACCTTTACACTAAATTAGACATTTACACTACATTAGAAATTTTACACTACATTAGAACATTTACACTACATTAGACCTTTACACTGCATTAGAACCTTTACACTATATTAGAACCTTTACACTACATTAGAACCTTTACACTACATTAGAACCTTTAAACTAAATTAGACCTTTACACTACATTAGAAATTTTACACTACATTAGAACATTTACACTACATTAGAACCTTTACACTACATTAGAACATTTACACTACATTATACCTTTACACTACATTAGAACCTTTACACTAAATTAGACCTTTACACTACATTAGAACCTTAACACTACATTAAAACCTTTACAATACATTAGAACCTTTACACTACATTAGAACATTTACACTACATTAGAACCTTTACACTACATTAGAACCTTTACACTAAATTAGAACCTTTACACTACATTAGAACCTTTACACTAAATTAGAACCTTTACACTACATTAGAACCTTTACACTAAATTAGACATTTACACTACATTAGAACCTTTACACTAAATTAGAACCTTTACACTACATTAGAACCTTTACACTAAATTAGAACCTTTACACTACATTAGAACTTTTACACTAAATTAGAACCTTTACACTACATTAGAACCTTTACACTAAATTAGACATTTACACTACATTAGAACCTTTACACTACATTAGAACCTTTACACTACATTAGAACCTTTACACTAAATTAGACCTTTACACTAAATTAGACCTTTACACTAAATTAGAACCTTTACACTACATTAGAACCTTTACACTAAATTAGACCTTTACACTAAATTAGACATTTACACTACATTAGAACCTTTACACTACATTAGAACCTTTACACTAAATTAGACCTTTACACTACATCGGATCCTTATACTACATTACACCTTTACACTACATTAGACATTTACACTACATTAGACCCTTACACTACATTAGACCCTTACGCTACATTAGACCCTTACGCTACATTAGACATTTACACTACATTAGACCTTTACACTACATTAGAACCTTTACACTACATTAGAACCTTTACACTACATTAGAACCTTTACACTACATTAGACATTTACACTACATTAGACATTTACACTACATTAGACCCTTACACTACATTAGACCTTTACACTACATTAGACCTTTACACTACATTAGAACCTTTACACTAAATTAGACCTTTACACTACATTAGAACCTTTACACTACATTATAACCTTTACACTAAATTAGACCTTTACACTACATTAGAACCTTTACACTAAATTAGACCTTTACACTACATTATAACCTTTACACTAAATTAGACCTTTACATTACATTAGAACCTTAACACTACATTAAAACATTTACACTAAATTAGACCTTCACACTACATTATACCTTTACACTACATTAGAACCTTTACACTAAATTAGACATTTACACTACATTAGAACCTTTACACTAAATTAGACCTTTACACTACATTATAACCTTTACACTAAATTAGACCTTTACATTACATTAGAACCTTAACACTACATTAAAACCTTTACACTAAATTAGACATTCACACTACATTATACCTTTACACTACATTAGAACCTTTACACTAAATTAGACCTTTACACTACATTAGAACCTTAACACTATATTAAAACCTTTACAATACATTATAACCTTTACACTACATCAGACCTTTACACTACATTAGAACCTTTACACTACATTAGAACCTTTACACTACATTAGAACATTTACACTACATTAGAACCTTTACACTAAATTAGACCTTTACACTACATTAGAACCTTTACACTAAATTAGACCTTTACACTAAATTAGACATTTACACTACATTAGAAATTTTACACTACATTAGAACATTTACACTACATTAGACCTTTACACTGCATTAGAACCTTTACACTATATTAGAACCTTTACACTACATTAGAACCTTTACACTACATTAGAACCTTTAAACTAAATTAGACCTTTACACTACATTAGAAATTTTACACTACATTAGAACATTTACACTACATTAGAACCTTTACACTACATTAGAACATTTACACTACATTATACCTTTACACTACATTAGAACCTTTACACTAAATTAGACCTTTACACTACATTAGAACCTTAACACTACATTAAAACCTTTACAATACATTAGAACCTTTACACTACATTAGAACATTTACACTACATTAGAACCTTTACACTACATTAGAACCTTTACACTAAATTAGAACCTTTACACTACATTAGAACCTTTACACTAAATTAGAACCTTTACACTACATTAGAACCTTTACACTAAATTAGACATTTACACTACATTAGAACCTTTACACTAAATTAGAACCTTTACACTACATTAGAACCTTTACACTAAATTAGAACCTTTACACTACATTAGAACTTTTACACTAAATTAGAACCTTTACACTACATTAGAACCTTTACACTAAATTAGACATTTACACTACATTAGAACCTTTACACTACATTAGAACCTTTACACTACATTAGAACCTTTACACTAAATTAGACCTTTACACTAAATTAGACCTTTACACTAAATTAGAACCTTTACACTACATTAGAACCTTTACACTAAATTAGACCTTTACACTAAATTAGACATTTACACTACATTAGAACCTTTACACTACATTAGAACCTTTACACTAAATTAGACCTTTACACTAAATTAGACCTTTACACTAAATTAGACCTTTACACTAAATTAGACCTTTACACTACATTAGAACCTTTACACTACATTAGAACCTTTACACTACATTAGAACCTTTACACTACATTAGAACCTTTACACTAAATTAGACCTTTACACTAAATTAGACCTTTACACTAAATTAGACATTTACACTACATTAGAACCTTTACACTAAATTAGACCTTTACACTAAATTAGACCTTTACACTAAATTAGACATTTACACTACATTAGAACCTTTACACTACATTAGAACCTTTACACTACATTAGAACCTTTACACTAACTTAGACCTTTACACTAAATTAGACATTTACACTACATAACCTTTACACTAAATTAGACCTTTACATTACATTATTTCACCACTTCTTTTCTTTATCTCTATAAAGATATATATATATGTCAGTTAAAAGTTAAAAAATGTATCTAAAATATATATAAAAAATACATAATTACAAGTGAAAATTTTAATAGAAAGAAAGTGTTTCTATACAAATAAATTGTTCTCGATAAAGAAATGCTCTTTTACAATGTCTCTCATTTAAACAATACCTACAGATGTAACCCACAAAATTAGGTGAAGATTTGCTTGCACTGCAAGACATGAGGAAGAGAGAGTGAAATGGATGCGGGTGATTCTGAAGCTAACTTAATGATATCGGTGGGCATAAAAGATTCAGGTGGATTGACTAAATGTATATATTACCATAACCAAAAATGCACAACTCCAAGAGGAGGACCAATTAGGTCTAACTTTAAATGTAAAACCTGCAACAAACATTTATGTGTTTCAACCACCCGCGATTGTTATATCTAAATATTATATTCATTTTTTGTTTTATTATTTAAACCTTACACATAAGTTAATTTTACAATTACTTATTATTATGCTATTTTTACATTATTATCTATATTTATTTTATTGTTTAAATTTATCGAAAATTAAAATATATATTAAAAGTTAATAAATAATGTCTAATGAGAATTTGAATAACTTTTGTTATTTTTTTGCAATCTATCAAATTTTAAAATTACTATAATCATTATTATAAATCATTAGATAACTTTGATACAAAGCATTTATATAATTAACATGTATATTTATATAAGATAATTAGCAGTATATGAATTTCATACAAAAAAATTCCATGTTACATAATATTGACCTGATAGATAATTTGTTATTTTGAGATGGGTATTGCTTTGATAACCTATATCAATAATAATTGAAATTATAAAACAATATTTTGATTTTGATATTTATAAATAACCTCATCTTTCTTTTAAACAAGAATTTATTTGATTAAATGTTGTTTTCTGTTTAGGATTAATGGAAGTATCTAGAATTTAATTATCGATTCATCAAATGTCGTTATAATGCCATAATGCATTTAGCTTTATTATGCACAAATTTCACAATAATAACACAAGAGTTCTCAATACTTCTTGGAATATGTTATCTAGAAGTATTTATAACTACAAACCCAAACCCAAACTAAATTTTACTATCCACTTCATTGACAGAATGTTGCATACTATTTTCAATATAATTATTATGTATATTATTTTTTAAAGGAAAATTTAGATTTTGAATTCTTTGTTAATGTATTTGAAATCTAAAACGGTGATTTTCATCAAACTTTATTGATATAAGTAGTGTATATCTAATATATGTATAAATATATATATATATTTATATAACAAACGTATAGAATAAAACAATTATAAAGTGACTACCTGTATCTCATTTTTTAAATTTCCGATAGTTTTATTTATTTTAGCTATTACGATAATGATATTCATTACTATTAGTGTCAAAAATATGTACCTCATAGTTCATATGAAATTTATCTTAAAATCCTACTAAAAAGAAAAACTTTACAAATATTGTGTATTTACACTAATAATACGTGGAATATTAATTTAGTTGATTATGATAATTATATATAAATATATAACGTGAATATATATTTATACTTCAATTATTATTTTTAAGAATGATTCTTTGCACTTTATAACTTAAACGTGATCATAGTACACGTATAACACGGGTGTATTGTATAACAATATTCGCATGATTTATAATTTTATAAATATCACTATAAATAGTAAATTAATCATATCAATTATTTTAACATATAAATATAATGTTAAAATTTAATGTGATCTAAATCAAATCTACAATGTCTTCATAAATTGTATTTATATCATCATTTGAACTAATTACTTTTGATGCGATATATTGAATATCATTAGGGAATTCATTATAGTCGTACGTATTGGTGTTTTAAATGTACAATTTAAGGATTGCATATTACAATTTTTAAATTTAATTCGGGAATAATCATAAAATTCAATAAATATATTATAAATAATCTATGTATGTAATAACGTATTAATATTAAATGGTTTATATGTCAATACTATTATATATATGCAATTAAATTATTTAAATAACTACTATATAAAAATTGTGTTTTAAAAATGTTTTCTATCCTACCGAAAATAACCTAGGCTATAATCTTTAGACTATCAATTTTCTTATCGAATATTATCGTTTGTTATTTTCACATGCTACTTGTTAAACTAATAAGACGATAAAATATAGATATTAGTATCGAATCTTATTTCAATTTTTAATTAAATGTTTGCACACAGTTTTAACATCCACACATAACGTATACGTGATAAATTACAATGTAATGCATTTTACACGAAAAATTATACTATATTTTTGCGAAATTACAATATTTCTGGAGATCTATTAGCTGATTAAACCATATTTTCATTGCGAAGTGAGCGAACTTAAGCGCAGATCAACAAAATATAGATCATCGTCGTGACATGGTTTTATGCTGAAAACTATATATTAGATAATATAATTCTATTATCTTATCTATAATGTATTGTTATAAATTTTTGAATATATTTAATTTATGAATCCCGAAAGAAAATAAATATCCTAGATTTCTCAATGGTTTACAGAATGTAGATAGACTTTCGAATTATATATATTTATATATATATATTATATATATAATGCATACTATTATACTCTCATTTACTTATATATAGATATTTAAAATTAGTTTGTATAAATATTTATTAAATATTAATTTATTCAAATCCAATATCTTTTGGAATATATATAACTGCATATATGTTATCTTTTCGCTTTTCTATACGTCGGGGTTAGCGTGATTATTTCTAGATCACACCCCTTGTCAGTTAAGGCGAATTGAAAATACACATTTTTTTTAAACTTTATCGCTGTCCTATATATTTATAAAATGTGTATGTCATTACTAATTAATAGTAAGAAACTTTGAAATCATTTTTATAATGGGTATATTTATTAGTTTCTTCTGAAATTAAAGTAACCCAGTATTAAGTAATTATATATATTTAAAGAGAAATAAAAATCTACAAAAATATGATTTTAAAAATTTCTTGATAATTCTAGGAATTATAATTTTTTTTAATTTTATTATTAAATATTAAATTAATTATTCTAATATGAATTTTTAAACAATACAATAATATAAAATTATTTAACTTTAATTTAAAACTTGTGATTATATATAAAAAAGAATAATTAATAGAGTAACTGATTTATTTAAGTAAAATATAAACTCTTCAAACAAATACAAAATATAATATATATACCTAAAATCAAACAATATATGTTGAATTGTTTTTTACTATTAAATACTGTCATTAATTTGCTGATTCAAAGTTACATATATACTGTTATCTCTTTCGGCAGGATTATACAGCATTTTCGATTTATTTTTATATCGATTTATTAATAATCTGATCATATAACCGTGAATCAATCGATAATATACTTTCTTTATTAATTATATATGGTCCTATCTTATATGTTTTATTTATGTAATCTTTAAGATTTATCTGTATATTCGGTTTATTTATTATTTTATTAAATTCTAAAAATGGTTTTAATTTGGATAAGTTAATTAAACATTTTGTTGTTTTTCCTTCATCACTATTTTTTATTCTTGCACAATCTCCCCGTATATCAATGATTGTGTACTTACCTAACCAGTTTTCATTCAATTTACCACCTTTTCTCTCACTATCTTTAGAGTTTTTTTTAAAATGGTCATTCCAATTAATTTGATTTAGTTTTTTTTAATCATTGACATACTTTTTTGAACTTTTTTGTTATCATTTACAATTTCTTTTATTTTTATTCTACTATAACAAACTGGTCTATATATGTATTCATTCTATTTACATCATCATTTATATCCAAATCGTCTATAATGGTTCCTTCATTTTGAGTAACATTGCTATCATTATTAAATTTAATATTTAAACTCTTTCTTTTATTTATTAATATATTCATACTGTCTTTTTTGTTATATTGTTACTATCATATATTATTACATTCATACAATCATTAATATCTATACAATTATCCTCTATTTTACCTAATTGATTTACTGAATTTGAATTAACATTTCTTTCATGCTCACCAGATCCATTTATTTATTTTATCTTCTAATAATTTAACTGTCACTTTGGCTAAATAATAAAAAAAAAATGGTGAAAATTAGTATTTTTTTGTTTTTGAATTCAAATGGAAAATAATATTTTATTTAGGCATTCATCCCAATCATTCTTATTCTCATTCACACAATTATCTTAATCTCATTACTATCTGACAATTCAATAGAATAAAAAACTAATCATATTTTTCAATTTAAAATACTCGATAGTTTCATATTATAATTTAATATACACATGTAATACGAATATGCATATATTCTATAACCATGTAAATAATGATGTCGCTTAAAGTTATATGAATTTATAAAGTCACGTGACCGTTGGCGATAGTTTATTATACGACGGAGGCACTGTTGGCCATTTTGAGTTACTATAAATAAATTTCGATTCGAATTTATAATTTGTTATATCACATTATTAATAGTGATAATAGTTTTAAGATATACATACAATGCACAAAATGTAATAATAAATAAGGTTTGTTATATTAATGTAATCTGTCATATATTAAATAACTATGTATTCTATTTAAAACTGAATTTAATCTAACTTTTTATTTGAAAATATATTAATTTGCTTTATAATAAATCATTATATATAAATTTTGCAAAGTAATTTTAACATTGATTATATATGTATTACTAATTACTCATTTAATTTAAAATATATAATTTTATAGATATATTATAAAATCTATTACAATTAATAAATGAATGCATATTTAAAATATATACATTATTTATTGAAATATTAATAAATTAAATACAATAAAAATACAATACAATTAAACATAATTAATAAATTATTAGGTTATTCATGATTAAATAATATTATTTTTGTGATTTTTTTTAATTTTTAATTTTTGCGATCTGATACATCTTTATATTTATATAAACAATATTAATTTCATAACCATGGTCATAACAAAACAATTCTAAATATGTCGGCTTAAACACACTTTCTTTAGAGGTATCTCAGTATCACATGCTAAATCAGAATCTCTTGATGCTGTAGGTTTCCTTTTTTGAGTCTATAAATTACATAAGTATTAAATAATAAGTGAATTTAATTAATTTTTTATAATACAAAAATTAATAATGAAATATCAAAATAAACCTTTTAAATGAATATATTTTCCATGCCTATATATTCTTATTCGAAATGTGAATTAAAAATTCATACATTATCCATTTCTTTTTCTTGGCATATGTATATAAACCTATGTATATAAACCATTATATCTTCAAATGAATCATATATATTATTCATGTTTACATAAAATAAATTAGGTGTTCATTATTCAAACATTAATATATTATATAATAATAACCTCCATATATAATAGAATATAGCTGACTAATGATTATTTAATGTCTACAGTTTGAACTCAAATAAGCTATGTTAAAGTTTAGAAAGACACATATTGTAATATAGTATATTTATATAAAATAATGTATATATACGATGTATATATTGTTCATGAGGAAATACTTTTTATAAATTATGTTACTTTAAAACGGATCGTTCAAATCTTATAATAGTAAATCTATCTTTCTAACTACGGTATAATATATTTATATATAATAATAATTAGAAATATCTATATTAACCCTTGTTATTAGGTTATTCCTATTACAGTTCATGTTATTAGCAGTCATGTCTTTAGTGGTGATTACTTGCCATAATTATTGTGACCATGATATATTTCCTCCAAAGCATGTTATTATTCTAATTTGTAACTGAATCTATGTAAAATAACTTGATTGAAAAATTATATTTGAATTTAGTAAATAGAAATATGTTAAATAACATTAAAGCCATAATTTATAAATAATATATATCTATTTATATATAACAATAATTAGAAATATCTATATTAACCCAATTGAGTTCATGTTGTTTAAATTGGTATATTTAGTGTCGATCACTTTCATAATAATTGAAACCATGATATATTTCCTCCAAAGCATGTGATTATTCAAATTTGTAACTGAATCTATGTAAAATGAACTTGATTGAAAAATTGTATTTGAATTTAATAAATAGGAATATGTAAAATTACCTTAAAGCCTTAATTTATAAATAATATATATCTATTTATATATAACAATAATTAGAAATATCTATATATTAACCCAATTGAGTTCATGTTGTTTAAATTGGTATCTTTAGTGTTGATCACTTTCATAATTGAAACCATGATATATTTCCTCCAAAGCATGTGATTATTCTAATTTGTAACTGAATCTATGTAAAAATGAACTTGATTGAAAAATTGTATTTGAATTTAGCAAATAGAAATATGTAATTTAAATTTTCATAAATTAATGGACACACAAAAAATGTACTAATTTAATAAATTAAACATTAAATTTATGATTTTATTACATATATTATATATATTATCAGTAGATAATTAAATATTGTTACATTTGAATTATAACTATTATAAATAATCATTTTTGTCATTATCATCTAAAATGTATTGGAATATGTAAAATTACATTAAAGCCATAATTTATAAATAATATATATATCTATTTATATATAACAATAATTAGAAATATCTATATTAACCCAATTGAGTTCATGATATTTAAATTGGTATATTTAGTGTTGATCACTTTCATAATAATTGAAACCATGATATATTTCCTCCAAAGCATGTGATTATTCTAATTTGTAACTGAATCTATGTAAAATGAACTTGATTGAAAAATTGTATTTGAATTTAATATGTAAAATTACCTTAAAGCCTTAATTTATAAATAATATATATCTATTTATATATAACAATAATTAGAAATATCTATATATTAACCCAATTGAGTTCATGTTGTTTAAATTGGTATCTTTAGTGTTGATCACTTTCATAATAATTGAAACCATGATATATTTCCTCCAAAGCATGTGATTATTCTAATTTGTAACTGAATCTATGTAAAATGAACTTGATTGAAAAATTGTATTTGAATTTAATATGTAAAATTACCTTAAAGCCTTAATTTATAAATAATATATATCTATTTATATATAACAATAATTAGAAATATCTATATATTAACCCAATTGAGTTCATGTTGTTTAAATTGGTATATTTAGTGTTGATCACTTTCATAATTGAAACCATGATATATTTCCTCCAAAGCATGTGATTATTCTAATTTGTAACTGAATCTATGTAAAAATGAACTTGATTGAAAAATTGTATTTGAATTTAGCAAATAGAAATATGTAATTTAAATTTTCATAAATTAATGGACACACAAAAAATGTACTAATTTAATAAATTAAACATTAAATTTATGATTTTATTACATATATTATATATATTATCAGTAGATAATTAAATATTGTTACATTTGAATTATAACTATTATAAATAATCATTTTTGTCATTATCATCTATCATTATCATCTAAAATGTATTGGAATATGTAAAATTACATTAAAGCCATAATTTATAAATAATATATATCTATTTATATATAACAATAATTAGAAATATCTATTTTAACCCAATTGAGTTCATGTTGTTTAAATTGGTATATTTAGTGTCGATCACTTTCATAATAATTGAAACCATGATATATTTCCTCCAAAGCATGTGATTATTCTAATTTGTAACTGAATCTATGTAAAATGAACTTGATTGAAAAATTGTATTTGAATTTAGCAAATAGAAATATGTAATTTAAATTTTCATAAATTAATGGACACACAAAAAATGTACTAATTTAATAAATTAAACATTAAATTTATGATTTTATTACATATATTATATATATTATCAGTAGATAATTAAATATTGTTACATTTGAATTATAACTATTATAAATAATCATTTTTGTCATTATCATCTAAAATGTATTGGAATATGTAAAATTACATTAAAGCCATAATTTATAAATAATATATATATCTATTTATATATAACAATAATTAGAAATATCTATATTAACCCAATTGAGTTCATGATATTTAAATTGGTATATTTAGTGTTGATCACTTTCATAATAATTGAAACCATGATATATTTCCTCCAAAGCATGTGATTATTCTAATTTGTAACTGAATCTATGTAAAATGAACTTGATTGAAAAATTGTATTTGAATTTAATATGTAAAATTACCTTAAAGCCTTAATTTATAAATAATATATATCTATTTATATATAACAATAATTAGAAATATCTATATATTAACCCAATTGAGTTCATGTTGTTTAAATTGGTATCTTTAGTGTTGATCACTTTCATAATTGAAACCATGATATATTTCCTCCAAAGCATGTGATTATTCTAATTTGTAACTGAATCTATGTAAAAATGAACTTGATTGAAAAATTGTATTTGAATTTAGCAAATAGAAATATGTAATTTAAATTTTCATAAATTAATGGACACACAAAAAATGTACTAATTTAATAAATTAAACATTAAATTTATGATTTTATTACATATATTATATATATTATCAGTAGATAATTAAATATTGTTACATTTGAATTATAACTATTATAAATAATCATTTTTGTCATTATCATCTATCATTATCATCTAAAATGTATTGGAATATGTAAAATTACATTAAAGCCATAATTTATAAATAATATATATATCTATTTATATATAACAATAATTAGAAATATCTATATTAACCCAATTGAGTTCATGATATTTAAATTGGTATATTTAGTGTTGATCACTTTCATAATAATTGAAACCATGATATATTTCCTCCAAAGCATGTGATTATTCTAATTTGTAACTGAATCTATGTAAAATGAACTTGATTGAAAAATTGTATTTGAATTTAATAAATAGGAATATGTAAAATTACCTTAAAGCCTTAATTTATAAATAATATATATCTATTTATATATAACAATAATTAGAAATATCTATTTTAACCCAATTGAGTTCATGTTGTTTAAATTGGTATATTTAGTGTCGATCACTTTCATAATAATTGAAACCATGATATATTTCCTCCAAAGCATGTGATTATTCTAATTTGTAACTGAATCTATGTAAAATGAACTTGATTGAAAAATTGTATTTGAATTTAGCAAATAGAAATATGTAATTTAAATTTTCATAAATTAATGGACACACAAAAAATGTACTAATTTAATAAATTAAACATTAAATTTATGATTTTATTACATATATTATATATATTATCAGTAGATAATTAAATATTGTTACATTTGAATTATAACTATTATAAATAATCATTTTTGTCATTATCATCTAAAATGTATTGGAATATGTAAAATTACATTAAAGCCATAATTTATAAATAATATATATATCTATTTATATATAACAATAATTAGAAATATCTATATTAACCCAATTGAGTTCATGATATTTAAATTGGTATATTTAGTGTTGATCACTTTCATAATAATTGAAACCATGATATATTTCCTCCAAAGCATGTGATTATTCTAATTTGTAACTGAATCTATGTAAAATGAACTGGATTGAAAAATTGTATTTGAATTTAATATGTAAAATTACCTTAAAGCCTTAATTTATAAATAATATATATCTATTTATATATAACAATAATTAGAAATATCTATATATTAACCCAATTGAGTTCATGTTGTTTAAATTGGTATCTTTAGTGTTGATCACTTTCATAATTGAAACCATGATATATTTCCTCCAAAGCATGTGATTATTCTAATTTGTAACTGAATCAATGTAAAATAACTTGATTGAAAAATTATATTTGAATTTAGTAAATAGAAATATGTAATTTAAATTTTCATAAATTAATGGACACACAAAAAATGTACTAATTTAATAAATTAAACATAACATTTATGATTTTATTACATATATTATCAGTAGATACTTATATATGCATACATTTTAATTATAACTATTATAAATTATTATTTTTGTATCATCTATGTCTTGGAATATGTACAATTATATTAAAGACATAATTTATAAATAATAATATATAGCCAGTTTTTTTTTTACAATAATAATTATTATTGAATCAATTTTTTTTAATAAAATAGTTTAAAACATTTGAAATAAGCTATTTAACATTTGACTATATTTATTATTTAAACCATGAGTATAGGTAAAACGTAATACTAATAATGAAATTATCTTACAATTTATATATCTCCATATAATATATGTATTGTATAATATGAAATAATATCATATTGTATATAATCTAATATTAGTCAATTAACGCATTTCTAATTTAACTTATAAATAATATTCACATATTAAAAAAATAAATAAATAAATGAAAAGAATAAATGATTTCATATCGATAAAAATACTACAAATATTTAATTAACAAAACAATTTTATTTAATAATATTCATAAATATAGTTATATGTTAAAATCAAGAATAAACATTAAGAAATTCTAGTTAGCAATGCTTCAATATATGTTTTTGTATGGCGAATTTTAAAGGTAATTTTAATAAGTATATAGTTTTTTTTAATAATTAAAATATATATAAACATATATGATATATAAGTTAGTTACTTTTTTAGTAAAACTATGGTTTAAAATATACAAATAGTACTGCTATATTATTTAAAATAAAAGTATACCTCAATTGATTGCATTCTTCATTTTAATTTTCGATATCTTCATCGATAACATTTTGTAGTTTCTGTTTTGCAACCTCCTAATAATTATAATAATTATTAATTTTGCGTTTAGATCTATTTTCTTGGTAAATATTATCGTCATATTATAAGTAGTATTGTATATTATTCACGTTTTTATATATTTAAAATAGTCATTTTCTTATCGAGCACATTTTCCTTGGTTATTATCGCATGAGCGTTGCTAAAAAATATAATGATATTAAACATAGATTTTGAGTATCGAATATTATTTCAATCTTTCGTTAAAAATGTGTACACATTTTATTCATACCTTAAGCTTTAAAGGGACTTAATAAAAATAAATAACCTTTTATTATTTGGCTGCACCGGCCTTTGGAAAAGCCGACATTACCTCCTTTTCCTTTAAAGGATACTTTAGATATTTCCTCTATCCTTCCTCCTAATAATGAGCTTGCGGTTTCCTTTCATGTACCTTTTTTATATATTTTTAATTCTTCAATATATATTGCAAAATTTAATTAGAGAATATATACAAAATAGTTAACTATACAAACATATAGGGAAATATCTGATTCTTCGATTATTGCAAAAGCCATATCATATACATAATTTTATTCTTTTCTCTGGAACGCATTCTGATGCAGCTCTGCGTTCCAGTGTAACTAGTATAGATGCATATTCCTTACGATTTTCAAGTATTTTATTATCTGTTAATGTAATATAAATAGCATAATTATGATTCTTTACATTTATTAAATATAATAATCAGAACATTGTGAAAAACATAATTAGATAATAGATATGTTGTACTATTCATTGTATTATTTAAATTAAATATTCCATCTCTCAACTGTGCTAAGGTTTGATTTAGAGTTGATATGGAAATATTAAAAAAGTTTTATAAATTATTGATGTATAAACATATTGTTAATATTTTTTAATTTTATTATTTTTAATATTTTATATATACATTATGAATGTATACAATGTATACAAACCAAAACTAATAATTCGATCATGATCCCGTATCCAAACTAATACTATTTTATTTTAGTACCAAAGATTTATACTTTTATATAATTTTAATATATTTAATATATTTTTTAATAATTTTTATATATTTATAATATTATTTATAATTTTAATATATTTGAATGTAACAATGATCTAATATAGATATTATTATAATACTAGTATTTACACTGTTAAATATATAAATCATATATAAAATTGTAAATTATAGTATATTCAAAATTAATTATCCAATCAAATTAAACTAACATTCCGTGTTCTGATTAATTCCAAGTGGTGCTGAGAATTCCGTCGCTCCTGCTCTATTATAGGGTAGCAACGGTTTAGGTATTTCATAGTCTATATTATAAAAATATTATATTTTATCATAGGATATAACAGAATATACTAGAATAATATATTTATAAATATAAACGTTATATTAATACATATTATATTACTTAGCCACTAATGAATAGATAATATTTAAAAATAAAATTATAATCATATAATTGTTTAGCATAGCACTGTATGGCTATGGTTAGAGAATCTGCGCTGATTTGTTTACAAATATTATTAATAATTTATACCATTTTAATAGAAAATATGGGGAAATTTAATATTTATTTACAATAAATAAATTGTTCATACCATCTTTATGGAATAGATTTATAATTATCTGCTGATATTGCTATTAACATAAATAATGTTATCTTATTAACATCAATAATTTTTCAATCACATTAATGTTGAAAATAAATAAATATGGTTAATATTTGTTAATGTTAAATTTTGCATAACATTTATCTAATGACTTCTAACATAACTTTATCTAAGAGCGATTCACAGCATCTATATAGAGATTGGCATTGTCTAGTACCGTATTGTATGCCGTATTGTATATTTTTAAATCTATTTTATATATATATATATATTAAAATATATATTATGTACTATAAATCATATTTCACCCCACTGCAGTGATCACGATTAAATACCGTTATTTATTAAATTATATTAAATACCGTTATTATATATAATTTTAAAATACAATAAATTAATTAATATCTCTATAAATCTAATGAATGTATTGCATTTGTGAATTAATTATTAAAATAATGTGATATCATAATTATATAATTACCTTGATTCAACTCTGCCAAATAACTCATTCCGTTATTATTGAATCTATTGGGTTTATTAGCAGATCGCTTCATACTGAAAGTGAATATTATATATATAAACATATTAATATAAATCATAACAAAAAATGCAATAAGATTTAGAATATAATAAGATTAAGAAAATGTATACAAACTTTATTTCAAACTAACTTTAAAATGGCGGCTAATAATTTACACGTGACAATATGAGTTGAATTAAATAGAAAATAATTGAATTTAATTTTTTAAATGAAATGTGAACTGAAATATTATATAAGCTGATATTATTTTAAGTTATTATATAAAATGTTATATACAGTTATTTGTACTTGATATAGTTAAAATAAACTATAATTTAATTTTAATATATATATATATATATATACATATTAAAAATAATAATGGTTATTAGGGTTTTAAACAATATCAATAATATAACCCTCGAAATTTGAATTTTAAAAAATATTTTAACAAAATTAATATTGTTCGCATCATACTTAAATAATTATTACATATTCGTTTTTTATTATTAATTCCTGAAGATTTATAAAGTATATAAATATGGATGATTCACACAATAACCGTCGTATTTATTAACGCAACTGGATGCGAAAGATGTGTAATTTACAACATAATTATCAACTCTCTGAAGAATGATGACAGTCAAAGTTATGATCATATGCATATATATATATATATATATATATATAAATTAATAATATATACATTAATAATTGATATATAAGGATTCATTACATTATTTATTTTAAACTGTTAATAACTCTTTAAATGTATTTAAATTTATTTAATGCAAGAAACATATATATGCATATAAGCATGCTTTTATATAATATTATATATATATATATATATATATATATATATATATATATATATGTATATACAGGATGAACATTCTAAGCACCACGAATTTTTATTAGATTCTGATAAAGAAAATGATATTGTTAGCATATTAATTTAAGAAAATTGTTATATAATTCTCTTAAAAATATTATACATTATATATATATATAGGGCATCATCAGGATTTTCCCAGTATTACTCACAGAAGATACTTATGAGCAATCTCATTCTGATAAAGAAAATGATAATGCAAGTATATTAATATTAATATATTATTAATATTTATATAACAAAATTGTTATTTAAAAATTGTATAATCTTTTTTAATATGTTATACATTATATATATAGGGCACCATCAGGATATTCCCAGAATTACTCACAGAAGATACTTATGAGCAATCTCAAAATAATAATGTTAGTATCTAATATTTTAATAAATATGGTATCTACTAAATGTTTTAATCTCGTATATAGAAGGCTTTCCGCGTTATTTAAATTATTTTCTTATATAATATTAATATACCTAAATAGGAGGTATTATTGGAATACCGCAGTGAAGATGAAGTGGCTTATGATTCGTATAATCATATAAAAAAAACACAAATCGATGATATTATATTACCAAGATTGTTATCGTGTATTACTATTTGGGCTTTACAAAATAGAATAACATTTAAGCTATAGATGAGTTATTAAATATATTAAATAATCATGGTATAAAATGTCATAGAACAGGCAGAACTCTTCTAAAAACAAATAAACTTCCTTGCAACATCATTGAAAAATCGCAAGTATTATATTATAAATTTTCCTGGATTAATTCTATTAATTCTATTAATGAATATATTAAAAGTCAAACCCTTGATATTTCTAGACTAATTAATTGTTCTCTTAATATAGACGGACTCCCTCTTTTTAAGAGTTCTAATAAATCAGTATGGACAGTATTAATGTCAATACAAAATTATGTTTTCCTTTAGCAATGACATATGGCAAAAAGCCTGCGAATCTAGATTTTCCAAATGATATAGTTGATGAATTAGATAGTTTATTATAGTTGGAAGTAAATTATACAAATTTAGATTGAAATGTATAACATATGATACTCCAGCTAAATCTTTTGTAAGTTGTTCAAAACAATTTAATTCTACCCACGGTTTCAAGAAGTAAAACATATTATTAGGAAAACATATAAAAGGTTCTAATCGTTATTTAGAAACTAGTTTTTACAAAAAGAACCAATATAATTGTGCCATATCAATATTATGTAACCCTGTACTAATATCTAATTAATTTTATATGGTGTTTGCACAAATGCTACTTGTATATTTCTTTGAAAGGGGTTTTTTTCTTTTTGGAGAAAGATTATTATATATCTGCTTCATTTAGTAGATGATGTGATAGAACATGGTATACTAGACAAAAACTCTGCTTTCAAATATGAAAATTATTTGCAGAACATAAAAAGAATGGTTAGGGGTGGTAAATGTCCTTTAACTCAAATAATTAATAGATTATCAGAATATAATACACATATAAGTAGAAATTCATTTAAAAAAGAAATTATAAATGTAAAATTTCCAAATAATTTTTATTCTATATCTGAACTACTTTTTGTCAAGTTATAGGTATGGTAAATAATAAGTATGTCTGTCAAGTATACATAGGAGAATTGTTAGAGAAACTAGGTCATTTTCAGTTATCTATAATAGGGTGTTTACAAGCGGATATTAATAAAGAAAAAGTATTTGATATTGAAATTTAAGGGTATAGGCATTCCGAATTATAAAAATAAACTTATTTTTTTTAAATTACACCTTATAAATATCTAATATAATGTTTATTTTTATAATATATCATTTATTAATTAATTAATTTGTTAATTGCAATTTAACTATTATTCGATTTTAACTTTTATTATGACATACATTTTTGTTAAATAAATGTTCTTACAAACATTATGTATTATGTAACATATTATGTGTGGAATTAAATATATTTTAAATAAAGCAAAATTAAAATGATTTTTATTTATTTTATATATAAATGTTGTTTTATAGATTTAAACAGGGTAAACCAATTTAAAAAAATATTTTATTTTTGCTAGATAATGAATATTAATATAGTAAATATAAATATAGTTTTATTATATATTTTTGTAAAGCTTTATAATCATATATATCTATTTAAATATAAATATATAAGAACATTTCATAATTATATCATAGGTTATAGAAATTATATTCAGGATTTGTATTTTCTTAACATTAAGAAATTAACTATAATTTACTATTGCAATAGTAAACATTTTTATGGAACATTATGTTACATATTCGAACATACTAGCACATATTAGAACATATAAAATATAACAAATAACACTGGCACGTTTTAACACATTTTAGAACATTTATACATATATAAACTATCACACTTTGGCACATTTATTCCAAAGTGTGTACAAATGTTCCATTTGAAATAGTTTGCACTTTGTAGCACAAATGTTCCATAATATGCTGATATGTTCCAATACAATTTACCATTGACACGTTTCGGAACAAATGTTCTAAAATGTGTTAAAATGCGGTGTTATTTGTTATATTTTATATGTTATAATATGTGCTAATATATGTTATTATGTGCTAGTATGTTCTAAAATGTACCAATACGTGACATAATGTTTCATAAAAATATTTACTGGGGTATCCAAATATTGATATACGATTCGATATATGTATGCATGGAATTATATTATTTTCAAATTTTATTATATTTTTAAGTCGGTTTTATTATATTTTTAAGTTGCAATTTGTTTTTATTCATCATTTATTATAATTATTATTATACACAATATTTAATTTATTTTATATATTTATATTCTAAAATCCATTATTCGTCAGTAATATATTATTATGAGAATTATATAAGAATATAAACAAGTATAATTAATACATCATGTTAATAAATGAATAACTTAATATATATCGCATATAAAATAATATATTATTTATCTAATTAATTTAAAGTCACTGGTAATTACCATATCTAAGTTTTTTGAAATTATATATCCATTGCAGTTGTTAGTTGATATATAAGTACGGATTTCTAATTTATAAAGTGTTATTATTTATGTTTTAGCTATATTTAAAATATCCTATTCTATAAAATCATAGTATCACTTTTCATGTCAGATTCGTTACATGGTAATTTATAATGTATGAGTGTTAAAAGTGTGTATCAATTTTAACTAAAGATTATAAGATTCTTAATTCAAATATATCTTTCGATTTTCTTAGCAATGATCATGCGAAAATAACCAATAACAATTTATAAATATTAGAGAATAAAATTATTATTTTAAAATATACACGCGTGATTAATTAAATAAATCTGTATAACTAATCACTATGACGAAAACGTTTACCAAGAAAAATAGATCTAAACGAAAGATTAATATGGAAAAATTGCATGAGGCTAAAAAACAGAAACTACAAAATGATAGCGATGAAGATATCGAAGATTCAAACGAAGAATGGAAACCAATTGAGGTATAATTTTATATTAAATAATATAGCAGTAATATATTTTATATTTTAAACTATATAATGTTAAAAATATCAAAAATTTACTAACCTTATGTCAATATTATATATTTTTATAATATATATGAATTATTAAAATAAAAACGGGATCATTAATAATATTGCTATTTGTAACCACTGTTAACATATTCGCAAAATTACCTTTGACCATAAAAAGACATAATGAAAGCATCATTAACTCTTCTTAAGCATCACTGCCTTCCATAATTTTATTTTTGAAATTAATAGAAAATGCCAAGTGATCTGCAAGGATTTGATTCAGATGAAGATGAGAGTAAAATAACACGAAACTTGATTTTACAACACAATAAGAAAAAAAAGAAATCTGGGGGATTCCAATCTATGGGTTTATTGTATTATATGTATTTTGTATAGAATATAATATATTCTTATAACGTTTGTTTGTTTGTTTTATATATTTCAGGGTTATTTTTAATCTAATAAATTATTATAATACTAAAAGTTAAAATTGTTGCATAAATAATATTTGCTATAAAAAGATAAAAATAATTTTCTTATTTATCAATTTCTGTATTTAATAATTATTTCTTATGTACTTAGGACTTTCTTTTCCTGTGTTCAATGCAATTACAAAGAAAGGGTATAAAGTACCTACTCCTATTCAACGGAAAGTCAGTATTTGATGAATTATAAAATTCTTAGGTGTACAATCCTTCAATAAATATAATATCGTTTAAACATCTATAAATCTACATATTAGCACTCCATAACCTGGTGTGAATACCCTCACCCCTAATGCAACATCCGACACCATCTAAATGAATGCCCTCAATCGCATGATTTAGACGATACCAATGATAATGGACGGTCGCGACGTAGTGGCTATGGCGCGAACAGGAAGTGGAAAAACTGCTGCTTTCTTGATACCGATGTTTGAACGTCTGAAGACGCATGCACCAACTGGAATCCGAGCCTTGATCATGTCTCCAACCAGAGAACTGGCTTTGCAAACACTTAAGTTCACCAAGGAGGTTAGACCCTATTTTACACTAAATTGGACCTTTACACTAAATTAGACCTTTACACAAAATTAGACCTTTACACTACATTAGACCTTTACACTACATTAGACCTTTACATTATTATTAGACCCTTACATTATTATTAGATCCTTACTTTATTATATTTATCTCTATGAAGAGTCAGTTAACATTTGTGATATTTACATGTAAATTATATTTCGTTACTTTGGCTTTAAATATTAAAACCATTTAATGAATATAAACAAAATTATCATTTGTGCAATGTTGAAAAAAATTTAAATCGCAAATATATTAATTAGTAAATCTAAACACAATAATTTAAACAAATATTATTATACAAATATTTTACAAATTTATATAATGTTATATATTATTTTTTCATAAACATGATTTAAATGCATATTTTATGCACTTTATAATACACTTTATAATACATATAGTTTTAAAGATCATTAATTATAATATTTTATTAAAACAATTTTAATAAAATTCAAAAGTTATGCCAGCCATTAATAATTAAATGTCAACTGCACATTTCAAATGAAATCAATTATTGATCATTTTCATTCCATTCAGTTGGGAAAGTTCACAAAGTTAAAATTTGCAATAATTCTTGGAGGAGATAGGTGAGATTCATTTTGATATATATTCCATATGATAATATTCACATTTTCTATATAATTAACTTAATATTCACATTTTCTATATAATTAACTTAATATTCCTGTTTTCTATATTATTAACTTAATATTCCTGTTTTCTATATTATTTCATAGATCACTTACTCTAGATGCTTACCTGATTTACCTATTCATTAGTAATAATTGCTAAATTTAAACTTAATTTGCATTCTAACAGGATGGAAGATCAATTTGCAAGTATTCATGAGAATCCTGATGTGTTAGTAGATATTGCAATCTCTAAACATTTATAGCTCATCATAGGTAAGGCAGAGATGATACTATTGAACACAGCATCAAATCTTGATAGATAAATCTCTCTTATTTACCCATGCCCCATAACATAAAAACTTCATAAGCCATACCCATCTTCATAAGCCATACCCATCTTCATAAGCTACACCCATCTTCATAAGCTACACCCATCTTCATAAGCCAAACCCAGCTGTATAAGCCACACCCATCTTCATAAACCACACCCATCTTCATAAGCCAAACCCATATCCATACACCACACCCATCTTCATAAGCCACACCCATCTTCATAATCCAAACCAATTTTCATAAGTTTACCTATCTCCATAAGCCACACCAACACCCACACCAACACCCACCTCCATAAACCATGCATTCATATTCTAGGCCACACCCCACTTATTATTATAAACCCCACTTCCTACTATAAACCCCACTTCTTACTGTATAACCCACTTCCTACTATAAACCTCACAGTAAACTCCATATTTTTACTGTAAACTCCACTTCTTACTATATATCCCACTTTTTCATTGTAAACCCCACTTCCTACTGTAAACTCCACTTCCTACTGTAATCCCCACTTCCTACTGTAAACCCCACCTCATACTGTAAACCTCACCTCCTACTGTAAACCCCACTTCCTACTGTAAACCCCACCTCCTACTGTAAACCAAACTTCCTACTGTAAACCCCACTTCCTACTGTAAACCAAACTTCCTACTGTAAACCCCACTTCCTACTGTAAACCCCACTTCCTACTGTAAACCCCACATCCTACTGTAAACCAAACTTCCTACTGTAAACCCCACCTCCTACTGTAAACCCCACCTCCTACTGTAAACCACACCTCCTACTGTAAACTAAACTTCCTACTGTAAACCCCACTTCCTACTGTAAACCCCACTTCCTACTGTAAACCCCACCTCCTACTGTAAACTAAACTTCCTACTGTAAACCCCACTTCCTACTGTAAACCCCACCTCATACTGTAAACCCCACTTCCTACTGTAAACCCCACCTCCTACTGTAAACCCCACTTCCTACTGTAAACCAAACTTCCTACTGTAAACCCCACTTCCTACTGTAAACCCCACCTCCTACTGTAAACCCCCACTTCCTACTGTAAACTCCACTCTCCCATAGTCTGATTGCTACCCCAGGCCGGTTCATGCATGTAGTTGTTGAGATGAATATGAAGTTGTCTAATGTCGAGTACATTGTATTCGACGAAGCTGACAGACTTTTCGAAATGGGATTCCAAGAACACCTGATGGAGACGATGAAGAGACTTCCTGAGAGTAGACAAACCCTTCTGTTCTCCGCTACCCTTCCCAAGTTAGACGAGAGAACTGCTATTTTACTTTTTGTCGGGAGTTCAACATTTAATAATAAATAGGAACTTAATTCACTGATCATAGGAAATTCCTCATCGCATCAAAAGAAGTGGCTTTTGATGCCGGAGTTGAACTGATTGAAACATTTGAGATCATAATTCTTTTATATAAACAATTAACAATAAGTTTATTAAATATCTCTATAACACCAAATTAGAGATTTTTACTAAAATGGTGTTCACAATATAGAAAACTATAAATAGTTCCTAGAGTTAGTTATAACTGTTTAGATCCGATTTATATCCATAACTTAAACAAAGATTACAAAATTCAGTTATAAGCAATATTTATAGAATAAATTACAAAATAGTGTAGAAATTACTATAAACTGACATGGTGTTTGAAATTAATTATAATCTATATTATAATCTATATTATAACCTATATTATAACCTATATTACAATCTATATTATAATCTATATTATAATCTATGTTATAATTATAATGAAATAATTAATTATTAGCGATCTTAATTATTTTTTCAAAATCTGATAATCTACCAAATTTATTATAAATTTAAATTATTATAAATATCAACTAAAAGGTAAACAACCTTTTTTCCAATGATGCAATCCATTTCCTACTGAAATGTTATAAAAGTTCAATTGAACTTGACATTTATTGTGTTCAACTCGATAACTTTTCAATAACTTCATTTTATTTACAATTCCGGAAATTCAACATTTGTAGATTTTCCATCGTTGAAAAACGTTTAGTTTTGTAATAATTTTAGCTGAAGATTACTGTTGCCTTTATATGTGAACACCACATAATGTACACATAATGTATACATAATGTATACATAATGTATACATAATGTATACATAATGTATACATAATGTATACAAGATGTACACATAATGTACACATAATGTACACATAATGTACACATAATGTACACATAATGTACACATAATGTACACATAATGTACACATAATGTACACATAATGTACACATAATGTACACATAATGTACACATAATGTACACATAATGTACACATAATGTACACATAATGTACACATAATGTACACATAATGTACACATAATGTACACATAATGTACACATAATGTACACATAATGTACACATAATGTACACATAATGTACACATAATGTACACATAATGTACAATTAATGTACACATAATGTATACATAATGTATACATAATGTACACATAATGTACATATAATGTACATATAATGTACATATAATGTACAATTAATGTACAATTAATGTACACATAATGTATACATTAAGTGTACATAATGTATACATATTATTAGGTAGTAATATATATAACTTGATTAGAAATATATAATTAATATAGGTTTAACTTTGCATTACTTTTACAGATTATTAGTAGACTTTGCAAGAGCAGGTCTTAATGATCCCACTCTAATTCGTTTAGATGTCGACACTAAACTCAGTGAGAATTTGCAGGTAAAATCTCTCTTCCTAGTAGTTTTTTTAACTTTTTTTGAATCCTTTTAATTTGCAATAATAATTACATAAATATCATTTATCAATCATAATAATAATCAAAATATTTATAAGCAGTAAAATATATAATATTCTGTTAATATAATTCTGTAAGGTTCATTTAATAATAAATATTAATTATATTTATGATTATTATAAAAAAATATGTGTTATTTCTCTGTTGTCATTAATAATGCTTATTATTAAATATACTTATTACAAATAAACAATTATGATGTAATAAATGATAACTACCTCTTCCATAACTTCTCGTTATAAAATATTTCACTAAAAAGTTCATTGAGAGGTCAAACTTTACGTTATATTCAAATATTTACAAAAATCACTCATTTTTAATTTACTCTAAGATTCTAATATTTAAAATGTGTTTAACTATGTTATAAATAATGACATATATAAACAAACTGAGTTTCCACTTAACCTCTCTAAACCAACCATTGGTCAGTTGACTTTCCTTCAAGTTCGAAATGAAGATAAACTTTCACTTTTGCTGAAATTGCTGGATACCAGCATAACTCGAAATCAACAAACTGTTCTTTTCGTGGCAACTAAACATCATGTGGAATATCTGAGAATGGTTAGAGTGTAGTGGGATTGTGGTTTAGTTTATAAGGTTTAAGGTTTAAAGGATAGTGGATAAGCGTGATTTTAACTAACTTTTAAATGCAATTTATTAATGACATTTTTTATACAAAATTTTTTACAAAAAAAAATACAACATTAAAACAACATATTATTGCATATTTTTAAAAGTTGTCTATTTAATTTAATTAGCAGTGCTATAGTAATTTTAAATATACCATAAACTAATATTATTTTAAATAATTTAAATGAATTTGATTTAACATCTATAAATTGAATAGCAATCTAAAAAAAAGTTCAAACGTTATTCTTTAGTTGGTAAAATATGAATTTTCAGGAAATTCTTGATAATTCTCTAAATTTTAATAAAATAGTTTTAGTTTTAACAAATGAAGTAAATTTATATTTTATATTTAATTTATTTAAAAATGTATATTTAAATAATTTACAAAATATTTGTAGATTCTAATCCAATGTTTTATGAAAAATATAAACAAATTTAACATACAGAATTTAAATTCCAATAAATGTAATTAAATTATAATAAAGTGTTTGTTTATAAAACTAAAAATGATGATACATATCAATAAATATTAGCAATAGTTTATAACATGTACAATGTAGTGTACAATATTCTATTAGTTGTTTAATATGTTGTTGTTGTAAAATGGTATTTGTATGAAAAAAATCAATTTAAAATTAAAATGTAATATAAAAAATAACAAATTGACTGGTAAATTATAAAAAAGTTTGGTCTTATTTTAAAAATTGTTAACATTTTAAATTTGTTTTTACTCGATTGAGAATATTCTAAACAATAAAAATAATACAATTAGTGCTTTATAATTTATATTTGATAAATCTCTTTATCTGTCCTGAATTCGTAGATTATGGTCACCTTTATGGTGTTGTTGAGGTACGGTTTAATATAGTATTGTTATTGTTTATCATACCACACATACATTATATATAATACCTATACCCTACCTGCATAACAACACAATACCCTAAATAGATACTATATGATAACATATCACTATAATTCGCATACTACACAGATACTAGAAATGAATAAGATCACATGTTCCTATTCCTATAGCAGTCTTGATCAGACTGCAAGGAAGATAAATGTCGCCAAATTCAGACAGGTTTTTAGAATTAAGTTTACTTTCAATGTTAACAAATCTGGACTTGGTTTGATTTAATAATGTTTATTTTTTAGTTTAGCACCAATCAATGATTATCATATTAATCATGTTAATCCATGTTAAAACACTAATACACTCTACACCCTACACTTTACACCCTACACTCTACACCCTACACTATACACTCACTATACACCCTACACTCTACACCCTACACCATACTCTACACTATACACCCAACACCATACTCTACACTATACACTCACTATACTATATCCCCTATACCTCCTACACTCACTATGCTATACCCCCTATACCTCCTACACTCACTATACCCCCTATAACTCCTACACTCACTATACTATACCCCCTATACCTCATACACTCACTATACCCCCTATAACTCCTACACTCACTATACCCCCTATAACTCCTACACTCACTATACTATACCCCCTATACCTCCTACACTCACTATACCCCCTATAACTCCTACACTCACTATACTATACCCCCTATACCTCCTACACTCATTATACTATACCCCCTATACCTCCTACACTCACTATACCCCCTATAACTCCTACACTCACTATACTATACCCCCTATACCTCCTACACTCACTATACTATACCTCCTACACTCACTATACTATACCCCCTATAACTCCTACACTCACTATACTATATCCCCTATACCTCCTACACTCACTATACCCCCTATAACTCCTACACTCACTATATTATACCCCCTATAACTCCTACACTCACTATACTATACCCCCTATACCTCCTACACTCACTATACCCCCTATAACTCCTACACTCACTATACTATACCCTCTATACCTCCTACACTCACTATACTATACCCCCTATAACTCCTACACTCACTATACTATACCCCCTATACCTCATACACTCACTATACTATACCCCCTATACCTCATACACTCACTATACCCCCTATACCTCATACACTCACTATACCCTCTATACCTCCTACACTCACTATACCCTCTATACCTCCTACACTCACTATACCCCCTATAACTCCTACACTCACTATACTATACCCCCTATACCTCATACACTCACTATACCCCCTATACCTCATACACTCACTATACCCCCTATACCTCATACACTCACTATACTATACCCCCTATACCTCATACACTCACTATACCCCCTATACCTCATACACTCACTATACCCCCTATACCTCATACACTCACTATACCCCCTATACATCATACACTCACTATACCCCCTATACCTCATACACTCACTATACCCCCTATACCTCATACACTCACTATACCCCCTATACCTCATACACTCACTATACTATACCCCCTATACCTCCTACACTCACTATACCCCCTATACCTCCTACACTCACTATACCCCCTATACCTCCTACACTCACTATACCCCCTATACCTCCTACACTCACTATACCCCCTATACATCATACACTCACTATACCCCCTATACCTCATACACTCACTATACCCCCTATACCTCATACACTCACTATACTATACCCCCTATACCTCATACACTCACTATACCCCCTATACATCATACACTCACTATACCCCCTATACCTCATACACTCACTATACCCCCTATACATCATACACTCACTATACCCTCTATACCTCCTACACTCACTATACAATACTTTACAGAACTCTACTAGTGTCTTAATTGTAACTGACTTGGCCGCTCGAGGAATTGACATCCCCTTACTCGACAATGTCATCAATTTCAACTTCCCTGCGAAACCAAAGTTGTTTCAGCATAGAGTCGGTCAGTGAACATTCCTTCCGTGATCAACATATTACCTTTTGTTTCTATATCTCCTATCCCAGCTCCCATCTCCCTCTTCCACGCCATTCTCATTTTATCAAGATCTTTACCCCGATACTTTATATCTTCCCCTCGTGCCGTTATTTTATTATATTCTATAACAATTCCCACATTCCTGCCAGTATTATAATCTCCAACTCCTCTACAAATCCTTTTGTTCTCTTGCAATCCCCAAATCTTCTTCCTACTAAATCTTCCTTTAAAATATAACCTAATAACTTTCCCAATCAACCCCAGACTTCTACTCCATGTTCAAATACACTTCTCACCCAACTGTACTCCTCACCTTCACACTCCAATTCTGTCACTCTCCCTCCACTCCTTCATCTCCTTTTTCCACTTCAATATATCTTCTACCCTCTCGACTCCTCACTCTACTCTCCAGGTTAATTCTGTCCTCCCAACTTCACTCCTCTTAATCATCATCCACTCTAACCCAGTTTCTCCAACCAAATCCTCAGTCACCACGCAACTTATTCTAACTACTCTCCTTCTATTCCATCGACTACTTTTTAGTCCTCCTATCCAGGCAAGAACTACTCTTCATCTCCCTATCTCTCTACTTCTTCTTCTCTCTCTTTCATTATCTCTTACCACCACTCCACTCTCTCACCTATTCAGGACGTGTTGCGAGAGCCGGCAGGAAGGGCTCTGCAATTTCGCTAGTTGCGCCGGAAGAGATTCCTTATGTAATTGACCTTCACCTTTTCCTCGGACGACCTCCGAAATTCTCAATGCTTAATAAAGTCTACGCTCAAGGTCGTGCAAGTGTTGTTGTGTCCTTTAGAAATAGATAATAATAAGAGATTGAGAACTGTTACTAAATACTTTTGAATACCTTCCACCCTTCTCCCTCCATCTCCATCTTTCTTTCCTCTCCCTCTTCACCTCTCCCTCCATCTCTCACTCTAGATCTTCCTCCATCTCTCACTCTACATCTTCCTCCATCTCTCCCTCCATCTCTCCCACCACCTCTCCCTCCCACCACCTCTCCATCCCTCCATCTCTCCCTCCATCTCTCCCTCCATCTCTCCCTCCATCCCTCCCACCACCTCTCCATCCCTCCATCTCTCCCACCACCTCTCCCTCCATCTCTCCCTCCATCTCTCCCTCCCTCCATCTCTCCCACCACCTCTCCCTCCATCTCTCCCTCCATCTCTCCCTCCCTCCATTTCTCCCTCCACCTCTCCCTCCATCTCTCCCTCTATCTCTCCCTCTATCTCTCCCTCTACCTCTCCCTCTACCTCACCCTCTACCTCTCCAGATAGTAATGGTTACTGTGGCCGGGTTCCTTTACACCTCCTCCAGGACTACGAAGAGAAAATTCGTTATTGGCATCGCAATGAGGATTTGGTAAGACTTGTAATAGCATTACGGATTACCTGTAATCCAAGTAATGTCCTAAGATAGATATAACTCCATTTCTAAATAATAATAATAATATATGTTCTATTTGTGGCAATATCAATAATCACTGAAATGGATTTAGAATTATATAAATTCACTTCTGTGAATTTGTATTTTTTAAATTTTTATAATATTAACAATTAATTATTGAAACATTTCAATTAATTTTTCCTAATTTATATTACATTGTAAGTAAATATCAAATTAGATAAGAACAAATTAATATTATTTTAATGGTTAAATTTGAATACACAAAATATTATATAATGCACAAGAGATAGTTATATTGAATGCTTATAACGTATGTGATGAACTTTAGTTACTATTAGAATATTAATCTTGACCCCTACTGCCAATATATTAAATACCAGATTACATGCGATAACGTGTAATTGTGATATATCTATGAATATTAACATTGACCCTATAACCTCGACCCCTCAAAGGAAGGTCAAAGGAAGGTCGCCTTCAATGCCTACAAGAACTACGTGAGAAGTAGGCCAGTAGCCAGTAGCGAAAGCATCAAACGACACAAAGAGATATCCGAGTTGGAGATCGGCTACCATCCGATGTTCAAAGTGGACCGATGTGCAGACGATGACTCAGTACGACTTCACCTTCTTGACACAATGAAGCTCTACAGACCACACTCGGTTCGACCTCCATAACATCTTCCTAACACCACTATGGAACTCAGTTTACTATAAACACTGGGAGATTAAAGTGTATCTCTTTTAGACTTCTCAGATTTGATAATAGGAATTTGTTATTATTAACCATAAATCAAATTAACTGGATTTTTTATTACTTAATAGATTATCATTTTTTTGTTCATAATTTAATAGTTTTGTCAAATTTTTTTGTTTCAAAAATTAACAAAATATACAAAATACAATAATAATATATACAATAATAATCAACAAATGTATAAAATATATAATAATAATAATTATTAAAAAACTGTTATCTTTTCTTCTTCTTTTTTTATTTATTAATTTATTACAAGTTCCAATTACATATCATTTTAGTTGAAACTATTTTGATAGGAGCATTTAATCTTTTTTTAAATCTAATTCATAATAATATTATTGAACATATTTCTATTTACGAAAGTTTATTGGGAATCACTCTTTTATACAATTTACGTGAAAAATATATTCACATTATAATTATTGATCATTATTATATTCATAGAGAAATTTATTTTGTCAAAAAATCATAATAACATTATTTTAATACAAACATTGTTGAACTCTTGTAATGTATCATATTAAATATATAAATTCAGATAGAATAAACTTCTGTATAGCGAACAATTATTAAATAAAATATTTATCTTTTATTTATCTTTATATGAAATAAATGTCCTACTAAATAATGGTATTAATGCTCAGACCATCTTTGAAATCAATGCTACGAGTAAAACAATAAGTAATGAGATGATGAAAAAGAAAAGGATTAAAGACACAGAGATCATAAAACTGGCAACAAAGAAGAAGGCACTGGTCAGAGAAAATAACGAATATGACGGTAGTAAAAGTGACCGCCTTGCTGGCATGAAATGCCTTGGAGAAGAGGAAGAAGATAATATCCGGGTTTGTCTACTAACATTCTGTATTGTTTCATGTTCTTTAAACTCTAATACTTTATTTATTTTCGATACTAATGGTTTATTTTTTTGAAAATGAAAAAATGCTATTCGCTATAAAAATGAATGAGAAAATCATCTACTCACTAAAATGAATATAACATTCATTATAACATTCATTATAACATTCATTATAACATTCATTATAACATTCATTATAACATTCATTATAACATTCATTATAACATTCATTATAACATTCATTATAACATTCATTATAACATTCATTATAACATTCATTATAACATTCATTATAACATTCATTATAACATTCATTATAACATTCATTATAACATTCATTATAACATTCATTATAACATTCATTATAACATTCATTATAACATTCATTATAACATTCATTATAACATTCATTATAACATTCATTATAACATTCATTATAACATTCATTATAACATTCATTATAACATTCATTATAACATTCATTATAACATTCATTATAACATTCATTATAACATTCATTATAACATTCATTATAACATTCATTATAACATTCATTATAACATTCATTATAACATTCATTATAACATTCATTATAACATTCATTATAACATTCATTATAACATTCATTATAACATTCATTATAACATTCATTATAACATTCATTATAACATTCATTATAACATTCATTATAACATTCATTTTGGGAAGTCGATCTGAATTTGAATTAGAAAACATTTGAGAACTTAAATATTCGCAAAAAAAAATTTTAATATAATTGTTATTTTATGGCATTAATATAAATTGAATTTATGGAAGAAGTAAATAATAATATAAATAATAATGAATTGTAATGATTCTGAATGTGAATATCTTATGAATATCTTTCTAAATGAATACAAAATTATATGGTTGATTATCACATGAAATAACATGTTGATTAATATGTTCATTCAAAAAATTAAGTTAAACTACAATTAGTTAATATCTATTAGTTAATTCTAATTAGTTAATATTAATGTTAGTTAATATCTAATGATTTTAAATAGAGATTTAAATATTTGATATTTATTTGATATTTATTTTATATTATTATTGAACCATTTCAGGAGGTATTCACTACAATTGTTGCACCCAAACCTGCTCTTTCCTACCAAGAAAAACAGGCTGCAAAAAATGCAGAAGATAACGTTTATATTAACTACAAACCTAAAGACTTTGAATCTGAAAAGGGGTTTGTAAAATTAGAATATCTAAATTGATATAATCTTCATTTATATAGCATAACAAATTCATATTCAATTAAGAATTTAATAAAAACATATTGATTATGTTCATCATCGATAGTTATTCATTATAAAATTCATTTATTCAGATTGAGTTTGGGTAATAGTTTTGAGAAAGATGTTGCCGGTCAATCATTTGAATTGGTCAATGATGATGGATCAAAGAAACTACAAAACCAAATGAAATGGTATTAATAAATTGAATTTTAAATTATTAATTATTTATAGAATATTTATAATTTATTATTGTAATATCATTAATATTGGAATTTATATTTCTAGAGTAATTATTAAAAATTATAAATAGGGATAGAAAAAAAAAGAAATTTGTAAATGAATCTGGAAAGGAAGGCAATAAAAAAAGAATTTTAACTGAAAGTGGAACATGGATAAAATCATCTTATAAATCTAATTTGTTTGTATGCTAGTATATCATGTATTATTGTTTTAGTCTAAGATTATTACATAATTTATTTAATCATTTGTCTTTAGGTATAAAGAGTGGTTGGATAAGAATAAAGTTGTGGAATTTGATGATCCAGAAGAGAGACCCATGAAGGCAATAGATTACAGGAGTGAGTATATCATATGATTTATTATTTCATTTAATAAATAGGTATATCTTTTTTTATTAATATTATTCTTTCTTATTTTTCAGGTAGAGGAAAATCAAGAGGCCGTGGAGGTAGAGGTCGGGGTGGGTTAAATAGATCAGATCACGATAGAGAGAACAATCGAAATAATGATCGATCAAACTCGTATTCTAGAGATTTTAGTAGGGATAGTAGAGGTAATACAAGAGGTCAAAGCAGCCGAGGTCAAGCCAGAGGTCAATCTAGAGGTCAATCTAGAGGTCAATATGGTCGTGGTCAAACTAGAGGTCAAACTAGAGGTCAGCGAGGTTCTTCACTGGTATCATCGAGGAGTGGATCTCGTGTTAAATCTGAACTTAAGTCAAGAGATGAAATTCTGAAGATTAGAAAAACTAAAGATAAGGTACAGAACTTCCAAAAGCACCAAAAAGAAAAACGATTAAAAAGAAATGCAATTCGCGGAAAAAGGAAGTGAATTTAATTATAGAGTACACATTTATTTCTTATTTTATTTGATATGAATACTCATGGATAATAAATCATAAACAACATTATATATATTTATCATTTTCTAATTATGTACAAATTCTAAATTGATTTATAATTCATCTACATACTGAATACATCATAATACAATTGCACAATCACACTATAAACGGGTGTTTATAAACAATTTATAACAGTTTATAATCAGTTTATAAAGCATGTTTATAATCAGTTTATAACGGATGTTTATATTCAGTTTATAATGAATGTTTATAAATTAGCGTAATTTTAATACTTTGCCTTTTTTGCGGCCCAATAAATAACATAAATATGATCGTAACGGTTATGTCTGGGTAGGGGATAACAATTGATATAGAATGGGGTGGAACGTGGGGCGGGGCTTACAAAAGTAACAGGATAAGAACACGGAGACATTGAAATCCTATGAATGCCGGATGATGTCCTTAATGATTTGGGAAGATGTCTTCGATGAGATTGAACTCCGGAACCCTCTGCACGGCCGGAGGAGCCGAATAGTAATTTGTGGGCGGAACCGCTGGCGTCGGCTGGTACGCCGGGTACCGATAGGTGGCGTACCCGGCACCAGGTGGCGTAGCCTGCGGATTAGAATACGCCCACTGCTGCGGGGTACGTCCCAAACCGCCAATCGCTCCGACGGTAACATTCGGGGAGCGCTGGGGTTGACCGGGGTACGCCGCTCCGGGGTTCTGGGCGGCGGAGGGCACCGCCGAGGTTTTACGTCTGGAAGGGCGGGTGGCAGCTCGAGCCGTTGGAAGGTTCACCATTTGCTGCATGGTCTGAAGGGGTCCGTTGACGTGAGGTGAGCTGTAGTACTCGGTGCTATAGCGGCGGGCTGCTGCGTAACTGTGCTGGGCGGCGGTGGGCGTGGCTAGAGGCGTGGCTACTGATAAGTCGGCGTATGCCGTTCCATTGTACTGACCGCCGAACACTTGCGGTGGATAAGATTGTTGTGTAGTATATTGAGTTTTACCGTACGAAGCCACAGGTATCTGCATGGAAAGTATTGTGGTTATATTCTTAATATCTGTTGTTTTGTAAAATTACTTTTTCTAAAGTCAATTTTAAATATAAAGTTTACAGGTGAAATAGAGATATGACCTTGTTTTGAGTGTAATGTTGGTCATAGCCTTGATACAGGTTTTGCTGGAACATATCGGTAGCATAAGGTGATTTATTCAACTCCATCGGGTTTTGCTGCGAATAGAGATATGATTACAATTGTATTCAATTCCTCGGATTACTTTACATATACTTATGCAAACAATGAGAATTATTAAAACCTTGAATTGAGGGCTGTGAGATTGTTTTAATGCCGTATTTGGACCCGTTTCCGCATCATTATATAATCGGTGTATAGGTGTTGCAGTAAACCCAGCTTCAGTCTTTACCCTCTGGTCTGCTGAAACATCTTGAGTGACAGTTTCTGCTGGAAATGAAGAGAACTGTCTTCTATTGTTCTCATTCTCCAAAGTATCTAGGATTGCCTGCACATTCGTAAAGATTCAAATTAAAATGTATTAGATATGCAAATGTGTATGATGTAGGATTAGATTTAGTAAATACAACAATAGAGAATTTGGCACACAAACAACCTGTAGCTCGTCGACATCAGCGATGCCGATTTGATCCGATTCCGATGATTGATTGACAGGCGAAGAGACGACGCCCGCAGCATCTTCAGGAGGAGCTAGAGGTAACAACGGCACAGCGGCGGTTTTACACGTTGTGGCGGGTGTCGAGGTGGCCGTTGTGGCGGGAGGAGGAGGGGCTACGGGCGTCGCGTAGCTGGCGTGACCGGTCAGTTGCAGTGAACTGGGCAGGTGTGCCGTGGCCGAAGTAGCGGTCAGTGTAGCCACCGCTGCAGTGACCGCTACAGGTGAGTGAGACGACTCCGCGACGTTTCTAACGGTATTTGGGCCGATGTCCAGAGATTCAGATATCTATGTGCAGCGATATAGAAAGTTGTGAAAACGTAATTCATATTTCAGTAGGGAGAATTATAATTAACGCAACTAAGAAATAGTCTGTTTTCAATACAAATATATTAAAGTTTATCCTAAGTTTATCTTTAGAATGAAAAACTAATATTATCTAAGAGTATAATCTATAGATTATTACTCTCCGATGAGTGAATATTATATGACATATAAAACTATTTAAACATGGTATTCAATATATACTTTTTAGTACTCAGGAACATTTAGGTACTTTCATAGGTATATTTATATCGGTACAAGAGTAAATACCCTGTAGGTCAGCTAAACCAATGCATTATCATCCTGCCTCCAACTAATAGACAATAATGAATTACATCACAGTATCGACTCACTCAACCTGCGTATTTAGCTGACCGCATTTCTGGGAGGAGCTAGGAGGTGCCTAGGAGGTGCCTAGGAGGTGCCTAGGAGCCGTTGTCCGAATATACGAATAGCTCACTGGATTCTACATTAATATTTCAGATAACTGATACTATTCGCAGTAATTTCTCCTGGCGACGCCCGCAATACTCGATCACTACACCTTATTAGAGAGAGGTTTATAAAAAGCCAAGAACATTACTTACAATGGAATGAAAACTCAGCAAATCGACCGTTCTTCACTTATATACTACTGGATAAAGGACTTAGTGTTATGTTAATCTCTAATGGTATCCTTGTTAGTGTAAACCAGCACTATAATATATATTAATAACATTATTTACACCAGAGGCCGCTAGATAAGAATCAGTGTAAAAAGTAGATAGTAAGAAAGGAAGCTAAAATAAGAGATATTTTGAGTAGATAATAGTTGGAGATATAGATATAATGGAAGAGGATATTTTGAGATTGGGAGAGATATATGATAAAGAGGAAGAGGTGACTATTTTATAGAACAATTATCTATAAATAGAATTTCGGTGTATTAATATGTTAACTTATAATTCAAATGTGATATGCTGTATATATATACATATATATATATATATATATATATATATACATATATATATATATATATATATATATATATATATATATATATATATATATATATATATATATATATATATATATATATATATATATATATATATATATATATATATATATACTTATATAATTATACTCGGTATTCTAGGTAGAATGGGTAACAGAATTTATGTTATACTGTATAATAAGTATATAATGCATATACTAATTACGTAATTCTAAATTGATTATTAATACTAAATTTAACTAAATTTAACTATAATTAAATTAATACAGTTATAAATATATTAATAATTGTAAATATTATTATCATATGTTATTATAAAATATATGACATAATATAATATTCTATATACATATAGTAGTATATAGTAAATAAACAATTATATAGGTATATATATACATATATATATATATATATGTATATGTATGTATACAGCATATCACATTTGTATATGCTTATAAATATAGTTATTACAATAGAAAACCAGAATGTTATATTATGTTATGTTATATATAAAGTAATGACATTACAAAGTTTAATGTATAATTATAAATGAGTAAATTGCCGAAAATAGAAATTACATAATACTAAATCATTATTTTAATAATATATCTTAACAAATTAAAAGTTAGTTCAGTAGTTATTGCAGTAGTGAGTGCAGTAGTAAGTGAAATAGTTATTGCAGTAGTGAGTGCAGTAGTAAGTTCAGTAGTGAGTGCAGTAGTTAGTGCAGTAGTTATTGCAGTAGTGAGTGCAGTAGTTAGTGCAGTAGTGAGTACAGTAGTGAGTGCAGTAGTGAGTGCAGTAGATATTGCAGTAGTTAGTGCAATAGTCAGTGCAGTAGTCAGTGCAATAATTAGTGCAGTAGTGAGTACAGTAGTGAGTACAGTAGTGAGTGTAGTAGTGAGTGTAGTAGTTATTGCAGTAGATAGTGAAGTAGTGAGTTAAGTAGTTATTACAGTAGTTAGTACATTAGTTATTGCAGTAGTGAGTGAAGTAGTTATTGTAGTAGTTATTGCAGTAGTGAGTGAAGTATTTATTGCAGTAGTTAGTGCAGTAGTTATTGCAATAGTTAGTGCAGTAGTGAGTGCAGTAGTGAGTGTAGTAGTTATTGAAGTAGTTATTGCAGTAGTGAGTGCAGTAGTTAGTGCAGTAGTGAGTGCAGTAGTGAGTGTAGTAGTGAGTGTAGTAGTTATTGCAGTAGTCAATGCAGTAGTTAGTGCAGTAGTGAGTGTAGTAGTGAGTGAGTAGTTAGTGCAGTAGTGAGTGTAGTAGTGAGTGCAGTAGTTATTGCAGTAGTCAATGCAGTAGTTAGTGCAGTAGTGAGTGTAGTAGTGAGTGCAGTAGTTATTGCAGTAGTGAGTGTAGTAGTGAGTGTAGTAGTGAGTGCAGTAGTTAGTGCAGTAGTGAGTGTAGTAGTGAGTACAGTAGTTATTGCAGTCGTGAGTGTAGTAGTGAGTGCAGTAGTTATTGCAGTAGTGAGTGTAGTAGTGAGTGTAGTAGTGAGTGTAGTAGTTATTGCAGTAGTGAGTGCAGTAGTGAGTGTAGTAGTGAGTGCAGTAGTTATTGCAGTAGTTAGTGCAGTAGTGAGTGTAGTAGTGAGTGCAGTAGTTAGTGCAGTAGTGAGTGTAGTAGTGAGTGCAGTAGTGAGTGCAGTAGTTAGTTCAGTAGTGAATGCAGTAGTCAATGCAGTAGTGAGTTCAGTAATGAGTGCAGTAGTTAGTGCAGTAGAGAGTACAGTAGTGAGAAAGTATTTAGTGCATGTGTGAATGCCGTAGTGAATGATACACACGCATATATGCACAGATATCCCATCATAAAATCACGTATGTAAACTCAAACATACCCAGCACGAACAGACTAATAAACGCACGCACGGACAAACGCACGCACGGACAAACGCACGCAATGTTACCACCGCATACTCAGATCATAACAAATACTGACGCTTCATGTCAAGAACTAGTACTATCATATTAAACATTACATATAACCATTTGCTCATTGTAAATGCATTGTAATAGTATATTATTAAGTAATTTTTAACAATACTACATATTACACATTTATATTTATAGATACAAATGTAGTAATCCGATTATTAAAATATTATTTTATGCATTTTCAATTTGAGGTAAAAAATATAATCACTGCTAATATTTATATTTCTTCGAATATAAATTGCAATTATACAGTTAAGGACAATTATTATTGATATCGCATATTGCTATCGCATATTTGCCATAGAAACAGTTTTATTGTAGTGGTGCATAATGACATCATGGAAGTGACGTCACTAGGAATAGAATATCACACGAAGAGATAGTACAAATATATATATATATATATATATATATATATATATATATGTATATATATATATATATATATATATATATATATGTGTATATATACATATATATATATATACATGGTTTATAAATCGTTATACCGGAAATATACAATACGCATAAAACATTATTATTGAGACCAGTGATTGATATATAGTACCGTGAGTATAACTGCAATAAACTAGGCCGTATTTAGGTACTCATATGACGCAAGTACTCAGGTCTACTATTAATATATACCTAATATATAAATATATATGTATATAGGAATGGGAATTGTTATAGTTACCACGAATTCGCGTTACATTATTTATAAAGTGTGCGGAATATTACATAACAGTTACGCAACAACACTGGGTACACCGGATATCTTAGCGTACGTTAATGTGGTCATATTTCATCGATATATATACATACAAGTATATATATATATATATATATATATATATATATATATATATATATATATATATATATATATAGCGTTATGCAAGAGTATGACGCAGGAGAGAAGCTATTGGCGGAGAGGTAACTGACAATCCGATTGCTAAGAGTTAACCTTTGACCCTAAATGACCTCTTATGATGCCTGAGGTGTTGTTAGGTAAGTGGGAGATAAAGTGTGAAAGAGTGGGAGAATGCGAGAGCGATGGAGATACGGAGGGCGAAGAGAGAGAGAGAGAGGGATAGACAGAGAGAGGGAGAGGGAGAGGAGGAGAGGGAGAGGGAGAGAGAGAGGGAGAGGGAGAGGGAGAGGGAGAGGAGAGGGAGAGGGAGAGGGAGAGGGAGAGGGAGAGGGAGAGGGAGAGGGAGAGGGTGATGGAGAGGGAGAGGGAGAGGGAGAGGGAGAGGGAGAGGGAGAGGGAGAGGGATAGGGAGAGGGAGAGGGAGGGAGAGGGAGAGGGAGAGGGAGAGGGAGAGGGAGAGGGAGAGGGAGAGGGAGAGGGAGAGGGGAGAGGGAGAGGGAGAGGGAGAGGGAGAGGGAGAGGGAGAGGGAGAGGGAGAGGGAGGGGAGAGGGAGAGGGAGAGGGAGAGGGAGAGGGAGGGAGAGGGAGAGGGAGAGGAGAGGGAGAGAGGGAGGGAGAGGGAGAGGGAGAGGGAGATGGGAGGGAGAGGGAGAGGGAGAGGGAGAGGGAGAGGGAGAGGGAGAGGGAGAGGGAGAGGGAGGAAGGGAAATAGGGAGTGAGGAGGATATGTAAGAAGGGATGAGGGAGAGGAGAGGGAGAGGGAGAGGGATAGGGAGAGGGAGAGGGATATGGAGAGGGATTCTACATAGACCTAATGTAAAATAGACATGGTCATTGACCAGAATGTATAGTAATGTTTAGTGCTCATCTTGTTTATATCGTATTGATTTAGTAATGTTAGCTGCAGTGTTGTAGAGTTGGAGTGGGCGTGGTATCAGTGGTAGGGGGCGTGGTAGGGGGCGTGGTATCGTTGAGAAGGGGCGTGGTATTGGAGGTTGTTTGATTTTCGTATTGTAAAGGTATGACTAGGAAATATTTAATGCTAGGTAATTATTGGGTAAGGTGCATTAGTAGATTTGGTTAAGATATTAAGATTAATTCATTTATAGTGAGGTTAAGATATTGGGATACATTATTAATAGGGTGAGGTTAAGGTAATTGAAGTTGCGTAGTTAGATAGAAGATAATAGGCGTGGCTATTATCGTAGGCGTGGTTAATATGGTAGGCGTGGTTAGCATAGTTACATAACATTGCATTCTTAGTAATCAATACAGTATCTTTACTGTGACAATTAATGCTACGAGATTATATAGAAATATATTTAAATGTAATAATGTTGAGTATTATATGGGAAATATGTAATTGTAGTGAAAATCTCACTAACTGTGTAAAGTGATATAGTGAAAATCTCACTAACTGTGTAAAGTGATATAGTGAAAATCTCACTAATTGTGTAAAGTGAGATAGTGAAAATCTCAATAACTATGTCAAGTGAGACAATAAGAATCTCACTAAATTTATAAATTGAGATAGTAAGAATTTCACTAAATATGTAAAGTGAGAATTTCATTAAATGTGTAAAGTGAGACAATAAGAATATCTCTAATATGATAAGTGAGACAGTGATATATTACATTTCTGAAGAGATTTAGGAGGTGTATACTTAAATAGAATATACTTTGTAACGATTTAATGGAATTGTTTATTGAATTAACATGTCACTATTATTACATACACAATGTGTATTCTGTTATATAATCCTATGAAAAATGTTCCCTGACGTATGCTATTATGATGCTATTTATAAACCCACAAATGTTAACGATATCACAGAATAACTACACCACTACACCTAACTCTAATACTGCCTCCCATCTCCCAGACTACACTTGACCCTACACAAACACCTCTCCGTTATGTTAACTCTACTATCTCATTACACCCCGCTACCCTTATTCTACTATTTACTTAATATCACCATCTCTGTCACAACTTCCTCCCTACCTACACTTAACTTTCCCCGTTAAACCTCACTTCCCTACTACACTCTCCTCATTAAATCTCACTTCCCTAATACACTCTCCTCATTAAACCTCACTTCCCTACTACACTCTCCTCATTAAACCTAACTTCCCTACTACACTCTCCTCATTAAATCTCACTTCCCTACTACACTCTCCTCATTAAATCTCACTTCCCTACTACACTCTCCTCATTAAATCTCACTTCCCTACTACACTCTCCTCATTAAATCTCACTTCCCTACTACACTCTCCTCATTAAACCTCACTTCCCTACTACACTCTCCCTACAAAACCTCACTTCCCTACCACACTCTCCCTACAAAACCTCACTTCCCTACTACACTCTCCCTACAAAACCTCACTTCCCTACTACACTCTCCCTACAAAACCTCACCTCCCTACACATCACCACTCGCTCTACCCCACTATAACATTCTTTCCCTAAATAAAGTAACCCCGTCGCTACACCTCACTCCCCCTACATCACATTATTACACATACCCCGACAACTAGTATTACTTTAAATTCATTCTGCTTCATGACTTATTAATATCACTTATTACGGTAAATCCTTCATTACTACTTCGTGAGCTCGATTATAGCGGTGAAGTATTATTTATACACACATTTATGCATAACAGATATACAACTATATAATAGAAGTGTCTGGTACAATAACAAATGCATTTCCTAGCAAGGTCGATATCGTTATCGATTAAATTAATGCCCGTTCTCGGACTGTACATAGGGTATTATGTAATGGGGTGATCAAGAAATTGAGTGAAGCTGCAAGTGAATCTGTTATTATGTATTTGAATGTATATAAAAATCCGACAGCGTGAGTGGGCGAATGACATGTGTCGCATGTCTGTGTGTGAGTGTATTGTTGTGTGAGCGGCCATTTTTGATTGTGGGTGTATACAGATATATATATATATATATATATATATATATATATATATATATATACATATATATATATATATATATGTGTGTGTGTGTATATATGTATATGTGTGTATGTCAATGTGTGTGTATGTGTGTGAGTATGAGTGTATGTATGCGTGTGCACAATGCATAAAGTTAAACTTCAACTGTGTTCTTGACAAGAATAAAAATATAAATTTAATCAAAATATAATTAAATATAATAGTTACATTTTGTTTGAAATGATAAATAGGTGTAGTGTTGTAATGGTGTAGTGGTGTAGTGGTGCAATGGTATATTATTGTATGTTTGTTATTGGAGTGAGTAGTTACTTGTTTAAAGGTGAAGTTATGTAATGCTTTATTTTATGGTGATATAATAAGGTGGTAATTTAATATAGTAGTGTAATAAGGGTGCAATATAGTAGTGGTATAAAGGTATACTATTGTAGCGGTGTAACGGTGCAAATCCGTGTGTACATTGTGTTTACCTAACAATACGCCGTAGAGTTGGCGAGATATGGCGGCGAATCTAAATCTTACTTGCCGGTAATCGGTGACTCGCGCGAAAAGAGAATCTAAAAGCAACCAATCAATTATGTATATCATGCAGGCGATATCCAGGAGCAACGTGTTAAAAGGTGATTGCGGGTGTTTGTATCGGTATTTCGCGACGTGCGAATTCAAACCGCGTTTCGTTTCAGTGAACGAGACGAACGCGTCGCGCGTTATCGATTGCGTAACTAAAGATCACTGAAACGCAGAGGGGGACAAATGAGGAACCAGTAGGAACAATTCCTCCTAGGCAGGCTGTCTGGAAATCAGACCAATGCATGAGATAAAATTAGCTGTATGAAAGAGACGAGTGAATTCCTGGAATTATTGAGTGGGATATACTACGCCTCTCACCCCTACTATCTTTCTCCATGTCGCTCTCTCTCCCGCCCCCTCCCTCTCTCCCTCTCTCGCTCCCTCTCTCCATCTCTCCATGTCGCTCTCTCTCCCTCCCCTCCCTCTCTCCATATCTCTCTCTCCCTCTTTCCCTCTCTCCATCTCTCCATCTCTCCATTTCACCATCTCTCCATCTCTCCATATCTCTCTCTCCATATCCCTCTCCCTCCCTCCCTCCCTCCTCCTCTCTCTCTCTACATAACATATTCTATCCAACAACTTAATTTTACAATGTGATTTTACTATACAATATATATACATTAGGATATAAACAATATTCTATATAGTAAAATAAATTACTGTGTAACTATACAAAATTACAATAGAATTTGGTTAATTTATATAGTAATACAATTATTAATTGTAATACAATTATTATTTATTTTTGAAGGAAATTTTCATCTGATAAAGAATTTTTATTTTTTTATACTTAAGTTAATAAAGAACTTCTATTTACTAAGTTAATAGAGAACTTCTATTTACTAAGTTAATAAAGAACTTCTATTTACTAAGTTAATAGAGAACTTCTATTTACTAAGTTAATAAAGAACTTCTATTTACTAAGTTAATAGAGAACTTCTATTTACTAAGTTAATAAATAACTTCTATTTACTAAGTTAATAAAGAACTTCTATTTACTAAGTTAATAGAGAACTTCTATTTACTAAGTTAATTGAGAACTTATATTTACTAAGTTAATAAAGAATTTCTATTTACTAAGTTAATAGAGAACTTCTATTTACTAAGTTAATAAAGAATTTCTATTTACTAAGTTAATAGAGAACTTCTATTTACTAAGTTAATAAAGAACTTCTATTTACTAAGTTAATAGAGAACTTCTATTTACTAAGTTAATAAAGAACTTCTATTTACTAAGTTAATAAAGAACTTCTATTTACTAAGTTAATAGAGAACTTCTATTTACTAAGTTAATAAAGAACTTCTATTTACTAAGTTAATAGAGCACTTCTATTTTCTAAGTTAATAAAGAACTTCTATTTACTAAGTTAATAGAGAACTTCTATTTACTAAGTTAATAGAGAACTTCTATTTACTAAGTTAATAAAGAACTTCTATTTACTAAGTTAATAGAGAACTTCTATTTACTAAGTTAATAAAGAACTTCTATTTACTAAGTTAATAGAGAACTTCTATTTACTAAGTTAATAGAGAACTTCTATTTACTAAGTTAATAGAGAACTTCTATTTACTAAGTTAATAAAGAACTTCTATTTACTAAGTTAATAGAGAACTTCTATTTACTAAGTTAATAGAGAACTTCTATTTACTAAGTTAATAAAGAACTTCTATTTACTAAGTTAATAGAGAACTTCTATTTACTAAGTTAATAGAGAACTATTGTTTACTAAGTTAATAAAGAACTTCTATTTACTAAGTTATTAGATAACTTCTATTTACTAAGTTAATAGAGAACTTCTATTTACTAAGTTAATAGAGAACTATTGTTTACTAAGTTAATAGAGAACTTCTATTTACTAAGTTAATAAAGAACTTCTATTTACTAAGTTAATAGATAACTTCTATTTACTAAGTTAATAGAGAACTTCTATTTACTAAGTTAATAAAGAACTTCTATTTACTAAGTTAATAAAGAACTTCTATTTACTAAGTTAATAAAGAACTTCTATTTACTAAGTTAATAGAGAACTTATATTTACTAAGTTAATAAAGAACTTCTATTTACTAAGTTAATAGAGAACTTCTATTTTCTAAGTTAATAAAGAACTTCTATTTACTAAGTTAATAGAGAACTTCTATTTACTAAGTTAATAGAGAACTTCTATTTACTAAGTTAATAAAGAACTTCTATTTACTAAGTTAATAGAGAACTTCTATTTACTAAGTTAATAAAGAACTTCTATTTACTAAGTTAATAGAGAACTTCTATTTACTAAGTTAATAGAGAACTTCTATTTACTAAGTTAATAGAGAACTTCTATTTACTAAGTTAATAAAGAACTTCTATTTACTAAGTTAATAGAGAACTTCTATTTACTAAGTTAATAAAGAACTTCTATTTACTAAGTTAATAGAGAACCTCTATTTACTAAGTTAATAGAGAACTTCTATTTACTAAGTTAATAGAGAACTTCTATTTACTAAGTTAATAAAGAACTTCTATTTACTAAGTTAATAGAGAACTTCTATACACTAAGTTAATAGAGAACTTCTATTTACTAAGTTAATAGAGAACTTCTATTTACTAAGTTAATAGAGAACTTCTATTTACTAAGTTAATAGAGAACTTCTATTTACTAAGTTAATAGAGAACTTCTATTTACTAAGTTAATAAAGAACTTCTATTTACTAAGTTAATAAAGAACTTCTATTTACTAAGTTAATAGAGAACTTCTATTTACTAAGTTAATAAAGAACTTCTATTTACTAAGTTAATAAAGAACTTCTATTTACTAAGTTAATAGAGAACTTCTATTTACTAAGTTAATAGAGAACTTCTATTTACTAAGTTAATAAAGAACTTCTATTTACTAAGTTAATAGAGAACTTCTATTTACTAAGTTAATAGAGAACTATTGTTTACTAAGTTAATAGAGAACTTCTATTTACTAAGTTAATAAAGAACTTCTATTTACTAAGTTAATAGATAACTTCTATTTACTAAGTTAATAGAGAACTTCTATTTACTAAGTTAATAAAGAACTTCTATTTACTAAGTTAATAAAGAACTTCTATTTACTAAGTTAATAAAGAACTTCTATTTACTAAGTAAATAGAGAACTTCTATTTACTAAGTTAATAAAGAACTTCTATTTACTAAGTTAATAGAGAACTTCTATTTTCTAAGTTAATAAAGAACTTCTATTTACTAAGTTAATAGAGAACTTCTATTTACTAAGTTAATAGAGAACTTCTATTTACTAAGTTAATAAAGAACTTCTATTTACTAAGTTAATAGAGAACTTCTATTTACTAAGTTAATAGAGAACTTCTATTTACTAAGTTAATAGAGAACTTCTATTTACTAAGTTAATAGAGAACTTCTATTTACTAAGTTAATAAAGAACTTCTATTTACTAAGTTAATAAAGAACTTCTATTTACTAAGTTAATAAAGAAGTTCTATTTACTAAGTTAATAAAGAACTTCTATTTACTAAGTTAATAGAGAACTTCTATTTACTAAGTTAATAGAGAACTTCTATTTACTAAGTTAATAAAGAACTTCTATTTACTAAGTTAATAAAGAACTTCTATTTACTAAGTTAATAAAGAAGTTCTATTTACTAAGTTAATAAAGAACTTCTATTTACTAAGTTAATAGAGAACTTCTATTTACTAAGTTAATAGAGAACTTCTATTTACTAAGTTAATAGAGAACTTCTATTTACTAAGTTAATAGAGAACTTCTATTTACTAAGTTAATAAAGAACTTCTATTTACTAAGTTAATAGAGAACTTCTATTTACTAAGTTAATAGAGAACTTCTATTTACTAAGTTAATAAAGAACTTCTATTTACTAAGTTAATAGAGAACTTCTATTTACTAAGTTAATAGAGAACTATTGTTTACTAAGTTAATAGAGAACTTCTATTTACTAAGTTAATAAAGAACTTCTATTTACTAAGTTAATAAAGAACTTCTATTTACTAAGTTAATAAAGAACTTCTATTTACTAAGTTAATAAAGAACTTCTATTTACTAAGTTAATAAAGAACTTCTATTTACTAAGTTAATAAAGAACTTCTATTTACTAAGTTAATAGAGAACTTCTATTTACTAAGTTAATAAAGAACTTCTATTTACTAAGTTAATAAAGAACTTCTATTTACTAAGAGAACTTCTATTTACTAAGTTAATAAAGAACTTCTATTTACTAAGTTAATAGAGAACTTCTATTTACTAAGTTAATAAAGAACTTCTATTTACTAAGAGAACTTCTATTTACTAAGTTAATAGAGAACTTCTATTTACTAAGTTAATAAAGAACTTCTATTTACTAAGTTAATAGAGAACTTCTATTTACTAAGTTAATAGAGAACTTCTATTTACTAAGTTAATAGAGAACTTCTATTTACTAAGTTAATAAAGAACTTCTATTTACTAAGTTAATAAAGAACTTCTATTTACTAAGTTAATAGAGAACTTCTATTTACTAAGTTAATAGAGAACTTCTATTTACTAAGTTAATAAAGAACTTCTATTTACTAAGTTAATAGAGAACTTCTATTTACTAAGTTAATAGAGAACTTCTATTTACTAAGTTAATAAAGAACTTCTATTTACTAAGTTAATAGAGAACTTCTATTTACTAATTTAATAGAGAACTTCTATTTAGTAAATTAATAGAGAACTTCTATTTACTAAGTTAATAGAGAACTTCTATTTACTAAGTTAATAGAGAACTTCTATTTAGTAAGTTAATAGAGAACTTCTATTTACTAAGTTAATAAAGAACTTCTATTTACTAAGAGAACTTCTATTTACTAAGTTAATAAAGAACTTCTATTTACTAAGTTAATAAAGAACTTCTATTTACTAAGAGAACTTCTATTTACTAAGTTAATAAAGAACTTCTATTTACTAAGTTAATAGAGAACTTCTATTTACTAAGTTAATAGAGAACTTCTATTTACTAAGTTAATAGAGAACTTCTATTTACTAAGTTAATAGAGAACTTCTATTTAGTAAGTTAATAGAGAACTTCTATTTACTAAGTTAATAAAGAACTTCTATTTACTAAGAGAACTTCTATTTACTAAGTTAATAAAGAACTTCTATTTACTAAGTTAATAGAGAACTTCTATTTACTAAGTTAATAAAGAACTTCTATTTACTAAGTTAATAAAGAACTTCTATTTAATAAGAGAACTTCTATTTACTAAGTTAATAAAGAACTTCTATTTACTAAGTTAATAGAGAACTTCTATTTACTAAGTTAATAGAGAACTTCTATTTACTAAGTTAATAGAGAACTTCTATTTACTAAGTTAATAAAGAACTTCTATTTACTAAGAGAACTTCTATTTACTAAGTTAATAAAGAACTTCTATTTACTAAGTTAATAGAGAACTTCTATTTACTAAGTTAATAGAGAACTTCTATTTACTAAGTTAATAAAGAACTTCTATTTAATAAGAGAACTTCTATTTACTAAGTTAATAAAGAACTTCTATTTACTAAGTTAATAGAGAACTTCTATTTACTAAGTTAATAAAGAACTTCTATTTACTAAGAGAACTTCTATTTACTAAGTTAATAGAGAACTTCTATTTACTAAGTTAATAAAGAACTTCTATTTACTAAGTTAATAGAGAACTTCTATTTACTAAGTTAATAGAGAACTTCTATTTACTAAGTTAATAGAGAACTTCTATTTACTAAGTTAATAAAGAACTTCTATTTACTAAGTTAATAAAGAACTTCTATTTACTAAGTTAATAGAGAACTTCTATTTACTAAGTTAATAGAGAACTTCTATTTACTAAGTTAATAAAGAACTTCTATTTACTAAGTTAATAGAGAACTTCTATTTACTAAGTTAATAGAGAACTTCTATTTACTAAGTTAATAAAGAACTTCTATTTACTAAGTTAATAGAGAACTTCTATTTACTAATTTAATAGAGAACTTCTATTTAGTAAATTAATAGAGAACTTCTATTTACTAAGTTAATAGAGAACTTCTATTTACTAAGTTAATAGAGAACTTCTATTTAGTAAGTTAATAGAGAACTTCTATTTACTAAGTTAATAAAGAACTTCTATTTACTAAGAGAACTTCTATTTACTAAGTTAATAAAGAACTTCTATTTACTAAGTTAATAAAGAACTTCTATTTACTAAGAGAACTTCTATTTACTAAGTTAATTAAGAACTTCTATTTACTAAGTTAATAGAGAACTTCTATTTACTAAGTTAATAGAGAACTTCTATTTACTAAGTTAATAGAGAACTTCTATTTACTAAGTTAATAAAGAACTTCTATTTACTAAGAGAACTTCTATTTACTAAGTTAATAAAGAACTTCTATTTACTAAGTTAATAGAGAACTTCTATTTACTAAGTTAATAGAGAACTTCTATTTACTAAGTTAATAAAGAACTTCTATTTACTAAGAGAACTTCTATTTACTAAGTTAATAAAGAACTTCTATTTACTAAGTTAATAGAGAACTTCTATTTACTAAGTTAATAAAGAACTTCTATTTACTAAGAGAACTTCTATTTACTAAGTTAATAAATAACTTCTATTTACTAAGTTAATAAAGAACTTCTATTTACTAAGTTAATAGAGAACTTCTATTTACTAAGTTAATAGAGAACTTCTATTTACTAAGTTAATAAAGAACTTCTATTTACTAAGTTAATAGAAAACTTCTATTTACTAAGTTAATAGAGAACTTCTATTTAGTAAGTTAATAGAGAACTTCTATTTACTAAGTTAATAGAGAACTTCTATTTACTAAGTTAATAGAGAACTTCTATTTAGTAAGTTAATAGAGAACTTCTATTTACTAAGTTAATAAAGAACTTCTATTTACTAAGAGAACTTCTATTTACTAAGTTAATAAAGAACTTCTATTTACTAAGTTAATAGAGAACTTCTATTTACTAAGTTAATAAAGAACTTCTATTTACTAAGTTAATAAATAACTTCTATTTACTAAGTTAATAGAGAACTTCTATTTACTAAGTTAATAGAGAACTTCTATTTACTAAGTTAATAGAGAACTTCTATTTACTAAGTTAATAAAGAACTTCTATTTACTAAGAGAACTTCTATTTACTAAGTTAATAGAGAACTTCTATTTACTAAGTTAATAGAGAACTTCTATTTACTAAGTTAATAGAGAACTTCTATTTACTAAGTTAATAAAGAACTTCTATTTACTAAGTTAATAGAGAACTTCTATTTACTAAGTTAATAGAGAACTTCTATTTACTAAGTTAATAAAGAACTTCTATTTACTAAGTTAATAGAGAACTTCTATTTACTAAGTTAATAGAGAACTATTGTTTACTAAGTTAATAGAGAACTTCTATTTACTAAGTTAATAAAGAACTTCTATTTACTAAGTTAATAGATAACTTCTATTTACTAAGTTAATAGAGAACTTCTATTTACTAAGTTAATAAAGAACTTCTATTTACTAAGTTAATAAAGAACTTCTATTTACTAAGTTAATAAAGAACTTCTATTTACTAAGTTAATAAAGAACTTCTATTTACTAAGTTAATAGAGAACTTCTATTTACTAAATTAATAGAGAACTTCTATTCATTCATTACTAAATTAATAACAAAAACTAACAGGCATTGAAGTTTCAGCATTTGCATGTGCCTTTGTGGTTTTCAGAGACTGCGGAGGATGCATTTGAGCGGGCGTCTTCAGAGATGTAGTAATGGGCGTAACCGGTTGCGTTCCGCCGGCGCAGTTCGTCGAGGACGTGGAGTGCGTCGTGGCGGGCGTCGTAGCGGGCGTCGTCTGCGCGACACTAGAAACTTGCTTCTGTCGTTTCACGCGAGTTGCCAGCCACTTCTGGCGCAGGAGACGCGTGTGTTCTCGCTCCTTGGTCTGCTTCAGTGTGTGGTCGACGTGCCTCTGCAGACGATGTCCGTCGTGACGTCTGTACGTTTCGATGCGACGGCGTATGCGGTCGAATACGTCACGGCGTGGTTGCGAAGCTGTGCCAGGTGGGCGTGGCTTGTTTTGCATCAGATCCGCCATAGAAACCGATCTCGGCGCAGGGCTGCGTGGTTGATGTGGTTATATTATCTATATACCGATAACAACAATATCATAATGTAGCAATTACAATACCTAAGGCAATGCCGTTAAAATCGAGTGTAATATTGTTCTGCATAACGGTAAACAAACGAAATAATATATTCGATTTTATAAATAAACTCAATTAATTTTAGATAATTATTAAACGTTAAGTGAGACTGTGTTAAGTGAGACTGTGTTAAGTGAGAAGATATTTAGTAAGTGTGTTCATTGAGAATATATTTAGTGATATTTTATTAATTGAGATGATAATTAGTGAGTCTGTATTAAATGAGAAGATAGTTAGCGAGACTGTGTTAAGTGAGATGATAATTAGTGAGTCTGTATTAAATGAGAAGATAATTAGTGAGAATGTGTTAAGTAATATTTAATAAGAATGTGTTAAGTGAGAATATATTTAGTGAGTATGTGTTAAATGAGATATTTAGTGAGATAGTATATAATGTGAACATACTTAGTGAGGATGTGTTAAGTGAGAAGATATTTTGTGAGACTGTGTTAAATGAGAAGATATTTAATGGGACTGAGTTAAATGAGAACATATTTAGTGAGACTGTGTTGAGTGAGAAGATATTTAGTGAGAAGATATTTAGTAAGACAGTATTTAGTGAGAAGATACTTAGTATGACAGTATTTAGTGAGACTATAATTAGAAAGACATAGTTAGGTGAGTAGATATTTAGTGAAACCGAGTTAAATGAGAATATATTTAGTGAGACTATTATAATTGAGAATATATTTATTGAGTCAGTATTAAGTGAGAAAATATTTAGTGAGTGTGTGTTCTATGAGATGTTTTGTGAGACAACATTTAGTGAGAAGATATTTAGTGAGACTGTGTTAAAATAGAAGATACTTGGTAAGACTGTGTTAAGTGAGAAGATATTTAGTGATATTTTGTTAAATGAGAAGATATTTAGTGAGATTTTATTAAGTGCGAAAATATTTAGTGAGAATGTGTCAAGTGAGAAAATATTTAGTGAGAATGTGTCAAGTGAGAAAATATTTAGTGAGTGTGTTTTAAATGAGATATTTAGTGAGATATTATTAAGTAAGAAGATATTTTGTTAGACAATATTAAGTGAGAAGATATTTTGTGAGACTGTGTTAAGTGAGAAGATATTTAATGAGTCAGTTTTAAGTGAGAAGATATTTAGCGAGACTGTGTTAAGTGAGAAGATATTTAATGAGTCAGTATTAAGTGAGAAGATATTTAGCGAGACTGTGATAAGTGAGAAGATATCTATTACGTATTAATGTTTAATTTGTTTAGGTATTCAATTTCCAGGTAGACTGCGATGAGGAAGCACATCAATTATATAATATATTACATACATTCCATGAAGTACTATATATAGTAGATCATATATATGTGTATGTGTGTAAGTGTGTGTATTTCTACGCACGCATATATATGTACGTGCGTACCAATGTGTATGCATGTGTGGGGATTGCGAGTTAATATATTAGATACAAAAAATATTGAAAACCTCCTAGGTTTGTTATCAAACCTCCATAAATCTTAGACTGGGATGTTAATGTGTGGTGTAAGGTGTATAAGAATATAGTTATATATATATATATATATATATATATATATATATATTCTAGAGGCTATAAATCTTATAATGTTTTCTTCACTGAACCAAATAGATAAATTTCTGATAAAAAACAGTTACACAGAGAGCGACGTGCGAGTGCGAGTGAGTGTGTGGTCGGTGTTTAGCTGGAGTGCGTGGCCTATATGTCGGTATACATGCTTGCGTAGGGTGTAGGTTCGCCGAGTGTTGGAGACGTATGGTTTAGGTAACACTAATTCTACATGTATAAGATAATCATCGGGATCGAGTGACGTTATCGATATGACGTTACCGTTACTCGTATCTATGTGGATGGGTAACATAACATAACATAACATAACATAGGGTTAGCAGAACTCCCGGGACATAAACAAACAGCGGATTGTGTACCTGGGTCACCACGTGACAGATACACTGTATCCCAGCAATGCCTGATATACAGTTATTGAACGTAATTACTTAGGAGGTTACTGGGTTGCCGGACTAGTTGTATAGACATATAGACATATATATATATATATATATATATATATATATATATGTATATATATATATATATATATGTATATATATATATGTATATATATATATATACATATATATATATATACATATATATATATATATACATATATATATATATATATAGACATGTAGATATATAAATATTCAGAAGATATATTGTTTCAACAATTACAGTGTTTATCAAAAAGGTGGCTCCAATGACATATTTTGGTCAAGTTTCGAGATTCAGATATACACGCACGCACGCACGTACACACGCACGCACGCACGCACGCACGCATACGCGCATATATACACGCACGTACACACACATACATGCAACACACGTACGTACGCACGCGCGCATACCTATACACGAGGGGCCTAGAATGTTATTTAATAAAGTAGGGGCGATAGTGGGTAATGGTGTTGGGAATGGCTTTTAGGATGGTGTCGGTGGTTATGTAAGTCTAGGAATATTAACGGAAGTGAATTTGTTTTAGATAAGATAATAGGTTTACATTGGTGTTGGGTCTGCGATACTAGGTATGTTATTGTAGGTGTGTGTGTGCTATAGTACAATGGGTCATGGCATCAGACAATATATGCCATTCGATGACATAATCAACTCTCGTGCTTATGAAAACGGAGTTATGTGAATTCGTTCGCTCTGTCGCATCAAAAGATCAGTTATCTTGTCAAAAAAAAATGGCCGCTTTCCTATAGAACCAATGCATAGGTTATAATGCAATATATAATATACATACATTCCAATCTATATTTAGATTACTGTAATATTAAGTTAAATGGAATCTATATGATATGCGCTTGATAGAGTGTGTTACTATAGGTTAATATAAGGCTATGAGTGGGTTATTAAGTAGGTTATTGAGTAGGTTATTGAGTAGGTTATTGAGTAGGTTATTGAGTAGGTTATTGAATAGGTTATTGAGTAGGTTATTGAGTAGGTTATTGAGTAGGTTATTGAGTAGGTTATTGAGTAGGTTATTGAGTAGGTTATTGAGTAGGTTATTGAGTAGGTTATTGAGTAGGTTATTGAGTAGGTTATTGAGTAGGTTATTGAGTAGGTTATTGAGTAGGTTATTGAGTAGGTTATTGAGTAGGTTATTGAGTAGGTTATTGAGTAGGTTATTGAGTAGGTTATTGAGTAGGTTATTGAGTAGGTTATTGAGTAGGTTATTGAGTAGGTTATTGAGTAGGTTATTGAGTAGGTTATTGAGTAGGTTATTGAGTAGGTTATTGAGTAGGTTATTGAGTAGGTTATTGAGTAGGTTATTGAGTAGGTTATTGAGTAGGTTATTGAGTAGGTTATTGAGTAGGTTATTGAGTAGGTTATTGAGTAGGTTATTGAGTAGTTCTATTCTGTTGTGATACGTATTTACATGTAAGTGTGATGTGGCATAGATACTTCATGTAAATTTCCTTGAACTTGTGAATACATGTAATTGAGAGTATGTACCTTATTTCATGTATTCCAAACTGAAGAACAATAGCCGAGGTTAGGTAGCGTAAGTTTACTATTATTTTTATATTAATTTATTTTGTTATGTTTTTGAGTGTCAGAAACTATAATGAAGTAAGGGTAAAGTGTAAGTGTAAATAATAAAGTATTTAGTTATAATAAAGTATTTAGTTATAATAAAGTATTTAGTTATAATAAAGTATTTAGTTATAATAAAGAGATTACTAATGAGCATCGTATGCATGTACGAATTATAATATCTATGTCACTGTAGATTAACGGTAAAAACAATATATAATAACAGTATAATATGAATAAGATAACAGGCTTGGAAACAATGCCGTAACC